>CAEFZP010000039.1:600000-1157500 GCA_903064625.1 Mallotus villosus
GACAAAGATTATCTTGTTTGGAAGCTTGAACATGATATGTTTGGGGGAACATGAGACATGAGCAAGGGAATAACAAGACCTTTCTGTATAACCTTTACAGTGAAATGATACAGTGTTGAAATCAGTGTATGGGAGTTCAGCTTTGATGGCATTATTACCTGATGTGTGTAAGGGAACATGAGGAGCATCAGTTTCTTCATGACGTATTTAGTATCCACAGCAAAGAAGTACTTTAGCTTGTTCACAGACATGAATCTGCTGATCTAAAAAGGTAAACATTTGGAAATTAGGACTCTTCTCCTCAGACTACAGTTTTGAGTCATTGGCTATGTCTCTTGAATGTGCTGGTCTTAAATGCCTTAGACTTGAGAAGTAAGCAATCGGACAGAAACCCGACTCTACCTACTCAACCCACATGGCCACCTCCCATCAGAAATAAAAACGGGCCCACTGTGGCACCAATTTCTCACCTCCTTGTTGACCATGTCTTTACCCTGGTTGGCCAGGGAGGACCCGTACATCATGGCAGCACTGGCCATTGGGTCAGCAAACAGGTCATTCACCCCAGCACCTCCAGCCCCTCCAACTCCTGCAGGGGCTCCCATGTTGTACCCAGGAGTGTAATATGCCTGGCTGTTCATGTTTGGTGCAGCCGCTGGGCCGCTGGTGTCTTCAAAGAGGTCCCCGGAAGGTGGACCTGCTCGGGCTCTTGGCTTTGCTACAGTGCGGAAAGTAATGGGTTACAACGTGGAGCTTCATTTTGGATACTTGAGAAAGTAGTCATCACTGTGTGACAGACTTTAATGATTACTTGAGTAATCAGGCAAGTAAAATATACAATTACAATAAATTAACTACGTTAAGAAACCCCTGCCAAGAGGCAGGAGCTCACATTTCAACATGTTACAGGGCAAGTGATTATGGCCTATAGAAAAGTGAATCATTATGTTAAGTGTTTTGAAATAAATTATTTGGTAACCTTTTGGATGTGATATCATGCTCATGATGATGCAAGTTAGGTGTTGCCAGATGACATATACTTTACATATACTGTGTATAGCTTGTGGATAGTAGACTACTATGACTTATCTGGCAAGATGTGAATGCAAACAGACAACGATGCCACTTACTTGCTCTGTACCCATGATTTGGCAGGTCCATTGTAAACAAGATCTGGAGACAAAATGTATGTTTTCGTAGCAGGAAACAGCCGTGTAATACAATAGCAAATCCAAACGTTAGTACTAACTTACTCGATGAGTTGTCAAACGGTAAACAGGGAAGTGATAGCTAACTCGATGCAACAAACTAGTACTATCTACATATTTTAATACACTGCATAGCTGGCAGTGTCCTTAACAGTGATAGCAACTGGCTAGCCAACTATTCGAACGTCTGTACGCTTACTAGCTGGCTAGCTAACGTTGGCCCATTTCTATTCTATACAAAAACAAACTGACATTTCCACAAAGAAAAGTGATCCTTCTAAAATACCATGGCTATTTTCAAAATTACGAAATAACCACACTAGATTGTCTGCAGGATATCGAAAAGAAAAGAAACTTGAACATACCTATGTGAACGACAGTGCCTCCAAAAAACCCTCCTCTTTGGTGGTTATTGGTTGAGTCATCCGTGCCTGCGTGGCATCGTTGTGGAAGGCCCAACTCTGATTGGTCCAGCTAGAGACATGGAGTATACATTGATTGGTTTACTACAACATCAGTCACACAGTTCTCATGACGTCTTCCACCTTTGACTGCAAGTTTTTTATTGTACAAGTAGATAATGCAAGGCAGTATTTGTTATGCCCTTTTGTTGATATTCAGACTGTTTAAGCAAAGGCACTTATTTGTATGGCATTGTGTAGAGGTCACAATGCCATACTTCATACTAGTTCATTATGAATAAAATGTTATATATATTCTACCCAATTGTCCTTATGCCGTTTATTCATTTGTGCATAATTATTTGTTTAATTCTTGATATACTAATATTTAAATGTAACACAAAGTGGAGAATGTATGAACCCAAATAGCTGTTTACCATCAAAGTGTGGCATGAAAGTCAGTTTTTGTTGGACATACTCAACTAAAGTGTTGTGTACTTTATGTGTCTGAAATTGATTTCATATTTTCCCCATGGTAAATTTCCTTTGGCAGATAAAACTGTGTGTGTTTGTGTGTGTATGTGTTTTCAACACCGATGTTTTAGGCCACTAGGTGTGACGAGAATCAAACGTGAAAGACACAGCAAGCCACATGTTGAGGCATGTCACTGAGAGCACGAAAGGGTGTGTCATCAGCATTACAGAGGCATTGCGTCATGTTCACCTCTTCCCTATTTTCTTTTTCTCTTAACCGATATGGTTCACTAGAGAGAGGGGGGGAATGCCGGTACACGTGTCTTTGTGTTCAAGAAGCGGCGAAACAATTTGAAATGAAATTGAAAGGAAGGAAACGGTAGAAGTAGCCTAACCAGGCCCCTCACTGACTCACTTTTTTAAACCATATAATTTAACACCAAAGGAGGGTAAAATCTTATAAAATGGCACCCCCTCCACGAGGCTGGCTACGGTCCTGTTAATGACTTCATGAGCAACATGACAAAAATGTAAACCTGAGGGAAAGTGTTTCTTTGCCTGGGCATAATATGCCTCATCCTGCTGCTGTTGCAGATAGCATTGATTGGGGCTGACAGAGGGAACAGAACATAATTTTAAAGATGATGCATAAGTTGATAATCTTTTGAAGAGGCTGTTGATGGATAGATTGTAATTGCCAAATGATTTAAAGTGGGTAAACCTAGAATGGGTGATTTCACTTGTCAAGAAAAGTAATCTTGGAACATTTCTAAAAAACACACTGTTTTTAACATAGGCTTAAATTATGAAATCTAAGACATCTGTATGGCTGAGGCTATTTTTTCACCGCTATGAGTCAATTTAGAGTCAATGTCGAGAACAGTAAGTCATCACATTGCAAAGACAGAAGCTGCAGCTGTTCGGTGACATATATCTGACACTGATACCTCCCTATTGTGAAGTTTGGCAAGTGTAACCCCGTCACACAAGCATTGACAAACGCATTTTACTACAGGCTGCTTCGTTGGCCTGTTGTATAGAAATGAAACTTAAATTAAAATTGATAGTGAAACAAGTCAGTACTTGTGCCATTACGCCGCTGACTCATATGATCACCTCCGTCCGCGGGCCTTAAAAGTAAAAGTGCATGGAACAGCCACTAGTTGCAGTGCCTGAGACACGTTCTAGGTAAATATGCCTCTATAGTTTTATGACAAACGCTTGCTTGGATTTTCACACATTTTCAGATGAAACGTTAAACATCTTCAGGTAACGAAACATAGACTACTGCAGTAGCCTGATACCTGGAATCCCGAAGACGCTTAAAGGAAACTCCCCAAATATGGTCATATACGTCATCGGCGCGTGTCCAAAGAGCCGACAACACTATTTCCCGTAACTCAAGGGGCGTGGAAACTATAGTATCGGTGTGTGAATGTTTATAATTTCATGAACATTCAATTCATTTCACTTCATTTGGACTCGTGGACACCTTTAAGCGTTATAACAAATTCGTCTGTTTAAATCGTGTACATCTTTGGAAGAGGATTCTCAACCCTCTCTTATCTCCCCCATAGGCTACATCTGGTTGGATTGAGCAGACTTCCCGCAATAAGGTTGCCAGCATTTGAAATAGTTAACCAAAGGTTTTACTGACAATTTCTTCTGGAACCTTCAGGAGGACATTTCATTTTCAATTTTCCAGGATTACTCTTACAATACTGAAATAAGTCAGTGAGACAACATGTACAGAAACTTTGGGAACTTAGGCAGAGGCAACCCGCCGTACTCTAACAGCAACTCTGGATCGAGCCCATCATCACTAGTTACCAGCTCCACCACCACTCAGGAACAGGTATGATTTAGAATGGATTCCCGTTAAAAAATTAAAAAACAAGATCTAAGAATGTTTAAAATCATGTTGTGAACTGTTACTGATTTCAACGTTTCGTCGACATAGGCCTCATAATGATCTGATATAGTAGGATAGTGCCTACTATCATCACCATAAGATGGTCATTATAAAATGAATTGCAAGCATCTTATAAAATAAGAAATATCTGATTCAGTTTGATAGTTGCCCAGCCTTACCTTTCTTTGAATGGTTGTTTTAATAATGTTACCAGTATAGTCTAGCTCTATTTTTTAAAATATAAATGTATAATAATAGTTTGTCTATCTACTTAATAAAATATTTATATATATATATCTTTGCCCTTATAGAAGTACTCCATGGCAGGTAGCAGTCAGTTTGTCCCGAGCCTGAATGCCATCGCTTCAAACCAAGAACTCCAGTGGATGGTCCAGCCCTCACTTGGACCTCCACCTGGTCCCTCAAGTTCTCCACGACTCCCCTACTCATCACATTCAGGGCTCAGAGCACTGAACCCCTCACTACATTTTCGACCAGGTGTCATAAGAGCTGCTGCCAGTTCCGGAGGATCAACAAGACGCAGGAACGATGAACATGTAAGAAGAGCACCCAATGATGATCATGGGGATCTCTACCCAGTCCACTTGAAATGTTGCAAAATATTTAAGGAAGAAGGAAATAGTTTATTACCAAATAGAGGGACTGAACAGTATGTCCTATCCCATGGTGATTGAGAATAGCTCACTGAGTACAGCCACTGCGAATGAGGTGTAGAGACGGGCAACTGAGTCAGTGTGTGTAATATCCTGTTGTGTGTGTGAGACTGAAAGAATGACATGGCTGTACAAGCATCTTGTTCTGGAGTAGTGGGGCAGTAATGGGACAGGCCATGTGGTTGGAGGGCTGACAGTCTGGACTCATGAGCCTAATTGGGTCAGATGTGAGAAAATCCAGTTCCACTCAGTTTGTTGATGCTTTTGAAATGCTTTCATAACTTTTGAGGCTGTTTAGTACATTTTTTTAATAGGGAACTAAATAGCTACCAAGGACCCAATTATCAAAGTGCCCTGAAATTTTATGTGACAGGAAGTCGGCTATCATGTGACTCACCGGGGCAAGTCATGTGACTCATACCTGAGTCATAACAAGGGTCTGAGTGAGTCATCATCATACAAGGGCGGGGGATATGGAATGAATGGAAGCACGACATTGAGCAAAATGCTGGATGAAATCTGAGGAAGGGCGTATCAAAATGATAAAGGCTCAGACATTACAAAACTGTAATGGTCTCTGTGGTTATGTGATGACTACATACATACACAAGGGGGGGATATTTCTCAAATTTATTGTACTTGAAAGTACAGTCATTTCCTACGCAACAGCTGCTGTCTTCCACTGAAGAAGCTGTTCAATACCATCGAGGCCTATTTAAGGGAGCAATATCCTCAGACTGATAGAGGGCACTATAATTGTCATGATAATTATACTGTTACACACACTGTTCTTTTGCCAGTGACTTTCTAGAGTTGTAAATTGTTGTGCTTAATTAGTTATTTTCCTCTCACAGCTATCCCATGAGGAGTTAGAGAGACGCAAAATACGGAGGGAACGCAACAAACAGGCAGCTGCCAAGTGTCGAAATCGTCGCCGTGAGCTGACAGACACACTGCAAACTGTGAGTTAAACTTCACGTGGTATAGAGACACAAACATTCAACTTTAATGTTTAGATGTTTAAGTGGAGTTTTTTCTGTCTCTCATTTGTTTTCTCATTCTTCAATTAGGAGACCGACCAACTGGAAGGTGAAAAGTCACGTCTGCAGAAGGAGGTAGCTGAACTGCAAAAGGAGAAAGATAAACTTGAGTTGGTCCTAGAAGCCCACCGTCCCATTTGCAAGGTCCAGGACTCGGACTCGGATTCTGATCCGAGTACACAGCGACCGTCTTTGAAGGCCATCAAGATGGAACCTAGGGATTTAGAGCTACCTGGGCCCTCTGCTAAAAGTAAACCAAAAGAGAAGCCAAAACCCAAAATCTGGATTCCTTCCAAGCCCTTGACCAGCTCTGCCTCCTCTGTCCACACTGAATCTGAAACCCTCCACACCCCAATTCTGATCTCTACTCCATCTCTTACTCCTTTCACGGCTAGCCTGGTCTTTAACTACCCCTCTGGTTCTTTGGACACCAGCGCCTCAATCTCATCCCAGTCTCTTCCTGCCCTCGCATCCTGTTCTCAACCTTCATCCCATAGGTCTCGAACCCCCCAACTCTGTAGTGTTGCCCATAGGCGTAGCAGCAGCAGTGGGGACCAGTCAGACCACTCCCTGAACTCCCCAACCATACTCACACTGTGATTCCTGGTGCTGAAGACCACAGTGACAACAATGATGATGACAACTCTTGCAACTGTGATAATGGTGAAGATACAAGCTAAATGCATCTGATTGATTTCATTTGCTCACAGTTCTTTCACACACAGAAATTCCACTAAAACACATTATAACATTTTTGCATATGCAATTGTAGTGTTACACTATTTTATGGCATTAACAATACTCGTAATCTTTGACTTTTATACTTATTTATCAAACCTGAAGAAATCTATTATGGAATTGTATTGTACATTTGATTTCTGGACAGTCATAACATGGAGTATTCAATGGAATTATTGGAGTGCAATTATGAATCAAGCGCTCTGAAAATTCTCTGTTTGTCTGTTTGTTAATGTTAAGCTGTATTAATATATATGTCTTGTTGTAGCAAACTTTTATTTGGATATTATTGTTAAAAAAAGTGTTTTGTGGCTACACAGTAATACATTTCAACTCCTTTGGTTACTATAGAAGTGGAATGAGGGCTAACTCATTATTTCATTACTTGTTAACTGATATATATATATATATATATATATATATGGTTATTGCAATAATGCAATGCTTTTCCCCCACATTATGTTATTTAAGCAAGTTATTGAAGAATTGAAAGACATCTAAGGCTGGACCATAGGAGTAAAGATAAATTATATAAATGTATTTATTGTTGAGAGTATAGTCTATTTTGATTATTTGTGTGAGTGGGTTTAGTGGGCAGTGCCTTGGTTTTGATGTGATTATTCAAAACTGTGCTATAACTCAAAAACAATAAACGTTACTAAAGTTAAAATGTAACAGTATTGAATGTCATGACTATTGTCTGCTGAGGCTACTTCCCTAACAAAGACATAACCCTTTGAAATATTATTATAAGATTGTAAAAGACCCCAGGCTATAAGTTCTAAAAGGTAGTGTCTCCATTGTGGGTCATGTTTCCTGCTGACTCTATAGTCTTAGGGGGTGAAAGGTGCCTGGGAAGGAAGGGAGGGCAAGCTCTCTTCCTTTATAAAGGTTAAAGTCTGTCTCTCATTATTTTGTCTAAAAACTACAACAAAATAAATACAACTCATGATCTGGTTAATGTGAACTGAGTAAAAGGGATATTCAAGAAACATTTGACTGATGAATGAGGGTGGTAGTGTCTATGCTCTGTTACGTCATTGTTCTAAACAGTTTACAAAGACAAACATGGAGTACTACATAGGAGAGTTCAGAACAAATGGCTGCTAAAGAACAATCTAATAACCTGGCCATGGGCCTAACACCAGAACAAAGTGTTCTCTGTCGCTGCACTTATTGAAAATAGAGCACTCCCTTCACACACAGACCCTGAGTGCGTATAATGGGAAGAGAAAAGGAGAGAGATACTTCTGTGCTCCCTCAAGGACCCCAGTATATCATGAAGTGGATGAAAGCATTACTGTCCAAAAATAAATCTGATGACCCTCCACAGCATCATGCATGACGTGGACTGAAACATCAATCAACAGCAGTCTTGGGACAAATAGGTCAAAACAAACACGCTGAGAGACTAATCAATTCTGCATGTATAGTGTTGTAATGTACCTGTTTCAGCAAATGGAGCCACACAAAGAAAGATCAAAACGCCATTGAGTGTCACAGCCAGTGTATTTAAAGCTCTTCAATGCACTACGAGCATAGCCCACCAATAACAACCAACTACAAAAGCAAATCTTATCCAATCCATGAGCATGTTCTATATGTTTCAAACGGAAATATGTATTTGTAAATAAAGTTACTATTGATAGATCAAAGCAATTAAATCCAAGGATAGGTTTGTTTCACAGAATTGACACAAAACATAATCTATATTGGGTTCCTGACTATTTGCAACTTGAAAAGTAAACTACTACCTGCAATAATTATAAACAACAATAATTATATATTGAGAACAAAATCAAATGTGACTTCATCAGATACTTTTTTAGCGTACTGTATAAATCCGTCCTCATGTAAAACCCAGTCTAGCACTTCCAGTTTATTACAAAAGTGGCTGGTAGAGAGATCAGCCATGTGCACTTCAACTCTAAGTGAGGTCCAGGGGATGGTGACATTGGTGCAGGTGCAAAACACAAACCAGTGTGGGACTGTGCCCACCACAATGTTTAGTGTGTATAATACAGTTCAGTTTAGAGCTTGCGCAATGCCTTTGTAAACCTGAAGGGCATCAAAGTAATATTTGATCAGATACACAAAATACACATTGTTAGTTTGTGACATCATGCACACATGGCACTCAAATCCTGACCTGAGGGACAGAATGCATAAATTACATAGATAGTGGGTCGAAAAATAATAATAATAATTTATCAAAGCTTTTTTAAATCACAACTTAGCCTTTTCAGTGCTTTTGTATGTACAGTAGACTATATGGCTCAAATCTGGATTGAAATATGAATCATAAAGGATCCATGGTAGCTTAGTCCAGTGCAATACAAAAACTCTACTCCAAGTGTAGTCCAGTGTATGGAATAAAATCTGAACCCCACTTTATCACCTCCTTCCAACCCTTTACACATATCAAAAAGAGAAAACAAAGTTCCTAAATACTTGTTACAAAACAACATAAACTTAATAAAATGATACATGATCCTCCTGTGTTGCCGGCCAGTCTTGTAGTCTCTGTAAGCCAATTCCTGTGTGCAGGAATTTGGTGCTATTATTTAATTTAAATTTGTGGCCCTTTTCTCAAGTAGTCTTTTAGTTGAGTGGCAGACAAACCTGAGTGCCATTCTGTAAAATGTCTTATCTAATCGTTTTCAAAATTATTGTTTGAACAAAATATCTATTTTCCTCTTTGTCTCAGACAATTTCTTCGTCCGATATTACTGTCGTTTTCATAGTGCCAAATATTCTATTCTATTATATCCTCAGTCATCAGGTGAACACACCAGGTGAAGTTGATCGGGACTACCAACGCTGCCTGTGCTCGAACTCCCATCACCAAGGTCCCGGGCCACCATACATGGCAGGTTGAGCTCTGTGGAACCACCAGGACTGGAGTCGCTTCTGCTAACACATTCTTCCTCCAGAACCAAACACAGTTCCTTCAGGTCCAAATTTTCCTTCACCAAACCGTCTTGCATTCGTTCCAAGTCGGCAAGTTTTTTCAAGTATCCTCCCAAGTCTTCGCGCATCACTTTTGCGGCGTGGTGGCCAAACAATTGCCATTCCCTGGCAAGCTTTTTCACTTTGAGTCGGTCATCGTCAAGAAAACAGCACAGATCACGTAATTCTGTATTTTCTTCTTGTAAACGCTGGTTTATGGTTTTCAGCTCTCTGATTTCAAGCAGATGTCCCTGTAATTGCTTGTTAACTTCTTTTATCAGCCTTCCGCGCTGAATAAGAGCAGATATTTTTTCGGACTCTTCTTTACGCAGTCGACTCACCAATTCTTCCTTAGTGCTGCCGAGTAAGTCCTCGTCAGACATCTTTGACAACTCTCTATTGTAAATTTCACTGTCGCTGCCCATTTTATAATTAAAAGTAAATCAGTGACCCGAGGAAATGTGTCTATCTTCCCCAATTATTAGGGGACAAACTTCAGCAACTTCTAGCCTATAGCCTAGCTGTGACATGAAAAGTGTTCCTACATTTGCGAACAGTCTGCTTTCTTGGTTGGGTTTCTTTCATTTGCTTCTCTTCCAGTATTGATGCTATTGTAGCCTAAGTGGCAAATCTTTGAGAATATATGAAACAACAAGCACCTACTGTAGCTCATGTGTATTTCAATGTGCTATAAAATTCCCTGAACAAGATGGCTGAGAAAAAAGAAAAATTGTCAGTAGGCTACCCAATAAATGTCAATCCATTAATCACACATCACGGTTTCAGAGGCCTATATGGTAGTGGGCTATGCGATACACAGAGATATGTTATTGCTTAAGGCCTAATCCTTTATCGGACAACCTTGCATATGTGATCATTTTGTTTTCATGTCCTCTTATCAGAAATGACGCGCTAAACAGCTGCTTCGTGTAGTCGGTCTATCCAGTTAAATGTATTTCCAGCATTTGGAGACGCTGTATGTGGAAGAACATCCAGTTTGTATTTGAGGCGAGGCTCAATCAGAAATCCAGGGCAAAGAATATCCCTATGAGGATCCTGCGTAAAAGGACAGCAATTGAGCAGACCGATCTCTGCTCATCCTCTGATCCACTGGTGAACGACAACAATGTCCGCCTTCTTCCACTACCACTTATCCTGAGGATATCGCCTCTTCGGTTTCTCCGCGGTTGAAAATGTGTCGGCTAGATGCCCATTTCAAGATGCAGGACGAGGTTGTTATGATTCTTCGTTCCGATGCAAAGGATACAAAAATAAATACTTTGGCCTATTCTATTAACAACACAAATAGGCCGAGATTTTTTACATTGCACTTATCAAATCAATGTAGGCTAAAGCACTTTTGGCTGGAGATACGCGGTTGGACAGTGAAGGTCAAAATATTCACTGTCACTAGACATCACAGTTTCTGCCTAAACGCAACACAACTCCTGCGAACATACAAAAATGCCTGATGGAGGTTGTAGGAGGGGTAGGCTATGTCCTCTCCCCGCTCACCCTCCCCTTTCTTCCTTACCGTAAAACACTCCCGTGAAATGACATCACATTCCTCCATGAGTGTTAATTTTCATTAAATTTGCCACGCTGTATTTTGATATCCGGAATAATATTTTAAAAAATAAAGTACACAAATATTAGGCATACTGTATAATAGCCTATATCTACATGTTCAATATAATTGTATTATTTTTACTTCCACCTATTATCACCAATCATTTCTACCCATTCACCATTGAATATGCATCATAGTTCCAGTAGTCATACAGAGAGACAGATAGAGAAAGAGTTTGAGACATAATTTCTACTGCTCAATGTTGCTTGGTGATCATAGGACCACACAATGTTGAAGATTTACAGTATGATTTTGAACACAAACGGAAAGTGTGACTATGTGCTTTTCCATGCTAAGCTGAGGTATTCAGCAACATCCTTCCGCTCTCTACCCTTGCTCTATTGTTTCAGCGAGGCCATAACAATGCAGGGTGTTAGCCAGAACAAGAGGGGCTTGGGGATGGAACCAGGGCATTGGGAGGTTAGGCCATTACAGGGATGAATCCCAGTGAGTTGGAGGAGGGTGGTTGGTTTCCAATGAGAGGTGTAGAACAAAAAGACAGTATACTCTGCAGTTTTAACCTTTTGTGATGATGGAGGACACACAGAAAGATACAGCTGAAACTGGATGGGAGGGGCAGGCAGAGGGATTTGTGGAGATTTATAGAGATTAATCTCCAGAGTAAAAAAGGAAAAGCAGACACACACCAACAAACATTCATACACAAAATACATACATGCAGGTATTTACCCACTGAATCACACAGATAGGGCGCTATCAATTCCCCAAAATAACAACCTACTCTTAATTGTGCTATTAAGCAAGGCACTTGATGCCTAAACTGTTTAGGGGTTAGCATCTCTATTTGTCTTGGAGTCTGGGAGACATACTGAAAACTTATCAGAAGACAAATCATGCTATTGGATGAACATAAAACATAATAAACGTTGTTTAATATTTCATATGTATTTTAGAATTATATTTCATATTCTTCATGTTTTGTGTGTGTGCCCTCATTGGTTTCCATGCGGAAAGGGTTTCCGGTTCAATATCCTGTTCCATTTTCGAACCCGGAAATGCAGCCCTTGTTGACGTTCCATGCAGTAGTATCCTGAAGCAGCACTAGAAGCTTGTGACGGCTAAGCAAGACACATTGCATTGTTTTCGGTGTTTAATGAGATGACAGTAGTAATTCAACTAAATATCTGGTCTGACTGTTTCACGCTAGCTTCTAGTAGTGGTAGTTAACAGTAGGCTACAGCTAACGACGAAAGCTTTTTAAGCAGTACGTGTAGCAGCTACACGAACCATGGATCATCTCAATGTGTAATTGTCAGCATTAACGTATTCGAAATTTAAACAGTGACTACAGCTATCTTTCTATTTGTCTCATTTTAACAAAGGTAAGTGGTTTGCTGTCTCCTTCATGTGTTCATCAGAGGGCATTGTTGTGACAAGTAAAATGATAAGGAGCAGGCTACAATACTTTACTGTTCCATTAACAAGAAGCAAAACGTAAACTTTGTGGCTGGAATACTTCATTTTCCTTTTGAATTCCCCTCAGATGTCAGTGGAGCTAGATGTGTTTGTGGGTAACACCACCATAATGGATGAGGAAGTCTATCAGCTTTGGCTTGATGGATACACAGGTTTGGATGGCATACACCAATTTAGTCAAATCAAAATCATTGTGGTACATGAAAGACAGACAAATTGTAAGCTTAAAACATGACACCTGTCTGACAAGGAATTTGAATTTGACCCGTTTTCGCTTTTGTCCCTAATCAGTAAACGATGCGGTAAAGGTGCGAATGGAGGGAGGGGTGTTGGAAGAGTGTGAGGCAAGTGCTGATGTTCTGCTCAGCGACACCATGGACCAGTACAGAACCTTCCAGATGTGTGAACGTCTTCTCTACAGTCCCTCTAAACTGGGCAATCAGCTTCTGTTCCAGATCCCACCCCATCGCCAGGCCATGCTCATAGAAAGGTGCTCCTGGTGCTACTCTCCAGTCTGATACCCTTCCATCCTTTATGTCTGTGTCTGCTGTAGACTACCCTTCCTTTTACGGGGTCCATGTGCAGGCTTTGAAGTTACTGCAGTGTATATGCACTGTTATGTGTCACAATTCTGTCACAATTCAAGGATTAACTTTACGGTTTTCCAGCAACCATTTCTGCTTTCAAGCGAAAGTTACGAATCATCTTGGATATTTGATATTTGTATCGTTACTTTCCATCATCCTATCCTAATCACGTAATGCTTGAAGTCACAATCTTTGTTTCTTCACCTCTTTGTCCCTATGTAGATACTACACGTTTGATGGTGTGTTTGTGAGGGAGGTCCTGGGTAAGAAACTCTCCAAAGGAACCAAGAAAGACCTGGATGATGTCAGTGCTAAGACGGGAATCACACTGAAAAGCTGCAGACGACAAGTGAGTTCAAATATATACTCGAACAGCATTAAACGATCAATGTTATATAAATAGCGTATGCCAATGGACAAAACGTGTCAAACATTTTCTATTTCTTCTATCCTAGTTTGACAACTTCAAACGCGTTTTCAAAGTTGTGGAAGAGCTCAAGGGCCCCCTGGTGGAGAACATTCGCCAGCATTTTCTTCTCTCAGATAAACTGGGCAGGTAAAAGATCTGTACAACACACCCAGGAAAGACACACTTACACGTCACATGTGTTACATACAAATAAATGTTTTGGGACATGTTAATCGTATATTGTATACGTATTTAATTAAATGTGTACCATTTGTCAATGTTATTCCTGTCTCCTCTCTTCTTAGGGACTATGCCGCCATTGTCTTCTTCGCCAACAATCGCTTTGAGACGGGGAAGAGGAAGCTGCAGTATTTGACATTCCAGGACTTTGCCTTCTGTGCCGGGCAGCTCATCAACAACTGGACGGTGGGAGCTGTAGGTGAGCAACGCGCTCCTGGTCGCTCCTGTTACGTGCTGCAGGCCTGGATGAAGCCTTAGCCGTGGACTGATTAGCCAGGATCAATGGATCATTCAGAACTATCTTAGGAGACTCGCAATTAAAACGTCACAGCACCATAATGCCACTTGTAATACCAGTTCACATGAATGTTTATTTTCTCAGATAACATGGTGGAAGATATGGACGTAGATCTGGATAAGGAATTCTTACAAGAGCTGAAGGAACTGAAGATTCTAATTACTGACAAGGATCTACTGGACCAACACAAAAGGTGTGAGAGTCTGAGATCTGTTAAGGAACAATCCATCACACGTGTGTGATCCTCCAAATATGCAGTGATATGGTTTGGTTCCCAAACATCCTCTTTCCCTGCTGTTCTCAGCCTGGTGTGCACGGCTCTCCGGGGGAAGACCAAAGCTTTTAACGAGATGGAAGCCAACTTCAAGGTGAAAGAAAACAACCATATGATTTTATAAGCTTGGACAGTTCTCACTAGACCACCTCGTTTTATGCCCCCATAGGGGGTGATGTACAGCTGACCAGCTGTGTAAATCTGACTTCTTCAAGGAAGTGTTAGGATTATGTGTTTCCCCACCATAGTGAATATGTCTCTTCTTCATAGAATCTCTCTAGAGGCCTTGTCAACATCGCGTCCAAGTTAACCAACACAAAAGATGTCCGAGATTTCTTCATTGATCTTGTCGAAAAGGTGCCCGATGAATGAATCTATAATGTATATAAATATCCATCTATATATCATTGATATCACATTGAGGAAAGGCTTATCATCTCTTTCTCCCTCTTAGTTCATTGAGCCTTGTCGGTCAGACAAATGGACATCAGCAGACACCAGGCTTTACCTCACTCACTACACCAACTCTGCCCACATACTGGACACATTCAAGTAAGTCTTTGGAGAATGTTTGACCTCCGGTGAGCCTCTGCAGAGAACAGAGGCCGCAGCTTTCCAGTGAGAGAGCGCAGATACGTCTCTCACGCCAAGCACTGCACGTCAAACACCCCTATTTGGCCAGTGGGTGTCACTATACCTCACTCTTATTTCTGAAACTATAGTTACCTTGTTTCTCTCACAGCCACTCAGGAATGTAGTTAACGGTTTACACAAGCCAGCACCGCGACACACTCAACAAAGACATAGTCATCCAACCACCATATTAAAACATAGACCCCTTATTACCCTGAGTGGATAAAGATTGCTTGTTATTATGAATCTGTTTGCACACGGCCCACAATTCATTACAACAGTAATTACACAGCCCACAATTCCTCTCTCACTCTTTCTCCATTGCTCCTCTGTTCCGTTTGTCTCTCGTTCTTTTGTTCTCCCAGGCACCAGAGTGTGTGGGACAGATACATGGGAGTGATCAAGAGCTGCATCCTCAAGATGTACCACGACTGAGCCGCTCCTCCACCTGGCGCGCCACCTTCTTCCTACTGTCTTTGTTCAAATCGTTATTCCGAGTCTTTTATTACTATTCCTACTATTATCTCTTACCCTCACAATACTTGCTGTGTCTTGTATAACCATGCCATGAATTGTAAATAAAGCCAAATCATTTCCTATTGGTGCCTTATTATCTCATTATAATTACTACCCAAGGGATAATTATACAAGGCCATGTGTATGTGTGTGTGTGTATGTATGTAGCTAAGGTTTGGTCAAAGTTGTATAAAAGCCTTAGTGACATGTTTGCGCATGGTTTGATTGTGCTTCAGACTTTGAGTCATTGTCATACATGTGTTCTACAACACTGAACCAAATTTGGGTAAACAGAATATTGTATTTATGAGCAAATTAGAGTGAATTATGAATTGTGACTTCAAGCAGAGCGTTATTTGTAGTGTGTCTGTGTGTGGCCATGGGGGTTAGTGGGGGCAGTAAAGGGAGGGGGCACACAATTTGTCAAGCTCTTGGGGGTTGACGAGTGATTGAGTGTGATTTCTTCCCATAAAAGCCCCCCTGCAATGACAGCTGTCGATAGAGTCATCCCACAAATACAGACACATATTGCAATGATAAACATCATGTTCATTTGCTCATATTGGAGTTGTATTTGCCTGAGAAGCTATACTTACAATAAGGAAAAACTTGATACAAAGTAGACGTAAAAATGGGGTCTATGGTGTCTAGTGCAGCCTTAATGTAAACGTAAAATGGAGTGTTAGTTAGCAGGTATTGGCCTGGTAATGGCTATAACAATTCCATGAAGTATGATGACGGTTGCACCAGGCTCCTTACTTCTATTTCTAAACAGGTCTGTCCGTGTTTCACCCAGAGACTGGCTCCAGTTTAAATATTTAAGTTAAATAAGCTAACTACTTCTCCAAGAGGACGCGTGTCTGTTCTCCCCTCTCGCTCCAATTTTTGTCCACATTCCACCAACTTCTCCTCCAAGCTATAAATATCCGGCCATGTCAGATTGGACGACAGCGAGGGAGAGTTAGTGGCTGTGGAAAAGAGAGAGGGAATGATGGGGGAGGTAAGGATAGATAGATGGGGGGTAAATGGGTAAAGGGGGAGAGAGTTCGAAGCTGTGGGGGGTGATTTTAAATGAAACCAGGTGTGTTGTGTGACCAGTGAGAGGGGGTAAAAAGAGGGTAGGAGGGGGTGTCTGGGGAATGTGTGTGAATCTATGCAAGTTGTTGTTCCGCCTGAGATTTGGACGGATCTGGAATTTGGGCCGCAGACCAGGAATTTGCATCCTGGGGGGTTAGTGTGGGGGGTTGGTGGGCGGGTGGAGGATGGCAGTGCAGGGGGCCAGAGGGGGGGGGTGGGGGTGGGAGTGGGCTGTCCCTCTCTCCTCTTTCTCCCTCTTTCCCTCTCTGTATCCCTCCCCTGTAGGCATTCAGCTGCTCCAGCTGTTGATCTCCCCACTCACTCTCTCAGGGCCATAGAGGCAGGAGCAGACAGGACAGTTCTCCACACAGACGACTCTCAAGGGACCACCACAGGACAGGAGAGGACTTGCGGGAGGGACAGACAACTGGACACTGAGGTAAAAAGAGCATGGAAGCTGGTCTACCCTGGTTTCAGAGTAACTTTGTCTATGTGTGTGTGAGAGAGAGAGGGAAGGACAGAATGAAAGAAAAGAGAGACGGAAACTAAAGGTTTGTGCGTTAAAGAGTTAGTAGAGTTTGTGAGTGTGTGACTGTATTACCGTATGTCACAAAATAGATGAGAATCGAGAAGCACCTCTAACCCATATTTTGCAACCAGTGGGGCCGTACACATCACAATTACACCATTGCTGTGCTCCCGACCTTCACGACTACTGTTGGACACACTTGTAACAAAGTGAAA
The DNA here is from genome assembly GCA_903064625.1 of Mallotus villosus. Classification (NCBI taxonomy): domain Eukaryota; kingdom Metazoa; phylum Chordata; class Actinopteri; order Osmeriformes; family Salangidae; genus Mallotus; species Mallotus villosus. Next base: position 617,242 of record CAEFZP010000039.1, read on the forward strand.
GCAGAAGTTTCCAGTGTGTCTGTGAGAACCCAAATGTGCTCTTTGTGTGTGTAAGAGTGTGTGATTTGTAACCGTGTTGCAAGAGAGAACGTGTGATGCGTGCTGTACGCCTGTGCCATGTGTACTCAGTAGTGAGTGAGTCGGAGGAAGAGAGAATGACTAAGAGAGAGGAGGTGTATTTGTCAAACCAGCTGCGTTCAAAAATGTGTGTGGAGCTCTGACAATTATTTCTGTTTAATGTCACGGTCTCTCGAGTTTACTCATTCTTCCCACTACCGACATTTATGAATTAACTTGCCAGACTCAGAGTCAGTTTGGGTTAAAGTGAAATGCTGGACAGGGTTGCCTTTCCTGTAAGAGGTAACAGACAGCTGTGAATTACCATATGGCCACACAAAGAGAAACACCACCCATTAAACAAGGGAGACAGGTGTCACTTGAGGCCACTAACACTTTTGTATACACACACACACACACACCCACCCACACACGCACGTACGTACGCACGTACGTACAAACACACACACACTGACTGCATTGCATCACAGAAGAGAAGGACACTACTCGGCTGTTCTCCGACAGACCCCTCCTGTGCCTAGCAAGGCTCCAGTTTATCACTGTGTTTATGTATGCCTAATTGCTAACATTTGACAGCTTCTCGTGTCAGACTGTCAGGCTTGGCAGACTGCAGGGGTCCAGGTGGAGCCTCCTGGGGAGGGAGCAGTGAGGCCTGGCGAGGAGAGTCACACCTCAGGGGGCTGACCTCTCCCTCTGACCCTCAGTCCATCATTTCAAGACCACAGACCCCCTCCCCGCCCGCCCCCCCCACCCCCCTCCCCCATCCCACCCTCCACCACTTTGTCTGGCCGCCACTGCCCAGATCCTGACCTCAACCATGGGAGAGCAGGCCAGCTCCAGAGGGAACCGTTCTGTTTTCTTATGGTCTACGATGGACACTTTACCACCAGTTACTGTCCTGCACTGTATATGGAACCTTTCACCCCAGCAGTTAAATAATTCGAGTTGAGAGAGGTTGTGGCCCCTCTGTGGCAGGTTCAGTGGAGCAGAAGGAGCAGAGCCCAGCTTGAGAACCCTGGGCCACCATGTCAGAGAACAGTTCCACGCACCGCAGAGCAGAACGGAACAAAGATGGCTATGTATACATCACAAGACAGCGCCATCTCATATTTAGTGTGCTTGGGTGTGTATGAGTGGGTGTGTTGGACCATGTGTTCCTGTATAACTGTGTGTGTGGTCTAGCTTCGTGTTTTGCCTCATCCCCTTGAGGGGGTTTTTATGACTGTTGATATTTTGCCTGGTTGGTAATTCTGCTGACTGTGTGCCGTTCAGGACGATGTGAGTCTCCCATAACACACACTAATGCCAGTACAAGTAAAGCATCATGTTATCAACACAACACGTACTTCAAACGTTTCCGTGAACTTAGATGTGAAAATGCTGCGGCGATACATCAATAGCAAAATCATTCATATCACAAGATAGAGTGTATCCATATCCATGATTTCTTTACAGTAAACAATAAGTAAATCAAAATGCACAGTTCTCACTAGATCACCACTAAGCTTCTAACAACAGAAAGAGTCACCCGGTTATGAGTCATGACCTACAACAGAAGTTATAGAACCAGTAGCATCTTTACTCCTCCAGCCAGAGGCCTGTGGCCGGAGGCTTGGCACCAGCTGTCCAGCTCCAGTGAACCATTGGAAGAGGGCGGACAGGGGGTGGTGGTGGTGGTGGTGGGGGGGGGTTACTAGAACCCGATACTCTGGGAATCACTGCCCACGGCAGGACACCACTGCTTGGGAGCTGGAGCCACATCCTCGCCACGGGCATTCCAGAGGTCCGCTGCCACTTAGTGATCAGTGGCACCAGGCTCTCTGCTGCCCACAGCCAGAGGTGAAGGAGTGACTGGATCGGTGGTTTGAGGAGTGACTGTTTGTTTTCTGGTGGTTTTAGGTCATATTTTTCCTCCGTCATCGAGGAACCACGGTGCCATTGCACATTGTTGTGGCTGTCACACGAGAAAGGGAAGGTTATGATTCATGGGTATCGTGTACATCTCTGTTAGGGTTCTATCATGTGAAGTTTGAGTATTGCTTAGGCTTTCCTCAACTGATGCGACTTATCGGGTCGATTCATTTATAAATGTTTCCTTTAAAGATTACAACTGTACAGGAGCATGATGTCATAGGGTAGGCATCTGTAAGGCATTCCACTTGACTCTGTGGTCTTGGGTCTGTCTCGGTGAAACAACAATGAGCAGTGCGTACTGTCTGTGACCTGTGGGGTTTTCCTGGCCTGGGAGTGTGTCTCAGACTGTGTGCGCAGCCATCAACATATCAACCCCTTGGAGTTGTGGTACTGTGTCTTGTGTGTGTGTGTCTGTGGGTGACACTGTGTGCATCAGGAAGGCTGCGATTATAATGTTCCTCTCCGTATATTTTGTCTGGAGCGTAGGCTAACTTGAGTTATATAGTTAGTAACTCCCACTTCCAAATGTTTTACTGTTGTTGAATTTGGCCTGTATTCTCTTTTTTTCCATCTAGCTGAAATAGAGGATTTATCTGTCTAAGAACGGTCTCCCTAAACAGTTCACTCTCCAGGAATATGAAATGGAGGATAGATGGGGTGTGCCCACTGAAAACAGGGGGCAAAGCCTGTCTGAGTTCTCAAGATACTCAACACTGAATACCTCACCACTGGAGACTATGAATGTCAAACTCCCAGACACATAGCAGGGATATTTGCAATACGAGAGTGTGCCAACCAGACTAACAGTAGACACCCATGCCAAGGACTTATAGGGAATCTGAGGAAATTAATGTCCCAGAATTGGCACATAATACTGGATTTAGTATACTTTCACAGGCCTGACTCTGCGGTACAGTATAGTAGCTTCTGTTATCGTCAGAGGAGGGTTTTTTAAACAAGAACATTTTAGTCTGCGTGTGTGTGTGTATTCCTGGTCTCAGGAACAGACCCCAGGTCTGTGGAAACAGAAGCCTGTCTGTGAAGAGCTCAAATGAAAGTATTTTCATGTTGTTGATTTAGTCATTTTCAGCCGATGGATGGAGTGGTGTGCGTAATTGTTTACATTTCACCTGCAGGGGGAGAGCAGCTTCCTCTCAGGAATAGTCATACTGGCCGTCATTCGGGCAAATATTGTTTGATGAATTAGTGAATTAGTGAAACCGTGAATTACCTCTTCAAAACGAAATACTCTGTACTGAATGTTACATTCAGAGAGTGGATTTACTCACTTCAGCTGAAACCGTCCCAGTGTATGATGAGGATGAATTGATGCCGGCCTAAACATTCTCAACTCCTGAATCTCTTTTTTGTTTGATCCATTTTTCTCTTCTCTTTCTCTCTCTTTTTTTCCTCTGCAGATATAACTGAACTGTCCTGAGCACCAACCCGACACCTTCACCAGAGGCGTTGTGACCTGTCTCAACAAACCAACCGTGTTCAAGTGTGTGTGTGTTTGTGTGTGTTTGTTTACGTGTGCCACTGTGTCTCATCTCCAACCGGTTAATACGTGAGCATGCGGGGTATCTGTGTTCCAGTCTTGTGTGTGTGTGTGTGTGTGTCTGTGCTCCTTCACAGCGCTATTTCACAGCCGGCTACAGAAAGTGACACGTACACGGTAAGGATGGATGAATCTCTAGTCTTCACCGCTGTCTTCCTCCTTTTCCCTTTGCCCTCTCCATTTCATTTCCATCATTTGTCAGTTAGATGACTTTACCCCTTTCTCCTCTGAACGCGCTCTTGACCTCTCTATCTTGTTTCCTTCTTTGACATGAGCACACACACTTCCTCCTCACATCTGGCCACTGTTCTCTGGGCACATGCTCTGCAAGGCCGGCCACTAGCCAGAATCATTATGGCCTCTGTTGGACAATGAGCAGCTCATGATGTGACATGAAAATAATGTCTGTTACCAAAAGGTCATCTGGATAATCCATTTTCTCCTTTTATTTATTTATCTCTCTCTCTCTGTCGGTCTCTCTCTCTGTCTCTCTCTCTCTCTCTGTAGGAATGCACAGATGGGTATCAATGGGATCCTCACACCCAGCACTGCAAAGGTATATCTTTCCACAGATTTGGAAACTGTCGAGAAACCCAGACAAATATAAAACCACTGACTCTATTTCTCATGGACGTCTGTCACGTCATCTGTCTCTCCTGTATCTCTCCTCCCAGACATCAATGAGTGTGAGACCATAACGGAGGCCTGCAAGGGGGAGATGAAGTGCTTCAACCACTACGGGGGGTACCTGTGCCTCCCCCGCTCCGCCTCTGTCATCCCAGCCCCGGAGGCCTCCAGCCAGGCAGGGCCCAACCTGGAGAGCCCAGTCAGCGAGCCCTTTAACCCCTGCCCCCTGGGCTATGAGCCCCAGGGAGACAACTGTGTCGGTGAGTGCCTGGTGGGGAGGGGGAGGGGAGGGGAGGGGGAGTTGGTCAGAGCGAAGGAGAAGGATGGTGGGTGGGTGGCGGCCTCTGTGTCAGAGGTGGACAGATGGCACTGTGGGACGTCGTCGTGGAGGACTGCAGTTTGTGAAGAAACAGGTGGTCTCAGCAGGTGTCTGGGCTGGGAATTGTGTTGACTGTGTGGGTGCTACTGAATATCTGTGCATGGGGGGTGGTTAGGGAGCTCTGGAATTTGGAGATTTCCACATGAGAACAGCTGCTCAGTTTTATAGAACCGAGAGTGGTGAAAGAGCCAGTTGTACTAGGGGTTAGGGGGCGTTTGGTGTTCGTTTGCAATGCATGAGACTGCAATAATTGTTCAACATTGTGTGAGATTCTCAGCTGTTGGGTGCTTGACCAAAATGGGGACGTTAACACGACTACAGTAGCCAGGTGTTATGACGTCACAGTCTGCTAGGCCCACAGTTTGGTACGAGGCTTCAGACGAGTCTTCTAGGATGTTGTGGTTTCTCACTGCTCGTCATCACACTTTCTTCTTCTGTCTGAATGTGAACACACACACACAGATGTAGACGAGTGTGAGCGTGATGAGCACGACTGCCAGCCCAGCCAGCAGTGCATCAACACTCCAGGGGCTTTCACCTGCCAATGTCCGGACGGTTACCGCAAGGTTGGCACCGAGTGCATTGGTGAGACATTCTAGTTAGGTCCTACAACCTCCCACACACACAGACACAATTCCAAACCACTTTAGTCAACAGTCTGACTCATGCTAAATCACTGCATTAGTTCCAGCTTCTTCATTGTCTTAAGGATAGCAGTCATCTAAATGGACTCGACTCATGACATTATTTCCACACCGAGCCTCACCCTCGGGGGAAATGAGTCTGAATGAGATTTGTGGTCTCTCCTGTTCTCTCTCTCTCTGTCTGTCTCTTTGTCCTCTCAGATATTGATGAGTGCAGGTACAGGTACTGTCAGCACCGCTGTGTCAATGTCCCTGGGTCCTTCTCCTGTCAGTGTGAGCCAGGCTTCCAGCTGGCCGGGAACAACCGCTCCTGCATAGGTGACACACAAAGTCTATGTGGTTTTCATGGTGCAAATAGTCAATCCCAACATCCAAAACAACACAGTGTCATCTTAATAAAAAATGGGTTCTCTTCTCTCTTCTTTGGCTGTCAGACGTAAACGAATGTGACATGGGCGCCCCCTGCCAGCAGAGGTGTTACAACACTTACGGCACCTTCCTGTGTCGTTGTGACCAGGGCTATGAGCTGGGGCCTGATGGCTTTGCCTGCAACGGTGAGTACAGTCTGCACTTTGATCCATTTAAGTACAGTTAGACGGTTCAAGGGTACATGAAAAAAGGACAGCCATGTTCTATAAACAGCCACCTCGTCGTTGTCTTCTGTCCTGCAGACATAGATGAGTGCAGCTACTCCAGCTACCTCTGCCAGTTCCAGTGTGTAAACGAGCCAGGGAAGTTCTCCTGTGTGTGCCCAGAAGGATACCAGCTACTGGGCACCCGGCTGTGCCAGGGTGAGGAACCTGTCCTTCATAACCTCCTCGTCTTCTCCATCCCTTCTTCATCTTAGTTTTCAACACCATCCAACAAACCTCCTATCTGTCTGTCTGTCTGGCCCTTATTGTCTTTCCCACCTAGACATAAATGAGTGTGAGACGGGTGTACACCAATGTACGGACGCACAGACCTGTGTAAACATCCACGGAGCTTATCAGTGTGTGGACACAAACCGCTGCCAGGAGCCATACGTGCAAGTGTCTGACAAGTGAGTCTCTCTCTCTCTTCACACACACACACACACATCTTTTCCCCATTATTCAACTATGCCCTGGACCCAAATCTCTAAATATGATCAGCAAAGCCCTCAAATAATTTCTTAGATTGCTCCAATTTCTTTTTCCATGTTCATGTCCAATTCAGTGACCTTTCCCGCTTAAGTGTGCCAGGACAATTAGAAACCTATTAGAATGCTGAAACAAGTGTTAAATTGCCAACATGTGTGGGACAGCCAATAATACACAGTGTATTTTGGCATGAAACATATTCAGATACTGTTGTAAGTCATCGGTCTTAGTTCTGGAATGGAGAGCTATTTACAATGTCATGCATTCCCTCTTGTGGTACTGTTGTGAATTACACTTTTTACTGTATCTAATTCATCTGACATGTATCTGTTTTGACGTAACATTGAACATATGAATTCACTATTTTAAAGTAAAAAAATATGATTTTTTGTAAAGGTCAATTAGCCATTTACTTCCACATATTTATACATATGTGGCATGTCATGTAGATGTACAGTAAGCCATGTAGGAGGCTCATGTATGATCACATCCTGTCTCCCTGGTTTCTGCAGCCGCTGTGTGTGTCCTGTGACTAAGCCTGCCTGCAGAGACATGCCCTTCTCCATCGTCCACCGCTACATGAGCATCACCTCGGAGCGCTCCGTCCCCTCTGACATCTTCCAGATCCAGGCCACCAGCGTCTACCCCGGGGCCTACAACACCTTCCGCATCCGCTCTGGGGACGACAATGGGGACTTCTACATCAGGGTGAGTCCCGTGTTATGGTGCTGTAAGGCACTGCAGCGCCCCCTGCTGTTACAGTTCTGGGGTAACAATGTACATAAGTTGTCCTCCAAACGAGCCTTACTCATTGTTCAGTGATCCCCATTCAAATGATCTCCCTGTGTCTCTCCTTTAGCAAATCAACAACATCAGCGCCATGCTGGTTCTGGCTCATGCTGTGACTGGACCCAGAGAGTACACACTGGACCTGGAGATGGTGTCGGTTAATCCCCTGCTCAGCTACCAGACCAGCTCCGCCTTGCGGCTCTCCATCTATGTAGGGCCTCACGCCTTCTAAAGAGGAGGAGAGTCAGAGAGAGAGAGAGAGAGAGACAGAGAGAGAGAGAGAGAGAGAGAGAGAGAGAGAGAGTGAGAGATGAGAGAGAGATGAAGAGAGAAAAAGAGACAAGAAAGAGATGAAAGAGTACATGGAATCATATAGAATTGAAGGTGTGGCAGCCCACTCAGTTCACTAAAGGAAGACCTGTCACTGTTCAAATATGTCCCACTTTTGTATGTCTTTGCTGTTCTGTGACCTGCAAAGTACATCCCACACCCTTTGTGTCAAACCACACCCGTAGAGGAGAGTAATAGCAGATAAAAACAAACAGGATTTTGTATGACTAAAGGATGTGTTTGGGATCGAGTCCAACGCTGCGTAGTTAGATCATCAGCATACATATTGTTTCAGTTCCCAGCCTCTCACCCTCCCACTCCTCTATGCCTGTTTCTCACCGTGTCTCATTCCACAGAACACCTGTCACAGCACATCGCCCTATGGTGAATGTGAACGACGGCAATATGCCACGCATAATTCATTTTTCTTTTTATGTGAGCAGGGAGATAAAGTTCCATCCGAAATGTGTTTAGTCCATGTCTCTGCTCGAGAGAAAGACTCCATTCCATCATCGCCAACATCTCTCCTCATCCATCATCCATTATCATCATCTATCTGCCATTCCCATTTCCAGTCTGTCTAGTCTCGCATCAAACAGTCACTCCCTCTTCCATCTTCATGCTCTGTCCTTCCCTCTGAAGCAGGTTCCACTGTCCTCATCCATGACTCAATAACCACTGAGCTCAGCCCTCCTCCTCCAGCCCACCCCAGGCCCCTCTCCTGAATTTGACCCAGAACTCCAACTCTCAATCATTACCATGTGTACTTTTGTCCCATTATTGATTATCATGTCGTATTTTTTGAGGGGGGATACAGGAAGTGATACGAAATAAAACAAAACATTTGGACATTTCTGCTATCATCTTTAAACTGCAATTATTTCACATCCTCTCGCTATCTCTCTCTGTCTCTGTCGTTATGTAGACGTCCCGACACCTCATCCGGCCCTAACCTCTGTTTCACCCTCGCCTCCGTCTGTCCTCATCTCACTCCCAGTGGTGTGATCACAGCCAGCTGACCGGGAGATAGATGTCTTCTCTCCTCCACCTAACCCCCAGGTTCACTTGGCTCATGCTGCTCTTCCCCACAGCTGAACACATGAGCAGGCTTCCTCTAGCGCTGGAAGAATAGAGGACACGGGAGCGACTGGGTAAACAGAGACTCGGCTCATAAAGGATTACATGTGTTCATCCCAATACAGAACAAAACCATTTCTGTGGATGTGAATTGGAGAAGAGAAGGACTCTGCAAGGGCTCTTGGGCCGACCCGGCGCAGAAAGAGCCTGTGTGTCCTCTCTCAGTCCACATTCTAGTCTGTAAACGATTCTCTGTCCCCCGTGAAAAAAAGGTGTGGGGAAAAAAGAGTGGGGAAACCCCTAATTTTATCGTCCACTACCTTCCTTCGTGCTGGCTCCGCCCAACCACACAAACACTGGCTGACACATACTCCTTCCCTCTGTCCTCACTCCGGGGTGATGACTCATACGTCACTCTTACGCAATCAGCCAAGAGCTCATCGTGTACAGCCACCAGGGGGCAGTATGATACACAGATGTCATTGCACGGTGAGACAAGAATAGTAACAACAACCTAAGGTGATGGAATCTACTGGTTTTGTAACCTCATTGTCTCATGAACTCGCTTCTACACTCACATTAAGATCTGAACTGGGAGGGAGAACTCTTTTTAAGTTTGTATGCAATTCCAACATACACTGGACACACACCTGCGGTACGGTAGTCACAGCACACATATGTTGAAATACTAACACACGGCCACAGCAGATGGCATAGGTATGGCTCATTTTAGCTATGGGCTTTGTGGTACAGATCATCAGATCTGACCGAAAGATGGCGTTGAAGGGTAAGGGAACAAGGATAGGGGTGGGTGTGGAGGCAGGCTGAATGTGGGAGGTGTGTGTGTGTGTGTGTGTGTGGTGTGTGCGTGGGTGGGTGGTGGTACAAGTCCCCTGGCACTTCCTGTTGGCACTTTGACAAAGAAATAACCCAAATGAAATAGGATCAGCCTGTACCAGCACACTGGGGAATGGAGGAGTGTGTGTGTGTGTGTGTGTGGTGTGTGTGTGTGGTGTGTGTGTGTGTGTGTGTGTGTGTGTGTGTGTGTGTGTGTGTGTGTGTGTGTGTGTGTGTGTGTGTGTGTGGAGATGAGTGGGTGTAGTGTTGGGGGAGTCGGTGGGGAGCGGAACAGTGGGCATGTCTCTGGCACCTTCAGCAAGCTATGACCTCATCCATGGGCAAGCCCTCCCTGTGGGCCGGGGCTGGGAGGGGCTGGGAGTAGGAGTTGGGCAGGAACCTGGGAAACAAGCACCTAACTCCGGCACCATCCTGTCATACAGCAGAGAGTTTACATAGGCCTCCTATATAGGTCTCCCTTCCCAACAAAATGTAGGTGTAGGTGCTGCTTCAAGTCAACCCAATTGTAAATGGATTCAATAATCGGCTGTGAAGTCATGTGAACATTTTCTGCCTTTTTTGGGTTAATTACAAGAATGTTTACATGAAAGTAGAAATGCACATTTGGTATGCCTTGTCGTTGGCATTTAGAGGGCTAATGCATCCATGAACTGGAGTGAAGTAACCTGTGTTACAAAAGCTCTACACACACATACTGGCCTATGTGTATTTTTATCAAAAGGCTTCAGTATATGCAGAGTGTAATTTCCCTCCACCCCCTTCTTATTATTGAAAGTAGTCCATTAACAAAAACAGGAAAGCGCTGTGGAATTCTGAATGACATCAATAACAACTGTTACGTAGATCATTACAAAACAAATAAACAAACATGAATGAGAGGAGAGGGTAAGTGAGTAGGGGTTGTGGAGACAGGAAATATGTTTATTTTAGAGTCCCCATTTCCCTAAATAGAGTTTGTGGGTCTATATATGGAACCCCTCATGAAAATCAGAAATAGTATTCTAAAGATAGCAACAGGTATGAGAAAACATCACATCAAGCATGACCTCAACCTTGTGTAGACATTCTGTACCTACTGAATGGCAACTCTTCTTTCAATGTAATTACATTGACCTCTTAATATCACAGGAATTGAGATTACAATGCTCTCTAAATGAGGCATGACACGGACAACAGGAGTCGCTTGTAATTTGAAACCAATTAGCCCACCATGTTAATACTATTACTGATCTAATTGCCGGCTATGTTAACAGGAGGTCAGTTCAAAGTCTACATTGCAATTCCATGTGAATGAACACGATGTGGCTCCTGCAGCACAGCTGCTGTCGTGCACATTATCCACTCAGCCACTGTCCTGTGAGTTTGAAAGGATGAAAAAGATTCCAAAAGTTTGGGAGGTTTTCTCACTTAATATTATCATGGTACGGTCCCGAATCATTTATCGCGTGGGCCCAGCTGGATTAGCACGTACTGCAGGGGTTTGTGATAGGAACGAAACGTTCTTTGGCCAGAAGGAATGCACACTAATTTATCTATTTTTCTCCTCTCACAAACCAAGCGAAGGTTCAAAATATTCAACCTTCATGGGCCTCAACCCCCCTTGCCATGTCTACCCTACCTTCAATGTCTTTACTCTGTGCGTAAATGTGGTTACTAAGAAACGACAACGTGTTGCCAGGGGCGCGTGGGTGTGTGAAGGCTGAAGGCCCGCCCTGCAAGTATATCAGGCCCAGCACGAAAAATAACATAAATAAACTTATTGGAGTTATGTTGAATTTACATATAGTATTTGATTGCCCAGTGAAGTTATATAAGAATACTGCATTTGTTTACAGCCTCCAAGCCAATTCCAGGCGCTAACGTTACACGTAAGTAGCACACCAAAATCATGTTGATGTTTAAAAATTCTTAGTAAAATAGATATATAAAAACTACGACTATACATTATGGAGAATCGGGTGAAAAATTGACAGATTTTGTCAATGTGCGTGTGTGGAGGAAGGGGGCAGTGTTAGCTAATTTTAAAGGCACGTACAAGCACACTTTCACTCGCTCTTCCTCATTCTGTCTAATCCTGCTCATTCTCTCCGCAAACCGTTATGCAACATCTTACTAACTCATAGTAGGGTAGTTGGCTAATGTATCGCTCACCTTCATACAGTCAATAGTAGGCCTGCATACAATGTTAGATCGTTAAAATACCAAGCAACGTATTTTCCGTTGCTTTCCAGTTCATCCTTGACCCTTTGTCCAAAACGAAAGAGGAAGAGGGAGGTAGCGGCAGAGACAGACTGAGGCTCAATGAAAAAAAAATGCTGCTAGGAGGTCTCTTATGATGTCACATCTACATCACATCACCATAGCAACCTTGCATCAGCACCAACATACTGAAAAAGGGGAAAGAGACAGAATGTCTGTAGTGGAATTAATTTTTAAAAGTGTCACTAATCGAAACTGGTGGATAGCATGGATTCTGTGCAGAATATATGTTTCTGTTCATGATTTAATGCCACTTATTAAATGCCACATGGCTTTTAAAATGTTGTATTTTAAAGGGGAAGTAATCAATGTCATTGCATCCCTCAGAAACAACGAAGCAACAATTCCTCTGCCCCTCTGTCTGCCTTAGAAGTGTACTATTTGTTGGCCCTATTGTCCTTATTCTTTCTTGGGAGTTCAATTAAAGATATTGAGGGGCTGATGAGTTTGACACCACAGGTAAACAGCTGCCCTCCTCCCACCCGTTTGCCATATGTGCTAAGAATAGACTTAATATTGAAAAAAAGAGTGAACAGCACAAGGCTACCTGTTCAGCATCATCAGCGACAGGAGGGAGGGAGGGAGTGAGAATGAGAGGAGGAGGGAGGGAGTGAGGGCGAGAGGAGGAGGGAGGGGGTGAGAGCGAGAGGAGGGAGGGGGGCTAGTGGTGGGCTAGTGGTGTAGAAACAGTGAGTGAATGTATGTGTGGGCGTTTTTATGGTTTACTTTCACTTATGTTTTCGAATGGATCTGACTGCACTTAAACCAGACACACACAGACAGGCAGCAACAGTGGGAACCAGCTATCAGAGACACACCGATACCTACTATCATACATGTGGGATGTTGCAGTCATACCCGTTGCCTTGTGTAACAGTTTCTTTGTCTCACAATAGTATGGCTTTACTGTCACTTACTGCTATGCTGTCAGACTCGACTGATGGAGACAAACTCACACTTGTGTTTCACAACTGTCGTCTCCCTCTCTACCTCTCTCTGGGTTTCTCAATGTCTTTCCTCAACGTTTCGTTTTCTCCAGGTCCTCTCTCTCTCTCTCTTACTCTCTCGCTTCGATGCAGGAGTGGGAGGTGTTGCTAGGCGACAGATTAGCTCCTTTCTTTCAAGAAGCGGAGACCTGATTCTCTGGTGTAAAAATAAACACCAGAGAAAAGAAAGAGTCTTAAGAAAAGGGACAAGTATCCTTCACCTCTGTAGCGAGAGGGGCTGACATTTTGTTGCCCCAAAAGTATTTTCTGCAACTCTTCCTCTCTCTCCGTTTAGTGTCTCTCCATTGGTCCATTGGTTACAGTGTTGCCCAGTGTTGGGGAATAACTACTAACTATTAATAATTATTTATACATATATGAAGTCATCTCTTATTATGTTAAAATAAGTGAACTATTTTTCTCTTTTTGGCAGGTACAAAACTGACCATTTCTTTTTGTGTTGATGTTCAAATGGAAATGAACAAACTGGAGTTACAGGCTGTCTGGCACTTTGTCTGAAGACTGATGACTAAGATCTCATCTTCTCATATTGACATCTTGTATTCTATGCTCATCTCAGCCAGGGTCTCACTATATGAAGACTGTCAAAGGAGTCAGCAAGTATTAATGGATAATACATGAGACCACCAAATCAGGATGCTCAAAATGATCCCTAACCAAGATGTCCATGTAACCACCATGATTTTATGAATGAGAGGAGATAGTTCATGTTCTTGTGTGATTTCCGAGGCATTCGTGTCTGGCATGGAGCCACAAGACACCCTAATTGGATGCATTTGAGCCTCTTTGCTTTCAAAGAGAAGACACTCTTCTCTGCAACCCCCTGCCCTCCACACATCCGCCTCTCTCCCACCATGTTCTCGTCTCCCTCCCACCTGTGATGCCTACACACCCCTTTACCATAATGGACGGTATTATCCTGACAGCCACAACAATAGAAGAAATGACAATCTGCTCAGGCCACTGGTGAGCCAACACAGTGTGTGGGACACCTTAAGTGCCTCTGAAACCGCAGCATGGAAAAAAACAACTTTGAGTGTTTTTCTATTCCGAGAGCCCTTTTATACAAATTCTATTTTTGAGGGAGAAAACCCGAAAATATCCTCCCCACTCAACTGTTTCTCTTGCATCTGATTTACCAAATAATTAGATACAATCATTTATCAAGGCTATAGTCTAAAAACGAATAAAAACGAATACATTGGATACAGTTGTTGATGAATTTGAAATTGTAGGAACATTCTTTGTGTTATTTGGTGCACTAGGTCATGTCTCTTCCACCTGACTGAGCTGGTTCCCTCGGCAGGCTTCTTCAGTGTTTCCTGGTTTTACATTACACCTTTGACTTAAGATGCAAAACGTTATTACATTTTAGATTAAGGTCAGTCAATAGTTTGTCCACATGGATGGCTATCCATTATGTCACCTCTAGTTCGATATGCCTAATCGTCTGTTTTGAAGTTAAACTAATGTTTAGAGCATGCAACATATCAAAAGTGTGGTATGTAGGTGATCTATTTTAAGCCATAAACATACAAAACATTTCTAAAAATAGTACTCGCTGAAGCTGCACTTGTGGGCCAGCCAGTGAGTGTACCTGCCAGTCACTGCTGAGAGCCATTGTCAAATACAATGTCTAGTACGGCACTCACTTACGCAGGTTAGCAACACGGATCAATATTGCGTGGCAATTGCTGGGTTGTGCGCTCCTTCATACCTATGTTTATCGGTCTTTGTTTTTCTTTTACTTATAAGTGTGCTTTCATAATCCTTTCAAGCCTGATTCAGGAAAAGGATTGTCCAATAGCGTCACAGCAGGACCCAATTGTTAAACATGAAATAGGTTAGGGCTTATCTCCGAACACAAACACGCTATATAATCTATAAGTGAACAAGCACGTTATCTGGGAGCAAGAATAGTCTTATACAAACCAGTAACTACCCAATGAGATACAATGCACCATTAGTCAAACATCCTTTTACAGCACTACAGGTGCAAGCTATTCTGACTAGACAGCAGCGCTAGACTACATTCCGCTCAAATCGCCTTATATGGAAGGGCAACGCAGTTTATGTAACCTATACACCGCAATTAAAGGTTTTGCTCATACCCACGTGATCCCTGCTCTTCGTTACATGCTCTTTTGGCACAACCGTGAAATTAATCGCAGGTTATTATTTTCATTCATAAAAAGCGACTCGTCCTGAATTTAGCAGTGTAACACTGCCCCACTCTCTCGCTTCCCTCTCTCCAGCTCTCTGACATTTATTCCCTTCCACATAAAATGTGGGCTCCGATGTGGGCAAGCACTATGCATTGCCTTACATGCGATGAAGCCGTGGGGAAGGAATGCGAGAGGATGTCAGTATTGGTTTTCCTCAGTGGTCATTGTCAGTGAAGGTCCTGATACGAAAACCCTTTAGACTGCAAGACAACTGGGTTATTTGGTCGCTAGAGGTATTGGATAAGAGAAGAAAGTAGGCTACTGGCAGGGTGTCAGACATAAAAGCAGATCCTTCTTTCGTATGCATCTTGCTTACAAATCCCCCAATCCCCCCTCCCAACGGGGTCCGGTGACTCCGTCTACGTTTTACGTTTGTCTCCGCCCATTACTCGGTTTTGTCCAAATCGGGCTTTTTGCGTCGCCGGAGCTCCCGATATCAAACCAACGTCATCACAGTGTAGAGGGTAGAGCTGACGTCGAACTAGAGTCACCGAAAGGAGAGGGTAGGAGAGGGAGGGGGGAACAGGAGATGGGGAGCATTTCACCATTGCTAACATTGATATGAACCATAACTCCCCCTCAGCCCCCCCTTTCCTCTTGCCCCCCCCTCTCTCTTTTACGTCGGTGTTGGTGCGTTGGGAGCCCCCCTACTCCGGCGGAGTCCCAGACTATATAAGTTACAGGCGAGCAGAGTCTCCCAACCAGATTTACGGGCTCCGGACTTCTGGGCGAGAGACGGCTACCAAAGCCGCCGAATCACTCAGTCTACTCGGAACCGGAGCAGAGACATTTGAGCAGCCGGCCAGCATCTGAGCTGGACGCTGTGGCGGAGGCGAAGAGGAAAAAGGACAGGAGAAGGTTTAAAGCCTTACTCTGGAATGAGTTGAAATGAAAGTCCAATAGCACACCACTACAAGTTATCTCTTCCTCTGACACTTGCGCTTGGAGATACACCCTGACCTCACTTGAAGCACAACGCAAAGGCTAACAAGTGCTCCGTACAGTTTTCAACGGGTTTTGATCATTGACGGTATCTGGCTGCAATGTATCGATCAACTAAGGGAGCGTCCAAGGCTCGAAGGGACCAAATCAACGCAGAGATTCGGAACCTGAAGGACTTGCTGCCTATCTCAGATGCGGACAAAGCAAGACTGTCATACCTCCACATCATGTCGCTTGCCTGCATGTACACCAGAAAATCTGTCTTCTTCTCACAAGGTAAGGGTTTCTTTCCCGTCGACACATTTAAAAGCAGGCTTTCCGCTACGCTATTGGCCGATGCGTAGAATCAACAGGTCCCAACATTTGGGCAAGAGTTGATTAACTTTATTGCTATATATGTGAAAATTTCTTTTTGCAATATGTGTAGAAGGCTATACTGGTAGAATTTTTATCTGAGTCTTAAAAGCTTCCGGAGCTCTGTGTTGCATTTCAGTGCTGAAATGTTGTAGTCGCTGTCCATGGTTCTGAAGTATGCGCCAGGCAGCATCGATTTACGAAGCAGTACTGTTGCAATTGTCACATGTTGGCACGTGAAAGTTACATGAAATTAAATGAAATGTTTACATTTCCTCACTGTAGAATCGGGAACTGCTGGCAGTATCGAGGAAAGCGCGAGGTTTCTGTCTTTCCATGAGCTGTCGGAGTTGGTGCAGGAGCTGCCGGGATTCCTGCTCCTGTTAAGCGGGGAAGGGAAGCTCCTGTACCTGTCAGACAGCGTCTCCGAGCACCTCGGACACTCGATGGTGAGTCTACATCCACAACCATCGTCTACGCTATTGTGCAAATAGTTGATATAATGGGAATTTCAGTCATTTGAAATTATGAGTTGCCTAATGCTTTCTCAATCGTTTTTTTAGGTGGATCTGGTTGCCCAAGGTGACAGTGTGTATGATATCATTGATCAGACGGACCACTTCACCATGAGGACCAACCTTGCAACTCCCACTTCACCTGAGACAGGTAAGACCCTTCATTACTTTAGAGATTACAAGTCAAAGATCCATACCATTGCAATCCATATCTTCATTAAGATGATGTAACAATGATCTGCGTTTTTAATGACTTTTTTCCATCCTGTCATTTTCCGAACAGATCGTCTGTACCGTTGTCGTTTCAACACCTCCAAGTCTGTGCGCAGGCAGAGCGCTGGGAACAAGCTGGTTCTGATCCGAGCCCGCTGCCTGTCTTCTCCTTCCTCTGCTGACGCCTCCGGCTCCTACTGGACCTCCAACCCTGTCTGGGTGTGCTTCTGTTCCCCTCTGGAGCCCCTTCCAGCCCGGCCCAGCCCCGGGGGAGAGACGGACCCCGCTTCCAGCCCTCCCCCTGTTGAGAGCAACTTCCTTCTAGCCTGCTTCCAGTCCGCACATGGTCGCGACATGAGGCTGCAGAGCGCACACGACAGGTGAGCTTCTACATGAACGAGATCATCCACCTGTTGCCAAGTCAAAAACACTAGCAGTGCCCTATCAGTATGTTAGGTGGGATGATTTATTGGTCGTGTGGTTTAGTCTCTGTTGGTTTTGACAAGTCATCAACTTAACCCTGCGTTGTGTCTGTCTGACCTACAGTGTGAGTACGTACCTGGGCTTCGATGTGCCAGCCCTGCGCTCACGCTCCTGGTACAGCCTGGTCCACCCTCAGGACCTGTCCCACGCCTCGGCCCAGCACTGCAGTCTGTGTGAGTACACCACCCCCTCACTCAGTCCACAACAAACACACACAGACACACACTTCTTATGCACGCTGATAGATATTTTTGCCCACCCACGCACAGCCCACATCGACCCTATGAGCAATGCTGTGAGTGAGATGATGTGTGGACAGAGACATGATACTGACCCTGTTATCTGTTGTCCCCCCAGTGAGAGAGGGAGGCGAGGGCAGGGCTGAGATGGTGGTGCGCGTGGAGGCGGAGGACCACTCCTGGGTCTGGCTCTACATGGTGCTTCAGCTGGAGGAAGGAGACTGCCCCATCAGCAGCAACAACTTTGTCATCAGGTACGGCCACTCCACATGCTCGACGGAGCACACCGGGAAGACCATCAGAGAGTCGTTGCACAGTTGCTGTCGTAGAGGAGAACATAGACGTCTTGGAGGGTCTCACTAACCTTCCTTGTCTTTCTTTCTCTCCAGCGAAGAGGAGGCGTGGTCTGTGCGGCAGCAGCTGAGCTCTGAGCAGACACAGCTGACCCTGGTTCTGAGCACCAGCACCGGGCAGGACAGCCTGGGCCTGCAGTCCCCCGACACCCTCTCCAGCCCAGACCAGGTGTTCACCCCCAGCAGCAGCGGCCTGTCCGCCCAGTCCTTTGACTTCAGCACAGCTGGCTGCAGTGTGGGCTCATCCGACGAGCCAGGGGGCAGCAGCGTGGAGCCCATGCAGGTGGATCCCCGCTCAAGCATTTCCTCCCTGGAGGAGGACACCTTCTTCCAGCAGCAGCAGCAGCAGAAGACTTCTGACCCCGCCGACATCCCCTCTGTCGCCTCCTCTCCGATCCCGGTTACTGTTGCCACTGTGGCAGATTTGGACTTCCTTACCCAGAACATTCTTCTGCCCCCTTCGTTCCAGCTCGAACCCCCACTGCCTGTACTGCCCCTCCCCCTCCCACCACTCTCCGCCTCCCAGATCCAGCAGTCCAATGAGTTTGTGTGCACGCCCCCCTACACGCCCCAGCTGGGGTCGGGCTCCAGCTTCCTGTTTGGCGAGCCCCTCTTCAGCTTTGACCCCACTGGCACCACCACTCCCCCACCTTCCACAACCACAGCCACCTCCACCACGTCCATCGCTCCCTCCGTCTCCCCTTCAGCCCCTCCCACCACCGCCTCCAGCCCTATTCCCCCTACCAGCTTATCCACCCTGCTGCCCCTGGCCCTGCCCATCCCCTCCACCGATCTGCTCTTCCCTGTAGAGCCCTGCAGTGGTCTCTATGAGAAGTTGCCCCCTACCCCTGATAGCCCTGGAGATGGGGACTGCACAGTGATGACCCTGCCTGAGGTCCGAGGGCCCCTGTATGTAGACGTACCTCTAGGGCCCCTCCAGTACCCCCCTGAGGGCCTCCTCACCCCCGAGGCTTCCCCCGGGAAACAGCCCTGCCTCTCTTTCTTCTACCTGGAGAGAGAGAGGGAGAAGGAGAGGGCAGAGATCTCTCTCCTAGCTCAGCACATCAGCTCCCTAGCAGAGGGATTCTACCTGGACCCTCTCCTATCCAAGCTGTCTCCACCTTCCATGTCTCCCTCCTCCTCCCCTCCCTCCTCCTCCCCTCCCTCCCCCACCACAGACTCCTCTGGCGTTGAGTCAGTTCACATGCTAGGGGAGTTTTACCCCGTCAAGGCATGGAAAGGCCTGGACTTCCCAATGTTCCCCGATGACGATGACTCTCTGTTTGAAGAGAGCATCTTAGAAACCCTTCTCGAGGACTTCACCTCCTCTCCACCCCTCTCCCCCAGCCTCACCTCCCCCTCTCCCTCCTCTACCCCTATGCCCTCTCCCTCCCTCCCTGTGTGCTGGCATCCACCCTCCAACTTTGAGGGTTTCAGCCACTTCTGTAGCGTCCAATCGGCGCACTCTAATTCCAGGGACAGGCGCGGGGCGGCCGTGGTTGGCGAGGCAGACGGGATGGTGGCAGAGGAGGAGGGGCTGGAAGAGGAGGCCATGGAGATTGAGGTGGTGGTGTCATCACCCCTGTCCTCCTGCTCCTCTATCCCAGAATCCCCTCCCCTGATCCTCACCGCCTCCCCCTACTCCTCACCTGCCCCCAACACACCGGTCACCCCGCCCGCGCCCGCGGTGTCTTACGCCCAGTCCCTCCTGGAGGAACTGGCCGTCCTGGAACCCATGTTTGGGGCAGGTGCCTCGATCGCCCCCGGCCTGGGGCAACAACCTGAGTTGTATCAACTCCAGTGTCATCCGTCGCCACAGTGCTTCCACAATGGTAAGAATACGATCGTTTGATAAATCAATAGTGAAGTTAATAGTGAAGAAATCAGTTCAATAGTTTGTCCTTGAACTTGTCATGCTAATGATCCCTCTCTTTCTCTCTCTCTCCTCTTTGTGTTTCAGATGGGAGTGGAAGTGTTCCTCCGTTCTAAAATAAGTCTGTGACTTACTTCATTAAGTATGGCATATTGTCATATTTCGTGGAGCCAACTTTTACTGAAAAGTGAAAAATATCAAAGTGTATAAATATATACATAATGTATATACAACTAAAGGACTTTAATTCCTTCATGTCTACTGAGAACAAAGATTGACTTTATATTTTTGTTCGTTCATTATTCCATGTACTAATATTTAAAATATGGTGCAACATTTTCATGATGGTGCAATATTACTCTAACCACATGGACCCATCACTGACTGGGTGTTGAGTCCATGTGGAGCCTGCCAGCTTTGCTGTAACCTGAGCTTCAGAACTACAAACAGAGATCATAACAAACTCTTAAACGTTTAAAGCGCCGTTTAACTTTCAGACGCGTATCTGTATTCACTCGTAGTGAAAAAACTGTTGTGATAAAAAATATATACATTCCTTCATATCTTAATAAGGAAATTACTTCTGCCTGTACTGCAGCTCTGCAAACCCAAACCGCAAATGTGTTCAAGTCTATGTTTACAAATCTTTCTACTACTACTACTACAACTAACAAGCGCTAACAGTGATTCACTAAAGGAAAAATATTTTTTTCCCTCAACACCCCTCAATTTAATCTCCAGAAAAAGTCTGATTCCAAGTCCTCTTTCCTTGACCTTAAAGGCCAAGTCAGATGCACAGTCAGTCTCCTAAACAACCCTTTCAGACACTTTGGGCTTTGAGTTTGCGGCTGCTGCTTAGACTTCATGTTTATCTCTCCATTACAATCTTGTGTATCAATGTGATGTGCAAAACAAAACAATACAATACATGTTAAAGAGGTCCTGGGTTGTGCTCCAAGAACAAAGAAGGAAGATTTCCCTGCCTTTGACAAGAAGGTAGAACTAACTGGAGATCGTCTGGAAGTGAACACCACCTGTGGGGGTTCCTGTGTGCTGGGATGCCACAGGTCCACCGTGTAGTAACTGTACATTAGACTCTGAATGTGGGTTCTTCAGGTCAGCTCTGGTCTGACAGTTCAGCTGGATTCTCTCGCAGCATCAATATTTGCAATGCTGGCAGCTTATAGCAGCTCCTGTGTGCCTGGCACAGTCATGGCCTGCTGAACTCTGAACTCTTGTCTATCCACGTCCATCCCTGAATGGACAGTCACATCGCTTCTCCCCAGGGGCACGGTGTTGTAGGGAGGCACGACTGACTATGTGAATGAGTGATTCTTCTTTTTTGAGAGGGGTTAAACATAAGGACGTTTTGTTTTAAAAAATGAAAAGAGGGACGGGGTGCTATTTCTATTCAGTTATTAAGCGACACGGGATGAGAATGGTACTATTCCCATGGTGTCGACACACTAACGTAGAGTTGTCTACGGTCAAGTAAAAGGATTGAATCCTACGTTCTAGCTATTACAATGCTAAGTTAACATTTGTGTAAAAGTATTGTTTCCGTGATATTGAAAAAAGTATTGGGGTGTTCAATGCATATGCACTATGTCTGTGGATATTTACATATGCTTTTTATTTTCGCGAAGGTTGTACATTTGTACATTTGTACAAATCAAAAAGTCTGTACATACGAAATACATTTTTATTGTAGAAGATGGAATATATACATGATATATTACCGAAGAATGGACATTGTGGATCAGTGTTCTCTTGTGTTGCTTATAAGTGTATTTGATTGTCAAACAAATGCATTTATATTAAAGTGCACTTAAAGCTCTCTCTCTCTCTTTCTCTCATCCTCCCTCTGTCGTCACTGTCAGTCTCCCCCGCTCCTCCTACCTCAGTATCATCATCATCCCCTCCCTCTCCTGCGATCCCTCCTCCGTTTCTTCCCCTGGAGCGATGTCCGCTCAGCAACAGCACTGACGCACACACATGACGAGACAGTATGAGACACTATCTGACTCAGACTGACGCACACCCTCCACACCGAGGCTCCACTCGCACACCCAGGCCTCCCACTTAAGCAGGCGCGCTCGCACACGCACACACGTACGCACAATAGCGTGGTGACGTACGACCCAGCCCTTCCCCACACCCCACATCCCCATCCCTCTCTTTACAAATCACGGCAGCCCACACTTACTCCATGTACCTGCTACTCTGACAGCGTGCTGTGAGGGTGTCAGACTCCATATATGGGCATTCCTGCTCAGGAGCACTGATTCAAGCAGCCCCTTCTATTCTAAGGCTCTCATTCAGGCAGGAGGGGAGGGGGGAGAGGGAGAGCAAGGAGACAAAGAAAGGAAGACAAAAAGAGAGGGAACGAGGGAAGGAAGGGATGGATGGAGACCGTGATGCCTAAGAGACTCATGACAGGAAGGTATCTGAGAATCATAGAGCGTGAATTAATGAAGGTGAAACCATTGATGCCTGCAGAGCATCACCACCTGGCATCTTTGTCCACTGCCCTTCAGCCCAGTATCCACGCAGCTTTAATTCAAAAGCAGCTCTGCTGAACAAGGCACAGGCCCATATAAGGCGAATTTAACCAAACTATTTATAAACCAAGGAGACAAGGCTTTGCCACAGCATGCTTCTACTCTGCAACCGAACATTTTGTTCCAGCACCCGTCTATGCAGTGTTCCTTCTGGAGGAGGAAGGAACACAGAGCAAACACAAACCACTACTGCTCCCTTCTGGTTCAGCAGGAGTACTGCATCTTTCAGAACTGGCCTTGTTAAAACAAGATGTTGCTAATATTGGCGTTGTGTTCTATAAACCTTGCAATACATCACACCCTAGCTGAAAAAAAATCCTGTGGTTTGGACAGCTGAGTGGAAACTAACTAATGGAATTCATAATAGGCTTAGGTGACTCGTGATGCTATTTTATGTGCACTGGGAATTAATTACGTTGTCTTGACAGTAACATAAAACATGTTGAAGGCACGAAGAGTGTAGTAGGGTCAACCGCATTTCAATGGCACCGCTAGGAACAATATCATTATCAGTAATTATGTTGATAGATGGTAGATGCAACACCTTCATCATAAATTTATGAGCACTACAGTCGACCGTTTTAGATTCCTAGTAAGAGGGAGAGGGAGTCTTTCCTGGACAATAGCAGTGTTAAGCCGAGTCGATAAAACAGTCATCGACTCGGCAACTAAACACAAATTACAGAGGAAGGATATTGATGAAACACACACAGCTCTTAAAAATGTCAAATGAACAATCAAACATTTATTTTGACGCAAATTACACAAGTAAAATTCCAATGATATTAGTATGTGTGTTGGGCCGGCATATAAATGACAGATGGGTGGACAGGGGGGACGGGGCAGCGCAGATACAGATCTCATTTCTTCTTGGAGGAAACAGCCGCCGCCGCAGCAGCAGCAGCCTCTGCTTTCAAGTGCTCCTCTCTTTGCTCCAGGAAGACCTTGTACTCGTCTGCTTCTAAACTGGAGGGACAAAGGAGGGACAGAGAGTGAGCCAGAGACTCCAGTGAATGTGTGTGTGTGTGTGTGTGTATCTGAGATGTGTGATTCAACAGAAATGATGCACACCAAAGAGTTGGTTGTCGAGGTTCTGCCTGACAGAAAGAACTCACACTATTTTTAGCGCCTACCAATTAAATGGAAAACAAACTTACTCCTTAACAACCTTGATGCCTAGCGAACGGGCCGAGCCAATGATGCTCTTGACAACCGTCTCTAAGGAGGCATTCTGCATGGTGAAACACTCGTCCTGAGATTTCACTTGGGCGATCTCATACACGGCTCGCAAGGACACCATCCCTGCAGTCTCATGGCCTACACACACACACACACACACACACACACACACACGCACACGCATACCAGTGTGAGAAAAAGATGGACAGAAGAAACAAGATGGCTTTAGTGGGTGAAAGAACCACACAAATGTAAGAGCAAAAAGGAAGACAAAGTGAGGGGGGAGAGAAGTACAGGAACAGAACCGGGTAAATCCATAATTCTCTTTTTCTACACGGCATCACCTTTGCCGCTACCCTCCTCTGCCTTTAATTGGCTGCATCAGATCCCCAGTCGATCATAAATATATCATCAATCAAAGAACTCCTGTCCGACCAGGGCTGCGACAGAGGAGAGGCAGCCTTAGCACTCACCGGTCTTCCCTGCCCCCTTCTCGATGCCCGCCGCCTGCTTCAGGAAGTAGGAGACTGTGGGCTGGCCAATCTTAATGTCATACGTCCTGTCAGGCTGGAGGGGGAGGGAGAACATCAGAGTGGGATTACAGACGGATGCGGCAGCCACATGCAGTGGAGGTTCCTGCTCTCATACCTTTCATGTTACCAAAGTAGGCATGTCCTGTCATAAGTAACCTCTCTATGGAGCAAGACTATTCATCACCCTCTATGAAACGGTCATTAGCCGGAAAGGCCCAACGCACTTGAATTGATTTAACCATTAGCAACAATCCTTTCTATTCAGCCTTGGTTGAAGTGGTGCACAGGGATATGGGAATAACTTGCATTTGTATTCCCTGTAAGAAACTCAGGGACAAGTGAGTAGAGGACTATTTAGGTATAATGGACAGAAAGAGAGAAAGAGAGGCAGATCATGGTCAAAGGCCTTCAGCACTGAGGAGAACATAAGTAATTCATAAGAATGGTAGGCCATAGAGCTAGTTATATAAATTCAACATATGATGCAACATATTCACAGAAACAGAACAATGTAGGGGTGGAACAAAGTCATTTTCCCATGGGTAGATTGTGAGGGAGGCGTGACATCCAGCATCGACCAGCAGATGGTGATGACGAGCAGAGCTTGCTGATGCTTGAACAGAGTCCTCAGTGTCAAAGACATGCTAAGGGCAACACAACCCCAGATCATCTCAATAAACCTCCTCAGCTATGCCCTATGTGTTCAGACCAAAGCACAGACCAGATCAGACCTACACATATACTGCTAAACTGCAGTAGGAGGAACACAAAGGGCACAATGCCAAATTAGTAAGGCATTGGAATGAACATGTATATGGACTCTAAAAGTACAAAACAGTCTATCTTTCTAGTCTCTTTTACCATTATTTGCAGCAAATGCTCATTGACCTCTAGAGCCCTTTGGTTAAAGATAGATTAATGAAGGCAAACAAAAGGGCTTAAGAGGTACAGTATGAATAATGGAGGGGTTCTAGGTAATGGTATGCAGGCAGCTACTAAAATCACTTCCAATCTAGGGTGGGGGGTTGGCTCCAGGAGCCAGTAGAGACCCACAATGGAGGCAATGACCTAGACGAGACCTGGCTGGGGGCACGGAGGGGGAAGAGACCCATGCAGGGGATGGAGAACACACCTTGACATTGATCTTGATGGGGAGAGGAATGCCCTCCTTAATCTCCTTGGTTTGCTCATTGAAGTCCTTGCAGAACTGGCCGATGGGGATCCCCTTCTGCGAGGGGAGAAACAGACAGGAGGCAAAGACAGAAGGATAAACTGTATTAAAATGTACGAGGAGTCTGGACCTGCAAACATTCTTCTGAACGTCATTCATGGCTGGCTCTGCTGGTGGAATACCAATGACTGGCTTGTGTCAGTCAATCCATCACCAGACTTGTGAGAGGGCTGAGTGTGTGCGCACGCTTGGCTGCCTCGTGGAGTGTGAGGGTCGGCAGGTGAGGCTGTGTGTGTGTGTGCCAGCGTTTGAGATTGTGCAAGTGTATTAGTATCCTGTGTGGTCATGCGTGCCACATTTTCTCAACGAGGGCGTGTGTGTGTGTGAGAGTGTGTGCCCGGCTATGACAGAACCCATGTGTGTGAGAGAGTGTGCCCGGCTATGACAGAACGCATGTGTGTGCCCTGTGGCTAGGAGACCCAATGATGAATGAGTCTCCCATTCCCAGTCTCCTGCCAGGCCAACCAGAGAGAAAGCAAAATGGATGGGTGACATTAAGTCAACACTCGACCAGCCCCCATCCCTCTCTCCTACTTCCACACACACACACACACACACACACAAAAGAGAAAATCATTTCTCCAAGCTGAAATCCAAAGCAATGGCTGCTAACCAAGAATATAATTACAGCTGCTGAAATATAAACTGACCTTCACCCGCCATTTTCCCAAAGGCAACATCCTGATTAAAATGTTTGATTTCAGAAAGGCGTTTGAGGGCAAAAAGGGATCATTTTTTCATTTTACTCAGCCTAATGGAGCTACGAGCTACAATAAGGGCCATGACGGAGCGTGCTAAAAGCCGGCCTCCAGATTGTAATAATGACTAAATGAGAAGGCATTCATCCTTTGACGGTCTTCAATGACACAACGTCTGTTGATTTGGGAGTAACGGAGTGTGGCATTCTGAGATCATCTCTGCAACTTTGAAACACCTGATGAATCTTAACCAGATCGGTCCGTCTGTGTGTTCAGCCATCACCTCAGTCTTGTATCTCCGCCACCGCAACAACTGGTAGCCGTCTCCTCTGTCTCAGAAAATGTCCCCAAACCTGACAGAGGTTGCAGTGTACTGTGACTTTGCGACATGACCGACATTTTCGTTTCCAGAGCTGATGAGTTCCATTTGAATGATAATTTCTCACTAATGAAACGAAAAAGTGTTCAGTCCCCAGAGCCTTGCCTCTCCTGCCTCCTCCTCGCTTATTAATAGTAATCCCATGTCAACCTCACCACTGTCTATTGCATGCCAGTGCCTCCCCTCGCCTCCCATAAAAACAACAGAGCTAAGTAAACAAGAGGGAGGTAGGCATGGGGGGAGGGAAAGTGGCAGAGGAAGAAAATTCTAATTAAATATGGATTCATGTGAAAGCTGTGATGTTAGGGAGGGAGGGAGTCAAAGCAGGCCCTCCAGCGACACCACGCAAACCCTGCCTCACTTCCTCCCCACGTTCAGCCCCCCCCCCTTTCCTTCCTCCCCACGTTCAGCTCCTTCACTTCCTCCCCACGTTCAGCCCCATCAGATAATGATCTTCCTCCATCTCTCTCCTCCTGACTCTCCGGCCACCAGACAATGATATAAAGAGGACCTCCTGGAAACTCGGGAAGGCTAAATGCTGTCAGGGAGTGCTTAAGTCCCCACGCTGAGACATTACGCAGGCAGACAAGCCAGGATCTATGCTAAAGATAGACGGTAACAATGCCTCGGAAGGGCCGAGCAGAGCAGATACACCCTAATGCTATTAAAGAGGGCCTGAATACAGCAAAGAGACGGCGGCCACTGTATTCAAAAGACTTGCAGAATGGCAGTAAAAGGCCGAGATGGACAATGAAAGTGACATCGCAGACAGTGGGAAATGAGTGCAAACTTAGAACCCGCGGACGCAGAAGACATCGGACAGAGCAATCATCTTTTAATTAAAGCATTACATGAGGGTCCGGCCATGGCTGTGTTTGAAGATGACAGGGTGAGAGAGTTCTCTCGTTGCCCTGGACTTTTAATAGACTAATTGAAGTCATTATTGGGATGGAGCCGTGTTGGTAACGAGTGTTTAAAGGAGGCGGAAGGGCTGGCATGCGATGAAAGCAAGGTTCACTTGGCTTCCAGACTTCCCATGACATTTATCACAGGGGACTGGAACCCTCACATCTGAGGGTCCCACAGCTCCTCCCTCTCCCCCCTTCTCACCCCTCCATCTCAACATCTAATCATCCGGGAGTCCGAGTGGCCGACTAAATCCTCACCCTCCCTCGTTCTCTCTCTCCACCATGACTGATTGGAGCGGGGTGCTCTCCAGTGTGAAATGGCTGCAGCCCATCACCCAGGGCTGAGGGCTCCACACTGGCCCCGGACTGGGGACCGTCTTCAAAGGCTTCCCAGATCCTGGGCATCAGGATTAACACTAATCTACGGAGATATTCCGCCCGTCAAACTCAACCCGGCGGCGGGGCTGAATAATTGCGGCGATCCATATTGAGATTGGTAAATGAGAAGGAGTTATTGCACGTCATTAAGAGCGCAATTAGGAGTTTGCAATTACAATCTCTGACGTGTCGGCGTGATTTGACCCTTCCGTCGTATTCTCTCCTTACTTTCTGTCACTTCTCATGTTAATGTGATTGGCCTTTCAGCTTCACTAACTCTTTTTAACAAGATATAGTGCTGACAAGGAAAAGAGGGAGGAGGGCAAGTGGAGGAGGGCCTGGGAGGATAGCACGGAGAGATGAGAGGAGAGATAGAAATGTAAGGTATGTTTGAGTGCTTACAGTGTGGACAGCAATCATGAAGAGTATTTGGAAAAAATGAAAATACAAGTTTGACCGGGATGAAAGGAGCATGTGTGTATTCTATAAATATGTGCACCTCTACTCTCATTTGAATACAGTAGGACTTTGTATCAGATGCATATTCGTTTGATCTTTTCTAGAAGCAAATCAGCATGTAAAGAAAGAGGTGTCTCTCTGTGACTCTGCATGGGGTAGCTGGTGTCAGGAAGCATGTGTGTGTGTCTGTGTGTGTGTGTGTGTGTCTGTGCAAGAGAGGGACATAATGATAGTGGGGTTAGAGAAGCAGAGAAAGAGGTGTAGGGAAGCGTGGCAGATGTAGATGGACATACACATAGGATAGAGGGCCTTGGGGCAGGATTAATTGCCCCTGGCACACAAGGACATCAGATAGATAGTCCCTGGCAGACAGCTGTGGGTGGGCTGGTCAGGGGAGGGGGGTTAGGGTAGAGGAAGGAGGTGTTCCAGAGGAGGGGTGGCAAAGAGGACACAGGGTTAATTAAACTCTCCAGTGTGAAACACTCTCATTCATTACCACTATTACCTTGTTCATTTAATCCAGCCTGATGTTGCCGTTTCATCACAGTCATGGCTATCAGGACTTCATACACCTGATTAGACTGCCTCACCCTCCACCGCAGGCTCTTAGCCCACCATGGGCAGCATACATGGGCACTGCCAGGGAGATGCTGGGACACAGCAGCCAGCCGGTGGCAGGGATGAGCAGGGCATTCTCACCCCCTCAGTCAGCCGGTGGCAGGGATGAGCAGGGCATTCTCACCCCCTCAGTCAGCCGGTGGCAGGGATGAGCAGGACATTCTCACCCCCTCAGTCAGCCGGTGGCAGGGATGAGCAGGACATTCTCACCCCCTCAGTCAGCCGGTGGCAGGGATGAGCAGGACATTCTCACCCCCTTAGTCAGCTGAGTCAAAACACAAATACATTTCACACACATGCGGTGCTATTGATTTATATTGCTCAATTAAACACTAAACGGGCCCCAAATATTAGGGGCCCACTTTGACCCGGGTCGGCAGTCAACTACAATAAGACGATTTGGTGAATAGCAACTCCAAGAATCATTACCCCAAACTATTTTGGGAAACTAAATTGACGGCTAGTCTGCATAACAAGCAAAACAGGTCAATCTCTATCCTAGGCAGCCAGCACAGCTTTGTTCCAAGAACAGGCCAGTGGCTCCTCATGCAATGAAGCTATGAAGAGCGCGCCTCTTATATCATATGCTACATAATTCAAATGTGACAAGACTCGCTGCTTTGCTTTTTGGCCATTAAATGCCAAGTTTTTTTTAAGCCTGAGGGAAAACATTTTTTGGGGAAAATGCATCTTACTGAAGCAACCTTCTCAACTCCATTAGGATCTTCTCAGCCTCTCCAAAGTGTTGTTGCCTTCGCTGCCTCACTTGATTAATCATGTGTGTAGGGAGGCAGCAAGACGAGCAGGCCTGGACTCCAGGTAGCTGTCTGAGGATAGTGGTGGCCAGTGGACGACTGTGGAGATGGGGTCTACAGATACAGTAGATTTTGCACTAAAATACCACAGCCTAGAGTCTAGACACTGGGGCTGTGTGGGCGCTGAGGTAGACTGCCAAGTTAAGGATTTAACACAGTAACAGTGAAGGCTGCTTGTTATGGGTAATGTGGGTTATTGTGTTGTGTGGTGGGAAATGGCAACTGTAGCATGACAAAGCAGTGGGTTGAAACGTGTTGGAAAGCTGGGAGCTGGCCGATGCTCTGCCACACTGCCGCTGTGGAGCTCCGCTTGTGTCCCCGGGTGAGCCGCGCTCCGGGGCCCTTGGTCCTTAGCATTCTCTGCCAGTCTGTAACCCTCACGTCCTTCTTCACTTCCTGCCCCACTCATGTCCAAGAGGAAAGTGATGACAGTGCAGTGCTGAGGACTGTCCCCTCACCCCTCCACCCTCCCCGTCTGTGCCTGCCTGCCTGCTGCTCTCGGTCTCCACACTGAAAGAGAGCCAGTGCAGAGTGACCTTCAACCACACCCACGGGCAACCAAAAGAAAAAAGAGGGAAATGAGGGGGAGAGGACTGGACTGGTGAGAAGAGAGAGAGAGGTAAAGAGAGGCAGCACTGAAGAGAGAAATGAAGAGGGAAAAAAAAACCTCATCACAGTTTTCAGGGCATGGAAAATCTCTTCCTCTGAAAGCCAGTGGAGCGCATAGCCAGTTGTGACAAGAACGATGAGCCTTCTTCCCCTTCCTGGTCTGATTAAGGCTCTCACTATGAGA
This sequence comes from Mallotus villosus, assembly GCA_903064625.1. Classification (NCBI taxonomy): domain Eukaryota; kingdom Metazoa; phylum Chordata; class Actinopteri; order Osmeriformes; family Salangidae; genus Mallotus; species Mallotus villosus. The sequence continues at coordinate 647,632 of CAEFZP010000039.1, forward strand.
TGACCCTCAACACTCTGGCTGGTGTGGTGTGGGAGAGAGAGAAAATGAAAGAGACCCTGGATATAGATAGCCTGCTGAGAAGGTGGTGATTGAGTCATTGAGATGACTATACTCTATCCTCACACCTCAAGGTGCTGTGGGAGCTTGACCTTTTCAATGTGATAGACTACTATGAGTTCCCGAAAACTCAAGGTGGAGTAACTCAAAAACCCATCTATTCTTTCTTAACGAGACCGTTGCATGGGTACAACCAAACAAGAAAATAATTGAGGGGTTCAAAACAGTGAGATAGAAGTTCCCATTAAAGTAGCAACATCTGTGTTCTGAGATGTGTCCACAGGCTAAAGGCATCTTGCGCTCTATTTGTCGCCATGCTCTTTTACCCAGCAGGGCAAGAGCCAAGGCAACGAACTGTAAACTACTTCCATACATTAGGGAAAATTATGCAAATGTTCATTTCACTAAGTGGCATCAAGATGGTTATCGTATAACAAATGGACATAACCGTCAACTGCTCAATATTCTAACACACTGCCTACTAAAGTTATACAGCTGATGTTAAAAGGAGGAGGCGGCAAGGGGCGACACCGTGGGTGGGAGGGGGGAGAGAGAAAGAAGAGGGGGAGAGTCGAAGGCACGTAACCTGCCTACAAATGAACACCGCAATCATAAAGTCGCGACTTTCTTCGTAATCCGACACTCGTCGTACCGTAACGTTTGTAAAGAGCTTCTGTATTCCAGACGACTCGTTTTCTTGTAAGGATATTGCGGGTTTTTCCTTAATGATTCCGCGTCAAGCATCAGTCCACTTCTGACCGACTTCGACACCTCACAGCGAGAGACCGGCCAACAAGCGCCGCACGGCTCCATCCCGAGTCATTGGATCTCCGGCTTCCAGACCGAGGTGTCAAATACAAGACGGATATATCAGCAAATGGCAAATGCTCCGTATACGATCCTCTAACAAGGGCTTGAGCTTCACTGACAGATCCAGTGGATATGAAAAAGCTACCTTCTGTAGATCTGAACTTGCTTTATTCAGTTAAACTCGAATGTGAAGTGGCGAAGGCTTGACTTCTTATAAGATTGGTAATAACCAAATGATGACTTTAGACGGAAGTAGTATAGGGAAAACATAACTACATACAAGGAATTGAATATATATATAATAACATACAGTGGATATGTGGACTTCGATGAAAATCTGAGCGCTTGACTTCGACTTGAAGACGTGGTTTTCAACCAAGCCAAGAGGAGCGGCAAGAGCAAGAACGCATGCTTTGGGTAACTACAATCAAACTGCTCAATTATAGCAGACAGTCCGTTACTGAAATGGCCATTACAGAACATGTGCATGAAATGGTTGAATGGAGGTTTTACTCCTGCTATTGGAGTGAGCACAGTTCACATGGAAAACAAATGATAGGTTAATATTAATAATAGTAATGGAAAATCTAGACAGTTGAAGGATCATTATGTGGGACCCTGTGTGTGCCCTGTGTCATGGATACAGTCATAGGGATCTTAAGTTATACCAATGTCCTTTGTTATATCAACAGATGTCATTTGGTCAGCCAGCAATATCCTCACCTGGATTAGATGGAGATTTGCACAATCCTATTATGTTCATTTGACAGGTTCACTCAAAATAACTACAAATAATTGTAATCACACATGGAAAATCGAATTGTTATACTTTCGATCGATAGTTTACATTTCTATATTCGGATTTGTTCTGGTCTGCTGGCTAGGTGTATATTTTATTTAGTTGGTATTGAGACAAGCTTTTAGATGGTACTGTTTATAAAGATGAATAGGGAGTTTGGAGCAATTCATCTTCGTTTTATCTGCATCTATATACACCTGGCAAACCTCCAGCATTTTGAGATGAACAGATGGGACAGATTAGAGGGTGTGTATGTTAACAAATTGCTACCTGTGTGTCTGTGTGTGTGCATGTGTGTATATTCTGAGAGTGTGTGTGTGTGGTGTGTGATTAAATGAAGGGATTCTATAGTGCTATAATGCATTACCTGGGTTATTGGTGAAAGCATTCCTGCCCCACTGCACAAACACAAACACACACACACACACACACACGCACACAAACAATGTGCTACACATGACAAACATGCAAGATGACATTCTATCCACCTAGGGCTGGGAAATAATAAACACATATTTCACCTGAAGCCCAATATTACAAGCCATTACTCAAAGTTCCAGAGCACTAAGCTGCACTGGCATGTCAACACGATGTCATTTTCTAGTCGTGGGGAATGATGAATTTGGTCATTATTGATGAGCAGAGTGGACACACAGGGCTGTCATCCTGGCCACTCACTCAGAACCAAATAAATTATGGGTGTCGACAAGCCGTCAAAACACAAACACAGGCTGACAGAAAGACTCCAGGGGTTCTGGGTACAATTTAAGATGTGTGCTGAATTACTAAAACCGCCATGGGGAGAGGAGAAAAAAAGAGAGAATGAGAAAGCCAGGGCATTGTGGCCATTCCCTCTCACCACGTGTTTGGGTTGGTTCAGATAAAGCACCAATTTTCAATTCCAATATTCTCTCAGTCAGCGGCTTGGTAGAATGCATTCAATTCCAGCACTGATAATCAAGTTGCAGGCTGCAGTGGAACAAGAAGGCCTCACAGATAATCAGATATTAGTGATGCTGGCGTCCATGTCTCCTTCTCTCCAAGCCCCCAAGCAGAGTCGTCCGTCTAGGTCCTCTCTCGCCTGCCTCACTCATCTGTTTCAGCAGACTTATTAATGTCTTTAATTTCTCCAGATCCCCAGTGATGAATACATTACAATGTATTCACACAGGCTGGCTGCTGGCAGAGACTGTCCAGGAGTATGGCATGGCTCACCCCCAAACCCTCCTCTCAATATTAAATCACTTTCTGTTTGCATTTTCCTCCTTGCTCTCTTCCTCTCCCTCCCCCTCACTTCTGTTCTCCCCCCTAGTTTATTTATGAACTATTACCATCATGCAGTAACACTTTATTAGGCATGTAGACAGCCAAGGATGTTAATCTCTTACTTTTCCACTCAGGCTCTCTCTCTCTCTCTCTCTCTCTCACACACACACACACACACACACACACACACACAGAGTGAGCTGCACATGGATGTCAGCTCCTGCCAGTCATGCGGAGGAGAGATGGACGACTGTCTCCCGTCACACAGGCAGTTTACAAGTGCGTAAACACACGTTACTTACAGGTAGCTGTGTCCTCCACGGGACGCCTTGTTGACAATCGCTCACCCGCTCACGTGTTGCCATTATGACACATCAGGCCTTGTAATGGTTTCATATTAAAATGCCATCAATCCAGTGGAGTGGTTGCCACCCCTGGGCCGCTGCAGGGCTGACGGCTGACGGCTGAGGGGCTGACGGCTGGGGGGCTGACGGCTGGGGGGCTGACGGCTGCGTCCCCCCGTCTGAGCGCTGTCTCTCTGAGAGCCATGGTGCCCCCGGAGGCCCACCAGCTCAATACGATAAAGAGAGGCTGCTTCGATTGCACCGTAAAGTCAATGATCATTTCTCACGGCGAGATCAATAGCGAGGTTTTATACTGTCCCACGGGCTGAAATACGGCCCGACGAGCACAAAAATGAACACACTCATATTCAATGGGTGTTGGATTACTGAATTAGTAATCGCCAGCGTGCGCTCAATGGCACAACACGGAGTGGGCTATGGAAGGAGCCACCTTAAAAAAAACACATTCCCAAACAAATACAAAGAGTTATCAATATTCCGCCACAATGAGAAGACAATTTATGCAGCGTTGCGAATGCGGCAGCCACAATGAGAATCAACAGGGCACGCTAAACAGGCAGAGGAACAGGCTCCGACAGGGCGCCTGGCTGCGCTTCGACACAATTAATTAATAATGAATAAGGTAGAGACACGGAAGCAAAAACCTCTTTAAAGGAAAACCAGATGAAATTCCCTGAGTTAGCTGGGGTAGACGTAGACGGTTGGACTTTCATAGCGAGCGGGGCGCATTTGAATAAAACAGCCGCAGAGGAGGGATGAAACAGTCAAACAGCTCTTCAGCATGCATGGCTAGGGAAGACAACACTTCAGACCAGAGATGTGAAAGGTTCACTGCTTATTTTGGCAGGAAAAACATTTCCTTCCATGGTAAAAAAGCAGCATCAACCTACGACAGACATTGTTGAGCTTTGAAAACTAGCCTTTAGTTCTGCTGTGTGTCTAACGCTAGTTGTTTATCTCCCCCTGTGCCTCAGGCATGGTGCCCACGCCCCAGGTGTGCGTATCAACCCTGGTCACGGTCAGCACCATGGCAGTGGTCGACCTCTACCTACTGGAGCAGAGCATGCTGGGAACTCGTGGTGGTGTTCCGGGACCCGGCATCTGGCAGTGCGTTGCTGTGTTGCTAGGCGACCTGTGCTTCCTTCTGGCACTGCGTTTCGTGTCGGCGGGAGTAGTCTCAGAGGCACAATCCCCTCGCCGTGGCTTTGCCAACGCTCTCTGGTTCCTCTTCCTGTCCCTGCTGCAGCTCAAGCTCTTCTTCGTGTGTCAGAACTACCGGCAGGAACGCCGTCCACCTGACCCGCTGGCCAGGAAGACTCTGACACTGCTGCTGTCCATCTGCCTGCCCTCGCTCTTCCTCATCCTGACGGGGGCCGACAACATGACGCCGCTGCGCAGGAAGCAGGAGGTGCGTGGGCGGCTGCTCTGGGTGGTGGTGGACCTGCTAGATGTGCTGGACCTGCAGGCGGGCCTGTGGGAGGCCCACGTTGGGGGGCCCGGGGCAGGTGGAGGGCCTGGGGCAGGTGAGCTGGGCCCACCCCTGTGGGCTGAGGGCCTGGTGTTCTTCTACTGCTACGCCCTGCTGCTGCTGCTGCCCTGCGTGGCCCTCACAGAGCTGGGGGCAGCCGCCCTGCCTGGCCAGAGGGGGCCCCGCAAGGAAGCTCTGTACCCCTGGCTCAGCCTGGTCACCATCAACGTGTTCACGCTGGGCCTGAGGGGCACGGGCATGCTGTGGTACAGGGACCCACGCGTCTCCACCGTCTTCCTGGGGAAGAACCTGCTGGCCCTGGGTGTGAAACTCAGCTCTGCCTGGGAGAGGCGCAAGCTGGACCGTGGGGCTGCTCGAGGGCCAGGGGCCAGGACTGGGACAGAGGCAGGGGACACAACCCTGCCGAGCCAGAACTCAGAGCAGCAGGGAGAGGCCCAGGCCCAGGGGAAGACTTCCTCCGGGCCTCCCACCCGCTACCACACACTGTCACGCTCCCACAGCCACGCCCACTCCACCGTCAGCCTGGACCATACAGATGCCCCACTGGGCCCCTCCTTCATCTCTCATGAACTCTAGAGACTCTTCAGCAGTAAAAGCTACTACAGACTCTTGGACACACACACACACGCATTAACAGATAGGACACACATCACTTGCTGTTTGGACAAGCCAGCGCAATAACTCATCTCATTTAACTTGGATCACTTAAAAGGACGATTGATCCAGCCAGGGGAGTGCTGGCAAACCTTAGGGTTTTGGTGTCTGAGGGGGATGAGGAGAGAGGGGGAGGGAGGGCCTAGGGGTAGATGTACAGTCAAGTGCCTTCCTTTCCAAGGAGCTCCTATTCTCAGCACTGGGGTTGTTACACTATCTAGTGTGCCACGAGGGATTTGAGCATATGCTGTATGTACACCATTACGCTACTCCACAGCTGCTGGCGGTGTCGGCCGCACTTCCAGGACAGCATCCAACAAACTGTAATAAAACGTTTCACACTCCTCCTGCTCTGTTGTGTACCGTGGGAGTGGTATTGGCAGGCTGTCACCTCCGACACGGATGGAACATGATCAGAAGTCGATCATTCACTGGGCGGGGGGTGGGGGGGGGGCCGGGCTGTGGGGCTTAGGGAACACCGTCCACCAAAACGTTCTGAACATCCACTGTATCAAAGCTAACGCGGCCCCGCCTTACATAACTTCACCCAAACCAAGTGTTTCATGTCAGACCGTAAGGGTGAGGGCTGGGGCTAGTGGAGGGAATCACAGCGCTCCACATCTGAGGCGACGGGCCGTGTTAGTCTGCGCAGGGCTGACACACAGAAGAAGAGCCGTCATTTATCACAATTACACCAGCACCATCAGCTCTGATAGGCTGGCAGTAATCCCTCAGCTGGCTGTCTGCTTGTCTGCCTTTAATGTTGAAAGAGAAGAGTCGAAAGATGTGATAGGGCGTGTGCGTGTGTGTGTGTGTGTGTGTGTGTGTGTGTGTGTGTGTGTGTGTGTGTGGGAGAGAGCGGGAGGGAGAAGGAGGGTGTGGGAGAGAGACAAAAATCTGGTTTGTGTGTGTATGTATGTGAGAGAAAGACCACATGCACCACCCAGGACAGGAGAGGGTCTATTCCATCACCATCAGTGCTCTCTAATGCACTGTGTGTAAACCTCTGCCTCCCCTCAAACCATTAATACTTCTATTAATTGAAATTGGGAACCATTTTTCAAAATGCTAAAAGCTTATTTGCTTCCACTTTATAGTTGATTTACAGGGCATATTTACAGGATGTGTTGAAAGGATAAAAAAAACTCACTCACCCACCCTCACACACACACACACACACACACACACACTCATTCATTTAAAGTGGTGTATTATCTCGGGGGAGTTTCTCTCTGGTTCAGAGGGATTCGGGAGGGAATCAGCATGCCGATGAACTGTAGCCGACAGAGTCCGTCTCCATCTCCTCCTCCTCTCTCTTTCATCTCCCGCTCCCTGGCTCATTCTACATTTCAAACACACGCGTGCTGGATGCACTCCCCGTTGGGCAGTTTTTCATATTTCTAATATAATGGCTGTAACTGCACCGGCAGCAGCCTCTGCAAATGACTACTGCTTTGAATTTGTCACACCTGTTAAGACCCCCGATACAATGCTCAGCAATCCTCAGCTCCCCATGAATCTCAGCTCAGTCCCACAAATAGTGGGGAACCACTTCTGTCTGTCCGTCCATCCTTCCCTCCTGTCCCTCATTCCTATCTAATGTCCTTGCTTCCTTCCTTCCTTCCTCTAACCATCTCTTTGTTCTTCCATTCCTCTTTGTTCGCCTGTGTTAATTTCGATGTGGACTGTAATTATTATCCTCCACCAAAGCTGCCCCCCCCCTCTTGTCTACTGCTCCCTCTTTTATTTCTCTCGTTTGTTTAAATTTGCCCCGCGGCCGACAGGCAGCCTACCTCTCTGTGCCTCTGCTGTCAAGGGTGGTTAGTTAGAGGAGGGGGGGGTAAAAACCTTGGAGGAGTAGAGAGGGAAGATTAAAAGACCAGGTTCAGTGCCTAAAGCAGAATGGCTGTCGACTGCCATTTATTTACAGTTTACTACCCACACACACACACACACTCAGCCTACGATGGGGCAATGTGGCAAGGACACAGGGCCAAACAAGAGAACAGAGCAACAAAGCATATGGTAAATGCGCTGCCTAATCCCCAAAAAGGCACCTTCAGACAAATATGACTTTGCTTTGCTTGGCTGCAATTCATCTCACCTCATTACCGTTGATGTCAAGGCATCTTTCCCTAAGACTCTGAAAGCCCCACCAGTATGGGAGGAGGAGAGAGACTTAACACACGGATATCTAAATCATTCATCATAGCTGAGCTCTCAAAGGGCACATCCACCACACACTTTTGGCAGGGACTTCCAAGTATATGTCATGAGCTACCGATGAAGCGCACGATCCTGACAGTTGTCAGGACTGAAAGGGAATGGGCTAGACATGGTGGGAGGTGTGAGTTTACCTGTCCCAGGATAGGACCTAGCGGGGGTCCGGGAGCTGCCTGTCCTGCCCTCACGATGCAGCGGATCACACCCCCCATGTCCACCTTCTTCACCACCTTGGCTGCCCTGGAGATCTTCGACATGATGTCTGTCCGTCCGTTTGCCTATCTACGTATCTTCTCGCTGCCTAAGAGAAATGAACACAGTGCATGGTGTTAGCATTTAGGAGGAAACGAGCTGCTCTGTGAAAGCAACTGCAACAAATCATTTACATGCTGGGCTCATTAAAAGGTAATGTTAGTTGATCGATACCGACACCTCGGGACAAGCCCATGTTTTTTTCATTTTGCAGAATTTGAGCAATTAGAAGCCCTTAGAAAATCTTTGACTTCGATTTCTTGCGCAAGAGTCACCTCTCCTCCAGGGATTGGCAGAGAGAGGATCAGACAGAGAGGAGGGTGAGGCCAGGCTTTGGTCTTGGCAGGGGTTAGGTTTCTCTATGATCAAACCACGGGACGCTCTACAAATCCCTCTGTCTACCCTGCTCCCTTCACCGGCTCTCTGCTCTGATCTCGGAGAGGGCTCTGCACAGCCCTCCCCATCGGCAAGGGTCAGAGGTCAGACTGGTGTTACGGTAGGAGGGGCCAGGGGGATAAATGACACTATAATAAAAAGGAGGTGACAGATTCGTCACTCTCCACAAGAAAAGAGGAGCATGTCTACTTTCCCCTTCCACCTTTAAATGCATTACCAAATTACCAGTCAATTAGCAGAGTGGGGAGAGCGGGCTGAACTCCTGGCCTGCCCTGGGGAGGCAAACAGCATAAAGAGCAGGTCTGCAGTCCTCCGACAGGGAGGCAGGAAGTCAAGATCAATGTGTGTAGAGGAGAGACAAGTAGGAGTTTTGAGGTTTGGCCAGGTGAGACCTGCATTCAATAACCGTGAGCACTTAGGTGGAGAGAGCCAGAGCTTTACTACCGATCCTGCATGGGCGACCGAGAGGAACAGATTACATCAACAAGAGGCGATAACGATCGAAGAGATGTATGGCTGTGTGCGCCTTTGAGAGTTACAAAGTAGAACTTTTTTCCTGTGAGAAAAGTTGGATTATAGGTCTGTTTAGGTAGTTATGTTGACCGTGGTGCTGTAACATCCTGTTTAAGCGGGCGTCATCCAAGCTTCCCGTAGTGTCAAATCTGTAGAACTAAATATAGTTATAAAATCTAAACCTAAATCGAAAGGTTTAGAATGTCACTCACGTTCAAACTACAAACTACATTTCTGCAATCGATTTCATGCTGCTGACCTAACGTGCTACTCCTCTGTTAAAAAATCTTGTTGGAGCTTCGATCGATTTAAAAGTCAGTCAGAAAAAAGAGGAGTGTGTGGACTGTTTTGATAAGCAAGGCTAATATTTCAGATTTTATTTTTGGGAAAATAACTGCATCACTTAAAACTAGCTGACGTGAATACACTGGGTACAATTACTAAGTCAGATATAAATGTGATGTTCTTTACACCAACAAGACAATGTCATGGATTTGTCCTTGAAATGCAAGATTTACACAGAATTATGGTAAAACACCAAAAAAAATGGGATGGCAGCACACGTTGGGATTGAACTTCATTTTGGGTCTCAGGGAATACAAATTGAAAGTGCTGCAGAAATGACAGCGTCATGCTTTAATGCACTACAACTCCAATCTCTGTGAGCAGTAAAAACGAAAATAGTCGTTTCCTCTCAACATGAAATCACTCATCACAAGGCCAGGCACTGAGAGCTTGGGAGGAATTGACCTACATAACACCCAAGTAACAACTCAACTGACAGCACATTTCAAAGAGCATTGACAATAGACCGTGTGCAAAGAGATACAGTACTTTAAACTCCTGCATGACATAACCCCAAGATTGCAGCCTGGTATGCTCTTAGCCTTGTTATTGGTAGCAATCCCAAAGGAAGGGCAATGTCCTTTGTGAGTAAAAGTCTTTGCAAGTTCGAAACTTTAATAAATAAAAAAAAGGAGCCCCCATAAATAACATCAAGTCAAGCTAAGATAAGAGATAATGTAGCCTAGCTTAGGGCTTATCTACCCAAACACTATTGGTTGAACTGGATGAAACAAACATGGGCCTTAGATCGCATACAGAGCAAAAAGCCAATGCACAAAATTACTGATGAAAGCTGACAATACTTCAAAGAGGAAAACAGAAACATCCACATAAAAGAATCCGACAATTAGCAACAGGAACCAAAAGACCCACAAACTGGTACGCTGGCCTTTCTTGAACACTCTGCAGTGTGTGGGTGGTTTTTCCACCCTTAACAAATAAGCACATTTGATACAAGAGCATCAAATGACCCTCCAGCTACCTAAAAAAGCCTCAAAACTATTTTTAAAGTGCCAGGGAAAAAAATGGCCACAAACACATTGGCACACCTAAAGCATGATAGTATGCCAATGCTTCTAAAACAAACCGACAATATTGCAAAATGATCATCAATGGAATGACACTTTAGCTATACAGCAGTCTGAGCCTGCTCTGGCAGACTGGCAGCACACTGTGTGTGTCTGGTGGTCCACCTAGTGGCAGCTCCTATGAACTGGAGATGACAACAAGGTGGGAGAGTGAAAGGCTGTACCAAGTCATCAGTGTTACTGAGACGGACCTGTTGGGATTGTTCTCCCAATTGTCACAGACTTATACGGAAAAAGGAAGAGAGAAGAGAAAAACAGGAGAGAGAATGTGAAAGAGTGTCTGAGGAGGGTTGAGAGAAATGAACAACAAAGAGCAAGCAAATTCATGTCTTTGTTAAAAGTCACAGCAAGAAACTGTCTTTTTAGGCTTCACAACTTAACATGTCGACGACCCACGTGTTCTCCCTCTATCATCTTTACTGCCTAGTTCCAAATAATATGGTTAAAATTTTACATTTTAATCTCTGAAATTGACTGATACTTGGAAATAGACACATATACAAACCACTTTGTCAAGGACAGAAAAAAACATCAATAATGTGAAGCTGTCCCGATGTAGCACACAACACCAAAAATATCTACTCTGTATTCGCTCCCATTTGTATTCAGCAGTTTAACCCATCCAGCCCTTTATTGATTGCAGAATGTAATGTCTCAAGTCTCAGGGCCATTGAAAGTGAATTTGGTTAAGTCCTAAAAATCCACAAAATGGAACATGTAAGTTGATGAGAAAGACCCATTTTGTCTCAGTAAAGTTATTTGACTAGCCCAGTTCAGTAATGAGTTACAAAATATAAAACGTTTGATTTTAAAAAGTTATCAAAGTTTAAATCAAGTTAAGCATTGAATAAAAAGTTATAACAGCCATAAATGCTACAGAATGGAACCTTGAAGACCACTTCTTATATAATTACCTATTACCTCCACTAAAAATAGTATTATTTACACTAGTCTGTTTTACTGTAACTGTAAGTTACTGCTTATTCAGTTTTTCCTTTCATAGTCGACAACATCCCAGCATGATTCAGAACACATTTTAATGGAATAATAACAAATGGGCATTTGATCATATTAATGGATAAACTATTTCAGTCCCAATCATTTTCTCAGAGTCGACAGTGCTACCCTATTGGGCCAACCTATCTAAACAAATCGCTGCTACTGTGTAGTATGTTGCCTACTGAAGGCAAGCATCAGCAGGTAGGTAGACAACTTGGCTAGTTTAGCAATTCCAGCAAGAAGGCTGTAGTAATCCTGCTCTCTCAAAGTGTTAAGAATAACATGTATATATTGTGCAAACATTAGATATTTGTTTGACCAATTTAGCTAGCCTAAAAGAGCATTGCAGACTCAGCCACATTGTTGAAACTTCCTGCACGGTAAATTTTTTTGTTGAAAAAACGACGTATAAATAAATGCAAATATAACCGAAAGCAGTCATGTGTGCATGTTAAATCAAACTACAAAATATTTGGTTCATCATACCTTTCTAAGTGGCTCAGCATTAATTCACCAGAAGCACCTTCACGTCGTAAGCACGGTTCAGGGCGCAGACATCTTGAAAACAACCAAAGAGCGAGCATCAAGCACCAATGCTGCCACCTATTGGAGCGGAGGGATATGCCCAGTTAAACTCTAAAATCAAGGTCTTCAGTTTTCAGGGAAGTCTTGCTATTCTTTTCCCCGCATACTTTATCTCAGTCAAGAGTATAGTTTCCGTTCATTCAACCTGAACCTGGGACCTTAAATATTCGATGTGGTATCCCCTCAGCTAGCTTTTAAATTCTACGTAATATTAGTTGGAATAAATTAAGTTTAGATGTGTTTGTATGATTTTTTTTAAACTTCATGTTATATGCGTATATGCTGCAACCAAATTGTCCTCAGGAAATTCCTAAACATGACCTGAACTAATGTAACCAGTGTAACCTGAAAAACCACAACTACTAGGATGCATTGTAGTGTGTTAAGAATCCATCAAAAGAATAACAATGAATAAAGACATAAAATGAAACTAATATAAAAGCTTTATTAATAATTTCATAGCAATATCCAAGGAATTTGTGAAATCATTCATATAACAAACCTTCACCAGTTCCTTGGATATAAAGAAGCATGGAGGCCTAATTTAGATCTCCTTTAGACTACAAACAAGTCCAGAACAAGAAATACTTCCCCCCTTACATGAAAAGTGCTCAAAACCATGAACATTTAAATTACAGTGCTTTAAAGTTGTCCATAAGAGATTTGAAACTCAAACCATACGTGGAAAAAGTCCCTTCACTTCCTAACAGTAACACAATAGAGATAAAGATTTCAAGGAAGTCTGGCTGGTATGCAACTGTTAAACCACATGGTTCAAGTTACCAGATTTAAAAAACAATAAGTGTTTGTTGTTACTACGTACAGTATGGCAAGGTTGAGTAATTATAAACTTATTTAACATGTTAACATCTTTAGGCACCTGAGTTGAAAAAATATTTTTTTGATGTAACAAGATTCAATACTAGCATACTCCCAAGAATTTAAGAGGTAATTTGTGATAAAACAAGCCTATTAATACAATACAATTCAGATTTTCTAAAATTACAGTTTATCTAAAACCATAATTACCCTGAGAAAATGTAGCCTTGCTAACATTTTAATGTAATCAATGCAGGTGGTTGACATTCATGTCCGGAATGCCATGGCACTAATATTTAAGGCATCTTCACCAGGAAGAAGCTCTCTCAACAGGAATGAAAGAAGCATCTGTACAAATAAAAGAGAGAACATTTATTTGAAGTCTTCTTAAAAAATGTCAGTAGCCTTTTGAGTTGAATGTAAGGTAAACACTTTCTGATGGCACACATACTCACATAAACCAGCCTCTTGTTTTCTTCACAATCCTGAAGAGTTTAAAGACAGTCTCCATGTCTGACTTCTTCAGGATTAAATAGTTTGAATCTAGAACGAGGGCATTATGTCTGTCAGTTCACCAACACTGATTCCTGTCACGGACTGAAAGGTACAGAACACTAATGAACATTCTGTAAGAGAAAAGATCCATCACGTACATCTGGCACTGATGAGATGGTGAGCTCGGTCTCTGGTCTCGTTCTCGTCCTCAGAGCTGCGAGGGGGCCTGGAAGGTCTAGGGGGCGCTAGAGAGGTCTGGGACCACTTCTCACACAGGCTGTCAATGTAGGAGGCCATGTGGGCTTCTGTAGGGTTCATCTTCTTCAGGAAGCTATTCACCTTCCTGTAGACGATTGATAGGTTATCTTGGTTGTTTGACCATAACAATTAACCAATGTAAAAGAGCAAGTCAAAAAAAACATCTTACTTTTTTAATATCGGCATTACCGGTTTCAAAATTGCATCAAATATGTTTATGAGGATGGAATTACCTATGAAAAAGATACAACTTGATTATGCGATTTAAAATCTCCTCAACCATAACTTACAATTTCAAATAACCAAATGGGGGCACCATAACTAACCAGATATCTCTTTCAATAAATCAGATATAGCTTTTGTGGCTTCCAGTTGCTCCCCGCTAGTTTGGTCCTTTTTTAAAGATGGTGACGCGTCTCCCTTGGCAACAGTCCCTTGGACTCTTCCTTTAATCCTGGCGATCCCCCCACTCATACTGGGTGACATTTTTTCTTTAGTTTTATTCGACTTTGCACGAAAACTACTCCATAAAGTATGGTCAGGAACGTCCCACAGTGTGCCTCCATTATTACTGGAATTTGTCTTACAGTCAGGATCAATCTTGTATTCCCCATGAGCTGCTTCGCTGAATACCAAAGACTCCACCGACCTGGATAGACCTTTAAAAAAATATTTCTTGCCTACCAAGTTTTCAGAATTGTCCATTTTGTCTTGTGAGGAGGTTGCCATATTAGTCATCGAGCATGATTTCACTGGAGGTTCACTCTGCTCTTCCCTCTTGTCCTCAGAAGATTCTGAAGGAATGACACATTCAGAGATGATGATAGTTGGGAGAGATGCATCAGTCTCCTCAGCACTGACATCCTTCTCAGGTTCAGTAGAAGAGTGTTGAGTTTCTGACTCCGGAGGGAGATCATCCTGCCTGGCTTCCACTCTGGGATTGTTTTGCTGAGTAAGCAGAAGAAAGAGCACTTGTTATCGTCAGTTTACTGAGATCCTTTGATCTTCAGCTCCACCCACACTGTCTGCTGGTGAGTTCCATAAATAAGACAAACAGGTTAATTCAGAAATCTTTTCATTTATGTATACGCTTTCCTACATGTAAAACAGAGCTGTCAACTTATCTTTCTTTGGTGACCAGGGAGTGGGATGCCTACCTCATCTTCCCCTAATCCTGGGGTCAGGAAGTAGGCCAGGCCACTGAGGAGACGCCAAACTCCCCCATTATGCTCCTCTTCATTGAGCAGTTTGTCCAGCGGGCAGAGGAATTGGAACAATGGCTGACTGTGGCCAATCACATCATCAGAGATCATCCCCTAAAGACACCAATGACAAAGTTGTAGAGAAATGGTATGTCTTAATTTTGTAAGATTCTAGTCTACAGTGTGTGTGGGTGTGTGTGTGTTACTGATAATCGGTTAAAGTTAAATATTAAAGGAAATTTGCTAGTGCACCTGCAAGAACAGTTCCAGAGAAGTTCTGGCTTTCTCATCCATCTCTTCACCTCCTGTCGTCTCGGAGCCCTCCTCCCCCAGCACAGACAGACAGGGTGCATTAGCAGAGTCCTGTGGAATAAGTGGAAAAGTTTGATAAATACTACTTGACACAGACTACTCATAAAATAAACGAAATGTCAGAATAATGGCAGTTTAGGGTAATAGAATACTCGGTTCTTTAATGAATAATAAAATTCAAACTTCCAATGACCTTTCTCAGGCAGTGTTTCATTCTGAGAAATAACTGGCACAAGACTATTATGTTAAAATGTCACCTAGAGGGAGTTATGAGTGAGACAAAGCAGTTTCTCTACATCTGTTCCTGACCTGCCATCTATTGTGGAAGTAGATGACATCCGTACGGGTCTTTATCACATCCCACTGAAGGTTCTCTGGATTGTCTCTCTCCTCCAAGTGAATGGTAAAGCACATCTCCTCCTCATCCCTCCTCACCTACAGTGCACACAAAATAGTCACATTTCACATTCAATTTGGACTCCAACAGGAACAAAATCAAGGTCCCAATTTTACCCAGGGATCTTCTTTAAAATACACATTTAGCTAAAGTAATGTTTCCACACATAACCCCAGCACAAGAAAGGAATTTGGGACTCACAAGAGGGACACTGACAGCCCAGTGCCCGACGAGCCACATCTCATATGACAACTTGAACTCCATCATGTCCTCCTGGACGATGACCAAGTAGTTTTCTAGATCACTATCCTCCTAAAAAGAAAAAATAAGGAAACTCTTAATACTCACCTCCTGATCACATGTAAAAACATGGGGGAAAAGCTTCCAAAAAACTATTTGAGTAAATTAGCTGGTAGGCAACACCCATGCTTCAGTCCCCACTAGACACAGGAGGGTCCTTCTTACACCGTCAAAGTTCTGTTGGCTGTGAATGGATCCTTCTCTGCTACTCGCTTCGTCTTCATTGGTCCGACCACTTTGGGCGGCTATGGCCCTAAACATCAGACTTCTCTCTAATTCCTTTATCTTCTTCTTCTTGTCTTTCTTAGTCTTCATCTTGTCAACAAATTTAGACCAGCCTTCCTTTAACTTGTTGGCTGGAAATAACAACATTTGCATTTAGTCATTTAGCAGACGCTCGTATCCACAGAGACTTACAGTAAGTATATGTGCCCAAGGACACAACTTCGTTTCATCTGACAACAAGCATCAAGGTTATCAAAACATTTCTTTTGATGGTGTGGAGGAAGGATTATGGCAAGCAATGTATATGTATAATTGTTACAAACAAACACCTTTCTTTTTGGATTTGCTGTCAATAGCCTGAGAGTCCTCGGTCCCATCCTTTACACTGAAGCAGAGACAGAAACACAAAACCAGATTATCCTCTTACAGTTGCTTCTACATAGGACGATAACACCGAGTACAGAACAGAGTTTTTATATGAGTGGAGGACTGCTGCTGAGCTTTGAGAACACCCACTCAGACTCACCCTGTGCTGCCTGGAGAACACCCACTCAGACTCACCCTGTGCTGTCTGGAGAACACACACTCAGACTCACCCTGTGCTGCCCTCGAGAACACACACTCAGACTCACCCTGTGCTGCCCTCGAGAACACACTCAGACTCACCCTGTGCTGCCTGGAGAACACACACTCAGACTCACCCTGTGCTGCCTGGAGAACACACACTCAGACTCACCCTGTGCTGCCCTCGAGAACACACACTCAGACTCACCCTGTGCTGCCCTCGAGAACACACACTCAGACTCACCCTGTGCTGCCCTCGAGAACACACACTCAGACTCACCCTGTGCTGCCCTCGAGAACACACACTCAGACTCACCCTGTGCTGCCCTCGCTGTCCTGAGATTCTGGAGAGGCCCGGTCAGAGTCTGACTCCCGCAGATCTTCCACTGAATTATTGGGAGACACTTTGTCCAACTGACTTACAACCAGCTGGTTGAGATTGTCAGGATCAGAGAGCCAGATCACCAGCGATTCCAACACTGCACACCAACACAGAAACATGTGCAATCAGATTCCGTAATGACAATGTCCATAAATGTGGACAAAACGCAAATATAGAGAACAAGGAACAGAGAATACTGGAAAGAGAACATGAGATGCAAATGCTGTTTTCTGTGTACTGGGTAAAATGTCTAGAAACCTGCGGTGGGAGACAACAACACAGCATGCAGTTTCATTGGCTGCAACTAACAAAGTGTCAGCACATTGATCGTGTTACACAAAGCAATAACCTGTTGCGCTGAAACTGCACAATGTCTTGTGACCACTGCATGTTTTATGTTTATATGGTTAAAACAGGGCACTAACTGTCAGGAAAATGTCTTACCCTTAAAGGTTATTGTTTCATTTAAAACACAGCGGTTTATATCTAGTCCCCAAAGAGATTCAGGAAACAGATTTCGCACCAGCGCTTCAGCAAACCCTCTGAGAACTGCTACTTCTTCTGCTCTGGAGCTAAACAATGGCTCTCTGAAATACAGAATGTACAGTTTGAACAAACTACCCCTTAGGGTACAGAACAGATCGATTTATGAATGCTACAATGCCATGGTATGTCAGCCCCTCACCTGACAGACTGTTTGGAATTACGCAAATGCTGGGTCAGAATGCGGACGCAACCCACACTTGTAGCACAGACGTCAAAGTCTTTGGCTTTGTCAATGATCTGGTCGAAGACACAGTCAAACTCCCTCCACAGCACCTGGTGGAGTGGCTGACTGTCACAAGGCTCTGGGAATGTGTACCAGGGGAGGATCAGCTGGACATACGCACACTCAAACACTGAGGAACATAATCAAAACACAGACATGCAGTTAACAGAGGTCCTCCAGAGGGTCATTAACACAGTGCAACAAGTAATTGGCTGCTCTCTTCCACCTCTTGAGGACATCTATAAAACACGCTGCCTCAGAAAGCCACAGCATCCTCAGAGACTCAACACACCCTGGTTACCTCCTATTTGAACTGTTGCCCTTCAGGGAGACGCTTTAGGACCATCATACCAAAAACAGACAGGCTGAGAAACAGCTTCTATCCCAGAGCCATCATAGCACTTGATGCACAAAACGGACCTGTATTCATCTCTCTGTTGTATTATATGTCTTGTTTTTATAGTGTAAATATGTATATAATATGTTCAATCTATATATTTGTTGTTTTTGTGTCTGAGAGCTGCTACCTTAATTTCGTTGTACTTGTGCAATGACAAATACATATATTCTATTCTATTTTAACAGACCAAATGGAACAGTAAAGGTACAAGCATTCTATTCTACATTTCTCAAAAGGGATGTTCTTTCTCAGAAAGGATCGGTGATGTTTCCTTAACTACAATGTGGCCTCAACATAGTGAGACCTCCTGCCTGGAACACCTTTTTTTATTACGATCCAGTACCTCTCATTTTGTCTTTTAATCACAGTAAGATCTCATGGTTAAGCAGCACACTAATGTACCCTTCAAACCCTTTTTTGTAGTGCATTTTCCACCCTCATCTTTGTTCCCCTTATCCCTCTAAGGTTATGTAATTTAAGTTCCACAAATCCTCAGACTGACTTGTATGGTTTGCATTCCACTGACACACCTTGCCGAAGAGACTTCTTTACATGGGGATACTGTGACTCCAGTGACTTCTCTGTTTTGATGTTATCAGTCACATCAGCGTCACACAAATGTTCTTCCGCTTGCTGCAAGACAATTCAACATAATGTTAAGCCATACAGTATGCATGTACATGTAAAAAAAGTCACTTGTCTAGTCTCTGTGTTTACTAAACACTCGCCATTTGTTTGGGGCAACAACATTTGCATCATATCTAACCCTTTTCCATAGACTGACAAAGCAAGGGAAAGTAATATTTGTAAGCTAGATCCTTTGTAAGATTAATAACTTAAGGCACCCTGATGACCCCGGCAACAGTAATATAAATGGGTTTTAGTTGAATATTTATCTGATGAATGTATGCAAAATTACATTAACACCACAAGTTTGAAAAATTGTCCGACATTGTGCAGCAATATGACACCCTGCTGCAACATTGTAACCCACTACACACAGGCTGTGAATAAGTAACACTTAAGTGAAATAGTTCATGAGCGTATAAATTAACCGTTTCATCACCAGTATAAACGTTCTTCTCTGTTAACTCGTCTGTTTGAGTACTGCTTTCTCGCCCAACGGTCTTGAGGTTAGATGAAGTTGATGGAAAACATAAAAAACATACAGCGAACTGAGTCAACGTTCGTCCGTAGTCTGAAAAATACCATAGAAACCCGAGAATGATAGCGATCGAGAAACGCCACCGGTACATCTTTTTCTACTTCCAACTCTCAAATCTTATTGCATCAGCTCAATACACTTTTAAGATACTTTATAGTCTCAACAAACTCGCATTACTCTAGCTCCACATTTTACACGCACTGTTCGACGTGTGTAGGTTTTGCATGCTCCAAAACCCTAAGGGAAGAAAAAATGGTCTCTGGAAGACCCGTGATTGGCTACACTGTGAATGTGCATGTCTTAGTATCTGCAACTGATTTCATTGGCATGCCATCTACAGGTCAGTTGTATGAGAACTAGTGGGAGATTTCCATACTTCAGCCTGTTACAGGCTATACGAGTCAGCTCCCCCCAAATAGGATGACTTGCTCACCTCCCCCCAATACAAGGACACACTCCCCCAGATGGAAAACATTACATTACTGTAACTCAACGTTTAAAAACCTGTTCCATAGGGTCTGTGCTTTACCATTGCCATCTAGTGGTTTACTGTGAGAACTGCACGTGTAATTCACACTTTAAACCACTAAATGGGAAACATTGAAGCGCAGCCCAATGGCGCGAGTAGGGTCCAGCTGCAGCTCCGAGTAGGGTCCAGCTGCAGCCCCGGAGAACAACCACCCTGGCGTGACATAACACCCAGGCGTGACGGAAGTAACCGTGGTGTGACGGAAGGGATTTTTTTACACATCGCTATCAGAAACCAAAGATCAACCATGGAAGTAAGTGAGAATGTCAATGTACTTAATGTATTGAGTAATATTCATGTTAAAGCCGTGCCGTGGTTTATTTACTTTTCGCTAAATTCGGATATAGCCTAATAATATTATAATACCGCGCACTTTTTTTGAAAAATTAGCCAACAGTATCCAGCTGCACTTCGTTCATGGAAGTAACCCCAACCCTAGGTGAACCGAGCCCTGGTACTTTCTCCTAACCCCAACCCTAGGTGAACCGAGCCCTGGTACTTTCTCCTAACCCCAACCCTAGGTGAACCGAGCCCTGGTACTTTCTCCTAACCCCAACCCTAGGTGAACCGATGGTCATTTACTTAATGAGTAAACTGTATAATACACTTAGAAATACATTGCGTCAATGTATATTTATATCGAATTGTGATGATATCCTTAACAAAAAATACAATTTGATTCTATTAGACATAACAAAACAATTACGGTTACTGACATTTCCTGGCATTTCGAAATAAAAACTTTTTAAGCTGTAAAAATGGTTACTGACATGTCGAAATATGTTGTTATTTTTGTATTATGTTAATTTCAGCGATAAATACGTTCATTTTATTCAAATACGTTCATTTTATTCTGATACATTATAATGTATTTTATTCTGATAACTTCCGTCACATAACTTCCGTCACACCACGGTTAGTGCTGGTGTTTGTCTCCGGGGCTGCAGCTGGACTCTATTTGTTAAAACCCGTTCCATAGGGCTGCGCTTTACCATCGCCATCTGATGGTTTACTGTGAGAACTGTACTTGTAATTCACACTCTAATTCACTAGATGGCGGAATTGAAGCGCAGACCAATGGAACAGGTTTTTAAACGTTGAGTTACGTTATGTTTTCCAATTTCAATACATTTAGATGTAGTCATTTAGCAGACGCTCTTATCCAGAGAGTATTCAATGCCTTTTAAAATGAAAAACATTATGTCACTGATTTCTCTTCCATATGAATTCGGCTCACCCGCTATTCATTGTAAAAAATATATCGTCAATTGAATCGGTTGAATCTAATCCAATCCATGGAACCTGACCAACGGAATTGCACGCAAATGACGCACCCGAGATGTCAGATGTTTATTGAGTCACAATTGAATTGCGCGTTCAAATCCTAGCATTCTAAAGACGTCTATAAATCTTCGTTTCAATGCGTTTTTAGGTTATTTGTTTGTGGTTAGTTATAAAGGCGGTGGGTATGTTTTGGCAGACGTGTCTGTTCTTTGTTGGGTTGTCAAAACACAGACAGAGGTAGGCTACTTTCCGCAACAATGGAAAACAGGTGTCGTGCAAAGGCAATCATCCCCACCAGGATTTGCATCCCCTGGCCGCGGGAGCGGGGATATAATGATATTATGTGTATCCCCTTTGTAACTTTTGCTAGAAAAGAACAGACATCTCCATATTATCTCAGGTTGTTCATTATGACCAAAAGAACACAGAAAATAACACACATGATGGCAGACGAATGTCGAATATGAAACTAACTTCACCTTGGAAGCAAAGTTAATTACAACACACTCTTCAATAAAACCGAGACACAGGAAACAACTTCGATAGACGCACAAATCAAGTGCAGCCCAATGGCGCTGTCGAAACAGTGCTCCTTAACACGCAATTTATACTTTTGCATAAGTAGGCGGCCTATTTGCTACCTGCTTCGATAGCTAAACAACTGTCCTGGTGCATTTCTGAGGAAATGTTTTCCATATTTTGGTATAGACTATCAATAAAACGCAAATATAGGAAACATCTTTTGGAATATCTCGCGCTAGATTGGATGGCAAAGCTACAAAATGAAGGCCTATGTGAATGAGGAAATACTGTAAAGCAGGTTTATGACGATTCACCACACGATGGCACTATCTGCAGATATGTTGTCAGAAGGTTCTCGTTCAGTGTCTTTTTCCGTGTATGCGTTTCCTCAAATGCTGGTATTATGGCTATGTATTGCAGTGACGTGGCTGAGACACATATGATGATAATGTAATGAAAATGAATACATTATACAGCCCATTCCTTTTTTATGAATTGGATCATATGTTCTCTTTCTTCTTTCAAAGATTAATGTGAGAAGTAGATAATGTCATTACCGTAGAAGGAATTGTCAAGGGGATGATTCAAATGATTGATCTAACATTTATTATTTAAATAATACATTAAAATAATTGTTTTTAAATAAGTCATTCATCAATAATTGCTAGCATGATTTCAAAATCAATCAGAGATTACTACCATCTTGACACTCATCGCCAGGACAAAACATTACAGAACTGGAGAATAAAATCTGTTCTGGATCTTAATGTTCAAGACAATACCCTTGCTAAGCAGGCACAACCAACACATGTGGCAGCAGGACAATCAATAACCTTGACCTCTAGTACAATACTGCTGACAAGCAGGCACATAGGATATGTCGCAGCCACGACGTCAGTGGCAGCAGCCGCAAGGCAGAGAAGAGACTTGATTTATACATATGATCAATGGCAAGCCCCACTAAAGAGAGATGCCTTTTGAAAACAAAAACATTGTGTTAAATATAATTTAGTTTTAAATGTGTTTTATGATCAGTGAAAAGGTATGTTAACCCCAAGTCTGTAGAAACCTGACAATAATATTCTTTACTGTTTCAATGTAATACTGTGATGGAAAGTGAACATTCTCAATAAAGGAGTATTTAAATGCAGTGTTTCAAGTTTTAATCATTTAAAATATCTTCTATAAAACCTACTAGGACATCAGTGTTTCATGTTTCATCATACGACAAAATTGTATTTGCTGTTTCATGTTTCAATCATGTACGTGGTATAGGGTTTCAAAGCTAAGGCACTGATTCAGTACAAGAGGTCAACTGATTAAATCCAAGAGCGTAAAATAAATAGTAAATCTAAGTAGGCGTGTCTTGCCTGAGATTACACCAATGACTGTAAACTACTGTGGCTACAGTACAGTATCAGTCAGCCTAATGCCAGAGTCCAAATCTACCTAAAGTATTTGTTCTCACTCTTTCTAATCCCTGAGGCTATCATAAAACATTTTTTGAACAAATGTGTTGACAGTAGTTCCAATTTGAACCCTAATTTAGTATGAGTGATTATAGGGATTAATTATAGAAATGTTTGTGGAGTCTGAGAGGATGATTACTCCAATACCCAACTGGGTAAATTACCTGTAATCAGAAAGCGTCTGTGACACGTAAATGAAGGTCACGTGTGTCAGAAGATGATGTCAAGTTCATTGTGCCAATAAGGCAGTTTCCCTTACTCGTCCATCCAGTTGGTGGCACAAGGCCACAAGGCAAGATTTGGCCTCCCTCCAATGTCAGCTGCTGCAGTTGTGTGTCTGAAGCAATGCAAGTCACAACATTCCAGGGAGGTATAGGGTTCTCACTCTACACCGACATGACAAACCTCCATCAGAACTGCTCAAAACCCTTTTCTTATATGCTTATATCGTTTTTCTTTACAAATACTTTGTTTCAACGAGTTGATTTATCATTCTCTACCGCAGGTCTAAAATCATCAACATTCTTGACTGCCAAACACCCACTCAAGGTCAAAGTCCTACAGAACACTAGGAAGCTTCATGGGGGATCAATTATATTTAGAACGCTGGAGTAATCCATGTCACAACAAATCCTACCTCCATGTTTCCCTGCATCTACATCTGCACAAACACACAATTATACATATTTCTCCATTTTACAAGTCATTTTAGCTGCAGTTACTGTAACAACTTCCTCCACACATTACAACATATATTTTTAATCCCACCAGCATTCCATTCACACTTTGTGGTGATAGATTACAACTCGTCACAAATCTTCTTGGCTGATTTTGGCTCGAGTCCACTTACAACCCTGGAGTGATTGGCCACCGAGAGCCAGTGCTCAGGTTGCACCTCATGAAAGACGACACCAAGTGGCTCCCTGAGTTATACTAAACTTGACTGAGGGAGGGAGGCAACAGGCCTAAGACTTACTCCGACCCCACTCCTATTCAGGTATGTTATCCTTTCAAAACACACATTAAAAAACCAAGGTAGGCATTCAAGTGTGGTTTCATTCAGTAGGTTTCCTTTATTGCATTTTCATCTAAAACAGACAATCTGGTCGAAACTTTCTTTCCAGCAAAGGTGTCTTTATACAAAGAATGACATTTCAATAATGAG
The DNA here is from genome assembly GCA_903064625.1 of Mallotus villosus. Taxonomy (NCBI): domain Eukaryota; kingdom Metazoa; phylum Chordata; class Actinopteri; order Osmeriformes; family Salangidae; genus Mallotus; species Mallotus villosus. The sequence goes on from CAEFZP010000039.1 coordinate 671,730, forward strand.
GGGCACAAAACAACATGGCCAAAAGAAAAGAGCAAAACTGTTTTCCAAAGTACAACTAGCACTGACATACTAGTTGGTCCCGATAAATAAGGCGGAATTTAAGAGTCCTTCCAAAAGATGTTAGTGTTGAACACCTCAACATTTACGTTGGACCTAAAAATCTATTTACAGGACCTTCTTCAGCTCGTCATACAACACCAGCACAAAGGCCCCACCCATTCCTCGGAGAACGTTGGACCAGGCTCCCTTGAAGAAGGCCTTGCCACCCTCATCACGAGCAATCTTCTTCCAGCAGTCCATGGTGCCAGTGTACATGATGTCAGCTGAGAAAGGACACACACAAGTTTTGTGTCAATTAGGGTTGTAACAGATCAATTATGACTGTGTGTATTATGAAAGACTGGACTACAGTGCATTCTCAAGGGGTTACCTCCTTTGCGGCCAGACTGCATCATCATGCGACGACGGACGGTATCGAAGGGGTAGGAAGTGAAACCAGCAACTGCAGTGACAGTCTGAGCAATTGCCCAGCTGACCATAATGTGTGTGTTCTTAGGATCTGGGAGCATACCTGCAGAGTCAACATGAAAGGATCAGCAAAGGCTGGAGGACTTCTACAAAATCACATATATTTGTTAGAAAACAGCTTTACAGACTAATGTTGGGAATGCCTGACGACTCACCCTTGGCTGTGTCATAAACACCAAAGTAGGCTGCTCTGTAGATGATGATACCCTGGACAGACACATTGAAGCCCTGGTACAGACCCTTAAAGCCATCAGACTTGTAAATCTTCTTCAGGCAGTCACCCAAGCCATTGAACTCACGCCCGGCACCTGCCTTGCCGACATCTGCGGCCAGACGTGTTCTGGCGAAGTCGAGGGGGTAGACGAAGCACAGGGAGGTGGCACCGGCAGCACCGCCGGAAGCCAGGTTACCAGCAAAGTACCTCCAGAACTGCGTCTTATCCACGCCATCAAGGAAGACCTGCTTATACTTGTCCTTGAAAGCGAAGTTGAGGGCCTGGGTGGGGAAGTATCTGATGACATTGGCCAAATTACCTCTCCAGAATGAGAGGAAACCCTGCTCTTTGGGAATACGGACAATGCAGTCCATGATGCCCTTGTACTGCATATCAGCTGTGATCTGTTTGCTGGCATGTTGCACCTGAAAATACAATAAATGTTTAGAAGGATTTAAAATGTGCACTTCACACACATACTTTTTTACTATTTGGTCAAATGTGCCTTATGCTTGTTTAATTTTGACAAACATAGCATCGGTCACTTCGCACTGAAATACGACGGGCTTGTTGGAGAAGGCCCGCCCCCATCTACGCGAGCTATGTTGGCATTTGAATAGGCCCGAACAAGAAGCCTCCCTCCCCTTGCACCGACCTTGGTTAGTAGGCCTAGTGAGTCTAGTGTACAGCGCCATATTTGACACCCATTGTAAATCGAAATTCTACCAAGTTGCTTAAAACCAATGTCTACTTCATAGAACTAGCATCAGACACTCATTTTAGTTCATTTATAATGAAATAGAATGTCATTCGCCAACATTTCGGACTAGGAATAGGGAAGTGAGAACATTTTGTTCAATCTTTGAGATGGCTTACTGCTCTCAACCGACCTAGACGAAACGGAGTTATGTAAGCTAACGAGCTGGCTAGCATTTACTACACCACTTATTTGACTACTAAAGCTACTGTAGTAGACAAGCTAGGCATTATTAGCAAGCAACACCAGATTAGCCTACAACCATCACAGCATTATCTTTATAACGGGAATGACACTCTTGCATGCTTTGACGTTTCACTTGTTCAAGAAATCCTGTTGCACGAAATATTTATCATCACTCCGCCCAGCAACACTAACCTGGAGAAGGAGTTTCACTCTCTCGATGGGGGCGACAGCTGTTTTGGAGATGGCAGCGGAAATACCACCAGCCAAAAAGTCCTTGGCGAAAGAAACGGCAGTCTCATTCATGTTTGCGGTTGATCTGGTCTTCGTCTCAAAGAAACCTTGCCGTTCAGTCGCTGGGCTGGAGTGGTATGCCGGTGTAGGCGAAATGGGACGAACAGTCGATTTGAGAACGGATTTAAGACTAATGTGTGCGCGAGACCGAACGAGAACGTAAGAACCGTCTTATCATTGGTGCGCGAATGCGTTTAGTGGGCGGGGTTTAGTCGTCTGTATGACAGGCCCTCGCCAGAGAAGTCAGTCATATTTGGAAGGTTATGGCTTGGGGAAATTATTAGAATGTCTGACTTCACCGTTTGATGTAGACTTACACGTAAGTCACTAAACTGAAGTGTATAATATTTTGACCAGCCAGTGGCAATATGTTGCACTTTCTTAGCACAAATATTTTCTTTATATGGAATATATGATTCATGGTTACGAAAACTGTATTTTGACAAACCACAGTTTGCATGCCCCCTTAATGTGAGTCCAAGGTCAGTATCTTTCAGCTGGGAGCAACTGACATGGCAACTGACATCTCTGGTGTTACAGAGTTAATAATCAGCTGTGACAGGGCCCCTTGTAGAGGAAAAAAGGTCACCTGAACCAGTCCCTTTCTGTGTCCTTGACTACAAGATCACATGACCTCCTAAGAGATAGAGATTCTTCTAAATGCAATGCTGTGCTTGGTCAAACTCTTTTATAACCATGGTGACATAGATAATATATGGTTAAATTAGATATGTAAAGAAAGGTTTTAAATTATTGTGGACAAGGTACAACAGTTACTTCTCATGTTTGTCTTCAAAGAGTTCATCTTGCTTTCAAACTGTTTGCAGGGCCTGGTGATTGTCGTGTTCTCTATGTGGGGGACATATTTCGGATCAAATTACTGTCACTTCACTAGGGCAAACCAAGGAGCTTATAGGTGCAAACCAATGACTGAGGGCAAACATGGTGGCTCCATTCAAGGCCTTTAAAACCAACAGTGCAGGTGGACAAGCCTTTTGTGTACAAAACATTGCATTTTGGAAGTACAGGCCACTAGAATACGGAACTTTTTCGGAACAAGGTTAAAGTAATGTGTAATTCTTTCCAAGTACTCTTGTAAAATAGGTTGCATTGTGATCCACAAAATGTGAATTTATAGAACACTCATCAGAGACTTTCAATATTTCACAAAATGTTCCAAAAACAATGTTTTGTGATATAATTTTATGTTGTAACATACTTCATATCACCTTCAGTCATTTACAGCAACATACTGAGTGCACTACTAAAACTAAGACTTCTGGACCATAACAATCTAAACATATAGTTATTGTACGTACTCAGCTCAAAGTATTATTGGAGTGCTAATATTGCCTTATTGCTAGACACACAATCATATGTGCTATGGCCTTGTCTCATTATTTACATTTAGAATGATCAACAAATAGCCCCATAATAAATACAGAAATCCGAAGGCACATAAATACATGAGCTGAAGTGTGTTAAAATGACATCTGAAAACATTGAGTAATGCACATGACTGTAGTAAGAACTGCATTCTCATAATGGGTCAGGTTTATGCTCTCTCTTATTGACGTCTATACCAGACAGAGTTTAAGCCACGGGGCGCATGTTAACACCCTCAGAACGAATGCAACTGAAAACTTCATACAGTTTTAACCCAGTGAAATAAAATACTAAATATTGAGGTAAAAATGAGGTATTTCTATGACTGTAGATTGTGCGGTTTGTGGAGTGTAAAAATGCAGCTCCTATTATTGTATTGTCACAATAACTGCCTGAGTATAGAAAATAGTATATATGATTAACCAAATGACCATCATTGTCAATATTGGAATTTTATATAAAATGTTTGCTCATGCACTGACACTACATTGAGCATGTCTGAGAAGTAGACCTGAAATCAATCAGATTTCCATCTCTACAGTATTGGATTCCAACAAATATTTCAGACTTACTCTGGAAGCAAAGACAGGCCCTTTCTAACCCAATAGGGTCAGCAGTCAATGACAAACCCTACCAGTCCTACGAGGACTTGTATCCCCAGCGATTTTCTATCGAAGATTCCTGTGACTGAAAGTTTCTATTTTTCAAGTACTTCTTCATCTCCTCTAACTCAGAAGGGCCTAGGCTTTGGTCCACGCCTGGCGCTAACTTATAGCTCAGAGGAGACACGATGTACCCATTGCGGTAAAGGCAGACCTGTTTGCACATCTCAAAGCAGCTGAACAACAGGCCAGAGTATGGTACAATCTGTGAAAGAAAAAACAGAGTTCTAAGAACAGATACAACAGCACATTAGGATCATTCATGAAAACCCTAGATAAACTAAGACCAAGTCTTAATAAAATACCCATCAAATGGTTGATTATTACAACTACAATTGACTGTTTTACAGTATGTGTGCCAGTATGTGTGCCTCTTCGGGTAACTTTCAGCCCTTTCACCTGTATAATAGCAATCGTGCAGCTATCATGACATGTCATTTGGAGATGAAAGACGAGAGCAGTGCATGCTGTTCCAGGAACAGAGTCTGGTCTGGCAGCTTGTAACATGTCTGTTCTGAATAACAACCAAACCACTGCAGTGTTTCTAAGTCCCGCCTCCTCACAACGTGTCTGGAACATAGGCTACTATTCTTTTACTGAAGATACAGACACAGATACCAACTTCTCAGGAGTCCAACATCACTTTCCTGTCATTATTTGATAATCAAGTATAGTAAATAGTTGTTAGTAAAGAAATATGAATATTTGTAATACCGTTTCAAATGTATTGACAATGCTATCGATCTGTTCCCACCTTGACCAAGTTGGCTGTGAGGCCGCTCCAAAGTGCCATGATGCCTTTGTTCTTGATCACCTGTCTGAAGCAGTCTGTCAGCCCAGTGAAGTGGACATCAGCTCCTCCACAATGGGGCAGGTGAGGACTCTGAGCCTTTAAAGGAAACAAAACAGCATTAAATATGATGTTGCAAAGGACCTTGATTAAATCAATTACAAAGTAGGGTGAAATGGAACCCTGTAAGATGGATTGAGAATGCATGTATCTTCTCTGATTAACAGTTGATGCTCCCAAATGTATTTGTGTCTAACAGAGAGATAATACTGTTGAAAATGACATGGATACTGTTGACAATAAACCAACTTAAATTTAAGAATGAATCAAAATCTACAATCTTTAATCATTGTATGAAGGAAGCAGGATAATAAATTTACTGTTAAAACAAACTATCGTTCAATTCTTGTTATGGAGAGACATTTTCAGCTGATCTCACATGACTCTTGTCTGCTTGCAGCACTCAAGTCATTACAGAGACTCCTCCCTTACTGATTGGCAAGAGGTGAAATAATGCATTAACCAGATGTGGTAAGTTTCAAGTCGTTTGCATTGTCCTTCACAATCAAGTATGTTTTTGTGCTTTTGCATTAACCCAATACATGACTTCAGTGGTTATTAAGTTTCCCCTATAAAACAAAATCAAAAGTTACCAAAAGTTATCAAAGTGTTTTGGCTATGTTTGCAAACGCCGTACTATGCTACTATGATCATTTAAAAACAAGTACCTTACCTTAAGTTAGAACTTCCCTAAACATTTGTAGGTCATAGGTCATGTGATCTGATTCTCCTGGCTACTTCCTGTTTTACTAAAAATATTCACAGAAGGAACCTGATTGGACCGCTTTCTATATCATTAAGCACATCAACTGAAAAAATCTTACATACGAATATGATAGTAGAATAGTGCTGTGTTTCATTAACTCCTTTGTAGACCTGGCACTCAGCATATCCACTGTTACCAGCTATCTTTAGAGAACTTATCTATAGTAAGTGCAGACCCTGAACGACATTCACATTCTCAGCTGCCATGCAGAACCTTGTGGTTGCTAATAATAGGCCAAAAACCGGATGTAGTATTCTGTCCTTCGGAATAGTATTGTACAAAATGTGTCCTTCTTTTACCTACAGAACAAAACAAGTGAAAGGATACATACAATTATACCACGCGATAAAAACACTTTCTTTTAACTGTCTGTAAACGTTTTGAGACAAAAATGCACAACTTCTATAACCGTGGTATCTTCTAGGATAAAGTATTTCCATATCATTTTGTCATTGAGGGATACATTCATTGTGTCATGTATGAACATGCCCTCTTATGGACAGCCGTGGTACTACAGTTGACAGTGGTAACAGACAGCACCATGTAAAATATTTGACCTGCATCTTCCTTTTCACAGTTTCAAATGGGTAGGAGAGAGTCTGAGCCACTCCTGCTGCAACGCAGCCATTGATGAAGTTCTGCAGGGGAGTGAAGCGAAAGGAAGGCTCCTGCCACAGTCTGTCCAGGTTGATATAGACTGCATAGCAGCCAATGGAGAAGGGGAATGCACCTGTTAGAATAAAGAGTTTACAGCTTTATATCAATTACAGCGACAGCTATTGTAAACAATTTTGTTGTTTAAAGTGAATATTCACTCCAAAATGAAGGCTGAGTGATGGTTGACTAAACCCTCTCGTCCCCTTCACACAAGAGAGCGTATATACCTATGACTGTGAGAGAGAACCCCCTGTAGAGCGCTAGAAGACCTTCTGTCCCATAGATCTTGGACAGGGTGTGGACCACTCCCTTGTACGAGGGCTCTATGCAGTTCTGAGCAATGAGACGTGTCTCTGCTACCTCCAGAGGGTATGTGACCAGGGCGGCAGTCATGCCAGCCAGACCGCCTGCAAATATGGCCCTCCACTGAGAGATGTAGCCCAGCTCATCCATGTGAAGGTGGACAATTCTAGAGAAATACATTTTTTTTTAAACACAAATTAGTTCAGTTGTTATAGTCAAACTAAAACCATCTCTCTTGTATTGTCAAACTAAAACAATATATCGAACTTTTATTAGTTCACACATAAATCTGTCAACTAATCTTATGCTCGTGCTATATATTCCGATTAATCCGTAAATCTAAATAAATATTAGACTGTATGTATCTAACCTCTACAATGTATTTTTGAACCTGGGAACTTGACTTTCAGAAAGAGGAGCCGGGGTTCGTGTTTACATGTGCCTGTTTACACGTGTCGGCTGGCGCGTGACGAAAATGATGTACCATGACTCCGTTTAGGACAAGGTCGAGTAGGATTGCACTGCACATGTATCTATTAATGGTTAAAGCAGGTAAAGGCAACGTGTCGTTTGCCTATGGTTAACGATTTATCTTCACACATGATGGATTGTTCAGTAGAACCAGGAGCTTCATTTTGTCTGATTGGACGAGACTAGGGTGTGACATGACGTAACCAGTCATTCTATATGGGCGGAAGCTCGATATGGACGTGCTGTCCCCAAACTAAGACATGATGAATGATAACAAAGCTAAGGAAACTAGCGAGCAAAAAAAACCCACCGTAGAAACACAACAAGCGACAAACTGAAAAATTAAATTCAAATACAATAATAAAGTATGACGATAAAAAACGTATCCAGTAGGCTACTGTACAGATGTCAAAGTAATGACTAGTAGCATAGCTCTAGCAATGCTAATCAACCAGCTAGCTATCTCTGTCAACACAGCAAGCTAACAATAATACGTCTAAACAAAACGAGGTCTAAAGAGCTATTAGTTTGACAGAGATGCAGTTAATGTTCTATCAAACCATTCAAACCAATACACAAAAATCTGGATATCAACTCACTTTTTATATGTTGCTAAGTGGACAGCACTGTAGGGAAATAGCCGGAGACAGGAAACGAGATTTCCTTTCAAAAACCCTCGTAGTCCCTCATTTTGATAAATGATAAGAAAACTGTGCCAAACCCCTTTCTTACAGTGAAATGTTCCAACTTGATTCTTGATTTTTACCACCTCCAGAGGCGAGGTGACAGTTTTACTAAAAACCCCAGCAAAACCAACGCACAAGGAGCTTTGTGAACGTGTCAATCTGTCGTCTTTTTGAACTGTAGCCATAGCTATCCAGTTTTAATATCGGTTTTGAAGATTTGATTGCAGTTCTAAAAAGTCGAAAGATTGTCTTCAGCAGTAGAGCACCATTAGGGTTATTTCTGTGTGTACTAAGTTGAAGCGTTGTTTATGTCAAGACCGACAGAAAACCAACCACGAGATACGTCATCCGTCACGTTGTTCAAGCCAGAGGGACGTTGGGGCGACTAAAACAATGCTCCAGTAACACCACTAGGGGGAGATCTAGGTCCGTTCATTTCGATTTATTTCAGCTTTTAAGTGCAGTGATTGAGCAAAAGTGAAAACAAGTATGGGAATGGAGGTAGGTAGACCTCACATACAGTAGATGGTTGGCTGCTTAGACTGTTGTTATTTTAGTCACCGGGTGGCACATTACACATTTTGGTTGGTGTAATTGTTTCAACGCCAGCTATTTACAGAGGTGGAATTTCAATTCACTTTTAGAAGCAAACCTTACAGGAATATAATCACACCTCATGAATAACATTGAAATGTGATAGCTGATGTTAATGTTTTGGTCCAAGCTTGAAGTTCAGATTGAGGGGACAGTGAGTCATAAGTTCTAGGAGTGGAGTCATAACATCCAGGGGCAGGATCACTGAGGTCAATGACATGAAGCCAGATCATATAAAGCATGTTTGAACTGTATATTGGTTCTAATTCCTTCACTGACCACCATCGTTCCCATCAGTCTCACACACGCACACACGCACACACACACACACACACACATGCACACACCACGCACGCACGCACACCACGCACGCACGCACACACGCACACACCACACACACACACACACACACACACACACACACACACACACACACACACACACACACACACACACACACACACACACACTCCACACACACACACACACACACACACGCACACACGCACACACACGCACACACACAACGTATCAACAGGGGCTTGTAGTTCCTTTCCTGTTACAGTGGCCAGTGTTTGTTTTCTGCCTATGTCCGCCTGCCAGGAGTTCCTCCCTCCCCTGCCGAGCTGACAACCTCAGCTGCCTGTGAAGAGCCCACCTCCTGTCTGTGGCTAGGCCACTTGGCTCATTCACAAAGGCCACTGGAATAACAGAGTCCTCCAGAGGAAATGACGGTCTGTTCAAAAGAGGTTTCCCCTTCTCTGCAACTCCTCCTCATTGGGAGTACGATAGGTTTGGGTGAAGGACAACAAAATGGTTAATCATTTATCATAAACAATAGTGAGTCAGCACATTCTAGATATAAACCTTTGCCACATGTATTTCACATTTCCTGAGGTACACTCAAATCATAAAAGTCACGACATTCAAGTATGTGCCGTTGATTTCAATGTTAGGAAAACGTATAAAAACATGAACTCTCGTAATCCTTTTGGTGGAAGTGCACAGGCCTACACAACTTGTAATTCACAATGCAACACCAGATAGAGAAAACAAACAAGGGGGGGAGCTGAAATGATGCCTCGGTGTGGGAAGGGGCTCCGCTTTAGAAGTCATGCTCCTCTTGACTGTCACCCTGCTTCAATTGAAGAATGTCAGAGTGGGAATGAGATTTGTCCCTGGTCCCAAAGACAATAAAAGACTCAGAGCTTCCTTTGAAAGTGCTAAGAAAGCCCCCTTTGATCTCACTGTCATATGCATGTGGTTCCTAATACAAGATAATGGGCTGGCTTTCTTAAAAGATAAGTGGTGTGAAGTGTGCTCGTGTTGTGTGCTGCATCTTATCAACTGGTGCCTGAGTGATTTAACGGCAAACCCAGTGTATCTGTTGCCACTCTGTCTCCGTTGAACCTTGGTATCATCTGATGCTCTTCCTGTCCCCCCCTCACATTGTACTCACCCACCACCCTTTGTATGGAGTGAGGATAGAGCACTGCCTCTTTACCGTACGTATATAGTGCCCTCTGGTTTCCTGAATGTGTATGTATCCTTCACAAACTAGCAGTGGAGTTTCAGAAATCTCTTTGTCCCCTGTGGCCTCCATGTCCCAGGAACTGGCACATAGCAGCAGGAGGAGGCTGGGCAGGGCATTGTTATGCTCACTTTGAAGCTCAAGATGAGATGGAAGTGCGGATTCACTGTGGTTTATCTGAGCCAGTAGAGGGCGCTTGTGACCAGCAATGGTGTGGGAGACGCAGAAGTCCTCAGTTCTCCTCCTCCTCACAGACTGGTGCCAGGCTCAGAGACTGCTGCAATAAAATTCTCACCTCATTATCTGAGACAGCCACATCACAGGCTTGTATTGGGTGGGAATGGGCAGGGAGAGAAAGGGAAAAGAAAGGATGGGGGTGGGGATTTGAAGGTTGAGAGTGGGGGAGGACATACTGAGAGTGGGGGGTGTGAGGAAGAATCACAACTCACAGAGGGTCTAGGCCGACACCTGTAATCTAGCCCCGCGAGGCTCAGGCCACACTCTCTGGCCCACTTCACAGGAAGGGGAGAGTTTTTATGCACAGAAGCAACCTTGTAAATGAATGGTTTCTGTAATGGGTTAACTGTGAGAGGGAAGGAGTTATTAGCAATGCCCTGAACAACCTAGCATCTCATAACAGATAGATAAACTACATTTGTCAAGGTACTATAAGGCTTTCTTTATAGTCTGTGCTATCGACACTCCATTCACTATGTGGGGATCTATTGCCTTCGTCTTAAATGTGTGAAGAAATGTGGTCAGACAGTTACTCTATAGTTTCCATGAACTAAAAACACCATTCTCCGCTTCTTGGCTAAATAAATGCCCTGTGCACAACATCGTTTCCTTGTGTAGCGGTGTGTTGTATAGTATTCAAATGGACTCCAATGCTCTGAGACAACACAGTGATACAGATGCACCAGAGGCTCATTGTCTGGGAGGAGGAGGAGGCTGGGGGAGAGCTAAGAGCTCTGGGCTCCTGGCAGCTGGTGTCCTCCTATCTTCACATGTACAGCCAATAAATCAATATCAAATCTAAGGAACAGGAAGCCAGATGGCCTTCCCCCAGACCCTCGACCCATTAGGTCAGAGACCTCTCAGAGCCACCATGGCTACTGTACCCCTGATCCACGCAGCAAGCCTTTGAAGCCATACACATTCAACTAGGAGCCCATGAATGACTAAAGGGGACAAATAAGCTGTTACGACTCAGGTCAAGTCAGTGTTTGTGTTTCTATCCACATCAAAGGCTCCAGCCTGTTTGATATGCAGCCCCCACACCTTGATCCAAGCCATAGACAGGTAGAAGGGGAGGAGCAGTCCATTGAGAGGAAAGGTGGGCTTCTGGTTCTTTTTCAGCACTGGCCAGAGGGCAGTTGACCCAGACGAAAGGGTCTGGCAGTGTCTCTCATTCCCCAGGGAGTTATTGGCCCTTACAATCACCTCCAGCCATGTAAGGGACTACCCTATTAAGTACAGACTTCAGTGGATGCCATTCTTAGATTACCTTTTATTAAAAGAAAAAGCATATGAAACACTTTTTGACTAATTTGTGCTGGTATCTTAACTTATCTGAACACTGGTCAAGGTGACAATTGCCTTTTTTGAAAACTAACAATTTTCGGGACCTGGTGAAAGAGAAGTAGCTGGGGTGGCCCTTTGCAGAGGGTCCATGAGGTCACTTCCCTAAATACATCCCACCAGACTCTTCTTGATTTCTGTGTAGGCTAAGGGTCGGGTTAAACAGTAGTTTGATTGAATGGCTGTTCACAGGCCTGCGTGAAATGCCAGCTCTATTGCAATGTGTGAGCAAGGGAGGAGGGGGCTGCCCTGGCCTTTGTGTGGCCCAGAGTCTGAGTGCGCGGCCCCCATTGTTGGAGGTCGACCGCCCAGCCCCTCAGACTCTCTCCTGAAGCTGCTTTGTCTTGAGCAGCGTGACCATTTCCTTCATCCAGGTCAGGGCTAGGTCGTGACTTTGGACACCAGTTTACCCTGTCTGTGTTGTCTGCACACCCATAAATACACGCCAGACAGATGGACTGTTGTGTTATCTACGGAGGGGGACATGTGAGTTTAGAGTCCCGGATGATGGAAGGGGACTAGAACAGAGCTGGCTGGGATACTGCATTATGTCTTTTTCTGACTGCTGACAGAATTCATTTCTTTTTTGAAACAAGCCCTTGTTAAACCACAGAAACACATACACCAATTGAACTGAATGCAAATGTTTTCTTTAAAGCATGCAGAAAAGGATGCTAACATGAGACCTGAAACAGCTGAATCTTAATACGAGTCGGTGAGATCAGACTGGGATAACCACTAAATTAACCTGAATAGGCACAGCAATGTGGCCAAGCAGGGTTGGGGAAGAGACGAGCAACCTCCCTCTCTCCTCAGGCCAGGGCTGCCTTATCTGGGCAAGTCCTTCGTATTGATAAGAAGAGGAAAGGCCAAAGTGCCATCAGGAGCAACGTGTGCAGTTCAGGTCAGCACAGTGCTGAGAGGGGGGGGCTTCATTGAGAGAGGGCTGGGGCTGGGGGAGATGTTACCTGATAAGGATCTCCATGGGTCTTTGATCTGTGAGAGCCTGATAAGGGATTACAAAGTGTCATGCTGGGTGGACGAGCAGAGCGACACGGCAGGTACAAACAAGCACTCGGAGGATCAACTGCGGCTGCAGAGGACAGGCAAACAATTGAACGGAGAAAACAGATGGGTCAATGGACAAATTAGGGAGAGCAGGCTGTGTTCTGTCATGTTCACTTTCTCTCACTCTCTGTCCAATGAATGATTCCCTCTCTTTACACTATTTCTGATTTCGGAGTTTGTTGCATCTCTGAGGATTATGCTTGATGTGGTATGCATGACTTTGCACAGTATAGTACTTAACTCTATGAACAATGTCCAGATTGTTCATGAAGCTCAGAAACACGAGTCAACTTTGTATTGCCCATTATAGTATTTAAGGAATGATGAATCATCTGGAAGTCCAAACACACAAGAACAATCTAACTGATAAATATAAATACTGATAAAAACCAGAAGACCCTTGAAGTCTCATGGTCTAGGGTTAGGAGCCGGCTTCTGGTCTCCCTCGCCAGCATGTTGAAGTGACACTTGAATGTCACAGTATGGCCATGTGGGGGGTATGGGGGCTACCCCTCTGTAGTCTCTCTGGTCACTGATTTAGGGCCTTCATGTGGAGGCCAGACAGAGCCTGGGGACGGGGGTGCAAGCTGTGGCCTGAGCCAGATGCCTTACTGTCTGGCCTAGGGGAAGGTGTAGGGAGTTCTGGTTTGGTCAGCCAGGAGTGGAGGGGACAGGGGTGGAAACAGCCTGCAGAGTTAATGTGGGCCTCAGTTCCCCCCCTGGCAATAGTTAAGCAATAGAGCAGATATTCACGCACTATATTTAAACCTGTATGCAAGTTTATGTGCGTGTGTTCATGTTAGTAAGTAATCACACGCATCAATTTGCACAAAGATGCAGATGCCAACCTAGGTCGTTCTAAATGGGCCACTTTTTTTAAGCAACTGAGATATGCTCATTTGAAGCTCCACTGTATTGAGTAATTCTAAAAGCCTTGTAAAAAGTGAAAGATCTCCCTGAATAATTCAGAAAAATACTAAATGCATTTCTAAATGCCTTTATTTAACAGGACATTAGGCAAGAAGAAAGTGAGAATATCTCCCTATGTCACTATGGATTGCAGACACGATACATATCCCATGTCCTCAGGGGCTCGACCATGACATATCTGTCAAAGAAAGGTATATGTAGCTTACAAGCTCCAATTAAAAGGATTAAGACGTAAGAGGCCTTCATTATCAGCTCTCTTCCAAGGACATCAAAGACCTTGGCAGAGTGAGACTGCAGCTGGCTCAACGGTGTGAGTTTATTCTCTCCCGATACAGAGGATCTTGTTTGTGTTGAGGATGTTTACAGATCCCAGGAAAGACAAACAGCCTGGTTGTGCCCCCCCGAGCTCAAACAGAGGAGCACTGGTCTGCCCTGTGAGAGCGAGGGAGTCAGGATGTGTTTCATTGTCAGGCCTTTGTTTACCTTGTCTCTTACTTTTTACCCCTTCTCATCACCTTGTCCTCACTTTCAAGGTTCTCGTCAACAGCCAAGCCAGATACACTGTGATGTAGAAGCAAGTTGCATGGATTTAAATATCAACTAAACACTTGACTTTCGTTAAGTAGTGAAACCTTACTCATAAGCAAGGCAGTGAAGGCACTAACCACATGGTGTCACTAACTTATCAGAAGCTCATGTTTCAATGTGACAGTCTTCAGTAGTCCAGAGGGCTATTGAAAACATACTTTTATCTTATCATGCTGCATTTATCTCACACGTCTACATTTTCAGTTTCGGTTTTCAGAAGCAATCGTCAAACTGACTGAGCAGATAAACTCAATCGTTATATGAACTAATGTCATGATAAAGGTTTGCCCAGAGATGATACTGAGTTAAATAACTGATGTTCAGTCAGTTCAGGTGTGTATCATGTATATACGAATACATTTTATGAATTGAAGTATTGTTAAAATGGGCAATTTTGTCCAGCTAGCACATGCCATGTCTTTACATTTGGGTTTCCTCATCTGATCTATAAATCACCGGGGAACAGCCCCTAACAGAGGTTTTATTACAGAGACTTCCCTTCCATCCTGCAGGGGGTATGAGGCTAACACTGTTTATGTGTCAAAAGCCTTTTAACTGGCAGGGTCCCAAAGCAAGTATTATTACTTTATTGGGCATCATTCAGACAGTTCCTTTGAATTCAATGTGATTCTTGGTCACAAATCTAGTTAGGGAAATCTAGAAGGGAAAACATGTCTTAAACTGTCAAAGTGACTTGACCAATCCAATATAATGAAAGTTGGGAAATGTATCTGGAAAATGTTGTTGATTACATCCTCATTGCATTTATTTCGAATTAAACTGGAGAGAGTCTAAAATCATCATCTAAATCATTTAAATAATATTTTCAAGTGTAGGCCTGTTTGTGGCAGTAGATTAATTATGATACAGATAGTGTGTAAATATGTAATCTCGCTAAACAAAACATTTAGAAACTGATAGTTATGACATATTATGGTGTATTATGTACTAGACCAAAACAAGATAGTATTTCAATTTACCTGCGGAATAACTACACTGAGCTACCTGCCCGGACTTCCTGTAGCGAACGTCAGATCCTAGTTTTTTTGTTGTTCGAAACTGGGAATTTTGTATGACTCAACACCTGAGGCAGCGTCGTGTGATTAATAAATAAGCAGGGATATTACACGGTAAATGCAACGTGAAAGGATTCGTTTGTCTCTTGTTTGTCCACCCGGCCAGGTTTTTCGCGCTCTCATAGTAAGGCTACTGTTTCAGCATAGCTTTCTTTGTTTTATTACTTCCGGAAAAAAACCTTCCCAGGTAAGATGAGTTTCGATCACGTATACGTAACATTACATTCCACTCTGAACACGACATAATAATTGCACTTTTGTAATGTAAACGTATATATTTATGTGCATGATAATATGGAAAAAATGAAAAAGAAGTCTGTCAACCCATTAGAGGATTGTCATCTTAAGTTGAATGCGAAGGTGAGCGCGGTGAATGGTAGACTAATGTGAGTTTCTGTTTACTCAGTGTAGGGTAAGTGTTGAAAAAGCAGGGCTGTAATGTTGGAGGCACAAACGTTAGATATGTAATCACAGTTCATTCTTAATGGATTTATCACATGTAGTCATGAATGTGGGTTGGGGGGGTCTGTTTGGTTGTTAACCTTGTCACATGCTGTCAATGAGGACAGTGAATTATTTATGGTTTTAGACCTAGGAGTCTTAAATGATTGTCTCTGTTCCTAAACGTGACACAACGTTGTTTAGCTTGTGTGCCACACACGAACACACACACACAAACATGTAGTGTACGCACTACCATTAAAAAGTTAGGGGTCACTTAGAAATTGTTTTTTTTCTCCATGAAAACATACAACTTAACTTTGTTTGAATAGGAAATATCTAAATGAATAGAAAATCATTGACAGGGTCAGAAACTATATTCTTTTTCATTTAAATGATAAATGTGTCCTTCAAACTTTGCTTTCGTCAGTCATCCATTTGAAGCAGTTGCAGCCTTGCAACACCCCATGCTTCTTGAAGCACCTCCCACATTGGTTTGGCTTGATGGGCCCTTCTTACTAACCACACGGTCAAGCTGCTCCCACAACCGCTCATTAGGGTCGAGATCCGATGACTGTGCTGGCCACTCCATTATAGAAAGAATACCAGCTCATAGTTTGGAGCTGTGCTTTGGGTCATTGTCCTGTTGTAGGTGGACATGGGCTCAGTCAAGTGCCGTCCACAGGCTATGGCATGACATTGCAAAATGAAGTGGTGGCTCTCCCTCTTCAATATCTCTTTTACACTGTACAAATCTCCCACTTTACCACCATCAACACACCCCCAGACCATCTCCTCCACCATGCTTGACAGATGGCTTCAAGCACCATCTGTCATCTTCCTATTTTCTCAGCCTCATCTTCTCAGTTGATCTGCGTCTCCCAAAACATTTTCTCTGTGATTCAAACACCTCAAACGTAGATTTGTCTATCCGTAACACTTTTTCCCCAATTTTCTTCTGTCCAGTTTCTGTGTTCTTTTGCCCATCTTAATATTTTCTTTTTATTGCCCAGTTTGAGAAATGGCTTTTTCTTTAAAACTCTGCCTCAAAGGTCAGCATCCCAAAGTTGACTCTTCATAGTTGAAGTTGAGATTGGTGTTTTGTCCAGTTGACCTTTGAGGCATCTGTTTCTCAAGCTACTATTTCTATTCTGGTTAGAACCAGTTGTTCAAAAGGAATAGTACACAGAGTTGAATGATGAATTCAGTTTATTTAGCGTTTTCTTGGAATAGCCTTTATTTCACAGAACAAGAATAGACTATCGAGTTTCAGAAGAAAGTTTTTTGTTTCGGGCCATTTTTAGCCTGTAATCAAACCTACAATTTCTGATGCTCAAGATACTCAACTATTCGAAAGAAGGCCAGTTTTATTGCATTTTTAATCAGTAAAACAGTTTTCTGTTGTGCTAACATACTTGCAAAATAGTTTTCTAATGATTATCCTTCTAAAATATAAACTTGTGTCAGCAAACACAACTTGCCATTGGAACACAGGTGGGACAGGAGCGTGGTTTCAAGGAGAACCTTTACTGAAAGCCTCATTGTTAAATGAGTGATTGAAATACTTTTTACACACCCTATTCAACAGAGAGCTATACTTTGAGTCATGGGAATTCCTGGTTGAGACGTGTATGCCCTAGCTGCTGTTGTAGTCCAGTTTGGTATGCAGAGACCGTAGTCTGCTGCTGAATACTGTGAGGATTAGAACCACTGTGATTGGGTGCTTTAGCATGGATGTGTTTTTTTAGCAGAGACCATGGTGCCATGCACAGGGCTCCAGCATGGAGAACCATACAGTTAGACTGGGGGAGGAGGGAGGGGGAGGAGTATGAAGAATTGTGAACTTTAGAAGACTAAGCTGTTTCTGGAGTTCTGGTACCATTTGTTTGTAATTTGTGTTAATCCTGACAGGCGGTGACAGTGAGGCAGACAACACACACATGATCTAATACTGTTGACGTCAAGGTTACCACCTCCTTTATGACTTCATGTGTTCCCCACCAAGGTGTGGCAGCGCACGTGACTCATACAGATATGCAATCTATCTGAACAAACTGCTGCCCTCCCTTGTTGAGAGAGAAGTTTCCAGAGAATGCCACCCCTGGTAAGCTCCCAGAGGACCCTGGAGGCCAAGACGTTTACCTAGAAAGCTTAGAATGTCACATGATTTTGAAGGCATTTGGCTAAAGCACCTCTATCAAAGTCACCTTTTAGCACAAGGCACGGCTATTAACCAGGTTACAACTTCAAGGGGAAAGTATAATCCATTTTACTCTTTCCACTGCTTTTTAAGTAGTCACTGTATTTGGTTAGCATTATTACATTTGTGGAGGATTCTATTCCAGTACTTCCCTTAGGCAGAGGAAACCATAAAAACGTGTGATATGGTAATGTGTATAGGAAGAAAAATGGATCAGCTGACGCTGCCTGACAACAAGCGTCACCTCTGAGCTGTGTGTGTGTGTATCCTTGAGGAGCAGTCACAACATTGTGAAGCTGTGTATTAGTATGGGGGGGATGTAGACATTGACACATGGCTTGTGAACAGTCTGTGCCGGGATGTGAGAAGCCCTGTACCCATCCAGAGAGGCTGAGGAGCCAGCCATCCATCACTACCAGGGTCACTGCCTGTCCTGGCCTGCCTGCCTGCCTGCCTGCCTGCCTGCCTGCCTGCCCTGCCTGCCTGCCTGCCCGCCCGGCTCACTTCTCCCTCGCTGCTTCAGCCAAGACATGAGCTGCATCCTCAATGAAACCCTCTACGGCTTGTTCTGTTCTAAACTGCATTCCCAAACATCTCTGCTCACTTAACTGATTTATGCATCTGGAGTGGGACCTTGGATTGCCACATAAACCCACATGAATTAACAAAATCCTAATTAAAAAACGTACCTATCAAGGATGTCTAAAAAAAACATTCGGACAAAAATAAGCATTTCTTCCCTTAGGCTGGCTTACATGTGTTTATACTTAGAGTACCATTTGATGACTGACACTCATTGGATTTCACCGTCAGATATTCATCAGTAAGAAGGTCATGTGAATCTTCAATGACATGTAGCAGAGCCTGGTCTCTCCTCTGTGTTTCCTTCAGTTGGCGTGAGGATCCATGACCCCTATACATTACACGAGGGGGTATCACTTGAGCAAAGAGAAAGGCGATGAGAGAGAGAGAGGGAGATCAGTGTCCTGCTTGACCTCGAGCGGTGTGCGCGTGCGTGCCTTTTCATCGCGAGCTCACATAAAAGCATGCGTGTGTGTATGCGTGCACACATGCTCACCTTCAGTCTCTGTAATTGGCCAGCCCAGGGTTTGGCCTCGGAGAATGTTTTGCCTGCGCTAGTGCGACATCAGCAGTCTGAACAGCAGTTTTTCTCGACGGAGGGAGGCAGGCTGAACGGTTCTGCTCCCCTCCTCTCAGCTGATCTACTCTGTGCCTAGTCACACCACTCCCCTTTCCCGGTGCAGCGAAGACACACATACACACACTCACCCACACACACGTAGTCTGACTGCCTGTGTGCCGGAGATGTAGGGCTCTGGTTTCAGTTGGGCTGCAGGCAGCCAGCACAGCTGTGAGGTTAGAGTTTGTTGTTTGCATGCGGTGGCTGCCGGGCGCTTGACAACGCTGCAAATCATCATCTCAGGTGGGTGGAACAGAGCTAATAACCTAGCAGAGACAACACAGGGCTCCTGTGCCTGGGCTGACCTCTGGGGGGGGGGTCAGAGGGGAGCTTGGGGACCGAGGGGGGGGCTAGGGACCCTGGGCTCACTGTGTATATATCCTTGCCGAGGGTTTATTTAACGGTGATGAATTAGGAGGAGCTGAGACTGATGTAAACACAGCACCATAGCCTGTTTGCTGCGTTGGCACATTCGGTACAGTAAGTACGCTGAAATATTTATTGTTTTGCTCTCCTCTGAATAGATGGATGTTTGGCGCTGCCGAGAAGTTGAGATGTCGGATATTGTATGAGCAGGTAGTTGTGCGAGATATCTATTCGCTCTTTTTTCATATATTTTTTTAGCTTGCGTGTCGTGTGAGTGGCCAAACGTCTGTAATGGAATGCATTTATAATCGTTCTTCTCCCTAAGAGAGGGAATTACTGGAGATTAGGAACCTCACAGAGGGAAGCAGACCTCTGGTTATTGGACGTCAGAGGGTCATTAGTGATGGGGATTGCATTTCTGCTCAGTTCGTTCAGAGTTCTCATTCTCTCCTAGCGCATGCCTTTGTTTCTTCACACTGGAGGGGGGTTGACTTGACTCGTTTTTCTCCACTTTTCTTGCCTCATTTCATGGAGTTTACCCCTTTTAATGAAGCACACAGTGACATTTTGCCAAAACGAGAATTCCCTTTGTCCCTCAGGAAACTCGTTGAGAGGAAACACCTGCAGCCCTCTTCCATATTGTTGCTGCTCTGTGGATTTGTGTCATTTCCTGTACAGCCGGTATGAGTAGGAATCCAGCAACTCCAACGGCAGACCTCTTTGTGTTTCTCTCTCTGTAGAGACCCAGTATGGAGACCTGAAGAGGAGCAGGGGAACGCTGGATCATGGTCTCAACTTCCCTCTTTGAATGGATTAAGTGTGGGATGTACGCGTTGAATGAGCTGAGCTAGGCAGCATCCTCTCTGGGACAGCAGTCAGAAGAGCAAACCCCCTCCCTCCCCGCCAGATCTCTTCACCCGGAACGCAGGAAAGCCGGGGTCTGTCAGCGGGCGGCCATGACGGAGCCCAAGCTGCCCGGCAGCGGCAGCCTCACGTGGGCCAAGCTGTGCAAGGAGTGCGGCCAGCAGCACGACGGCCAGGAGAGCCACCTGTACGAGTACCAGGACGAGGTGGACGACGAGCTGGTGTGCCACATCTGTCTACAGCCCCTGCTGCGGCCCATGGACACACCCTGCGGGCACACCTACTGCTTCCAGTGCATCAGCAGCTTCCTGAAGGAGCAGGACTTCTGCCCCGTGGACCGCCTGAGGCTGCAGCTGCACCAGTGTCGGCCCTCCAGCCTGCTGGTCAGGAACCTGCTGGACAAGCTCACCGTGCTCTGCCCCTATCATGCAGAGTGCCAACAGACCATGCAGCGCTGCGAGCTGCAGCCACACCTGCACAACAGGTGAGAGGGGGCCTGGGTGAGGGGGCCTGGGTGAGGGGGGCCTGGGTGAGGGGGGCCTGGGTGAGGGGGCCTGGGTGAGGGGGGCCTGGGTGAGGGGGCCTGGGTGAGGGGGGCCTGGGTGAGGGGGCCTGGGAGAGGGGGGCCTGGGTGAGGGGGCCTGGGTGAGGGGGCCTGGGTGAGGGGGCCTGGGTGAGGGGGCCTGGGAGAGGGGGCCTGGAGAGGGGGCCTGGGAGAGGGGGCCTGGGAGAGGGGGGCCTGGGTGAGGGGGCCTGGGAGAGGGGGGCCTGGGTGAGGGGGCCTGGGTGAGGGGGCCTGGGTGAGGGGGCCTGGGTGAGGGGGCCTGGGTGAGGGGGCCTGGGTGAGGGGGCCTGGGAGAGGGGGCCTGGGAGAGGGGGGCCTGGGAGAGCATATATATATATAGCAGTAAGTGACTGGATTGAGTACTTGATACAGAGTGAAAAATTGTTTCTGAAGAATAATACACAAAGCTAGAGTTAAAGGAAAGCAAACCTAGTAAGCGAACCTAGTAAACCATTTGTCTAGACAGTTCTCTCAGTTAACTGTAGAAAGGGATGAAGCTTTCTTCCCCCGTACATGACTAACAGCTGTCTGCCGTTATTCTCGTGTCAATGATTGGGGATGATGCAATCAGGAGGAGTGGGTAAAGGTTGTGTTAGTGGCAGCTTTTTCCCCCCAGCTGCAGCCTCTCAGTACAAACAGACTGGAGGCAAAGTTCATCCTGGAAGAACAGCAGCAGTAACAACACTGCCAGCCAGCCTGACTGACTGACTCACCGTCAGACTCGACCTGTCCCACTCACAGTCCCTGCAATGCAGTAGAATAGCCTGCTCATCTGCATAGCCCTTCTCCCCTTCGTTCCATCCACTCTCCCTCCTTCTCTCCCATCTCTCGGGCTCTGTCCCTCCTTCACTAGTTCACTAAGTCTGTTCAATCATTCTCCACACCTCCGAGCCCTATTCATCTTCCTAAAGGCAGAAATGGAAGAGAATTTCCGTCCTTTTTTTCCCCGAAAATAATGAATGAACACAATCCTATTTTCCCCCTATATACCAAAGACCTTGGCCAAGATTTAAGATTTGTCTCTAGGGTTGATTAAATGTTAACCTAGTTTCTTTCCCTCCCTCCCTCTCTCTCTTTTTTCTTCTTTTTTTCCGTCTCCTTTCTCAGATGTCCTGTTTTCCGGAGGCTGAGGGAGGAGGGCGAGAGGAGGAAGAGGCCTCCCTGGAATGAGTTAAAGGCGAGCAGGGGCGAGGGGGAGGCTGGAGCCGACGCCAAACACACGCCCGCGACGTCCCGCACCCCCACCCGGGGCCAGGCAGAGCCAGGACTCATAAACCCCGCCTACGAGGAGGCAGACGATGGTAAGCGAAGTCACTTCTTACTTGCCACACAACCTCTTAAAGAGTAAGTGCTCACTATAGCAAAGCGTGGTTATATCGATGGAATAATCGATTAGAGAAGAACTCTCTGTTCTAGTCTTTACCGCATGACTGTAAACGTGACGGACACAACACCAGAGAGCGTGATTGGTCTACTTGGAGGAACACTATGAGAGGGCAATGCTTTTTTTCAGGGTGGGGTGGGGGGTGTTTGTAAACAAGCTGTATCATTCACAGCATCAACAAGCCAGTATCACCGTGTCAAGCCTGTCTTTGGAGGTGACAGGAGTTTGTTGAAGGCCTGAGTGTAAAAGACCGGGAGAGGAAATAGTTTGCCCGCTGTGTTGATTTAGTAGAAAACCAAAAGCTCCCTTTGATGTGGTCAGCATCCTTTCCAGGATAAGGCCTGTCAGAACTGGATGACACCGACATCGATTAGCCTCGGGCTCTGGAATACCAGACTCACGGAGAATGAGATGAGATCGTCAGAACATGAGTCAACTAACATCTGTCGATATCTCTGTCTGGATCAGATCTACAATCCTTTAATATAGTTGGACGACGACGTCAACAAAACTTTCCCTCACTGATGAGATGGGGGGTGTTAAAAGTGTGATATTCACATTACGTGATTCATTTAGTCAAAGGCTCAAAATGTATGCATGAGATACATAGACGGAATACATTCCGTTTGGTCAGCTGTTATTTGCTAATCTTCAAACCTTCATGCAGCCCAGGCACAAAGGGTCGGCTAGACCAGATCTCTGAAAGTCCTAAAATACACTTTTGATATGGCGCTTGTTAGCAGAGTGAATACAAACTCATCTTTGTGAAAAACAAATGTGTCCATCCAGTAAGTTTTCAAATCGTCTGGTTGTGAAAGAAGGTGAGTGACTGTTGGTTCTACATGCCAAATCCACCAGCAGACTGTCGCACGCCATGCCCGATGGTGCCTGGTCTTCCAGCCTGCCTGTGCACGCCAGTCAGTGTGTCATGCTGGAAAAACTCCATCAAACGCAGTTTCCTGACAAAAGACAATGGTGTCAGTGACACCATTGTAATTCATGATTCATGATTACAAATTGACGCACTCCATGACTGCCTTAACAAATGTGTTTCCTCTTGCCTTTTACATGTCATCAATCACAGGTGTGTGTGTGTGTGTGTGGGGGTGGGGGGGCTTACAGGAAATCTAAGATAGGCAGATCGATACTTTGTGTGCACATTCCTGTATGTGTGTGTTCTACCTACACACACACACACACACACACATCCTTCCACACTCATGTCTGATCCCGTCCGCCCTCTCCAGACTCCGCCCCGCTGCGCTCCAGCCTGGTGGCGGAGGCCAACGTGGTGGAGATGTTCCGGGACGAGCCGGAGGAGGAGCTGGGCCTGCGGATCGTGGGCGGGAAGGACACGCCCCTGGGTAACATCGTCATCCAGGAGATCGTGCGTGATTCATTGGCTGCCCGTGACGGCCGGCTGGCGCCCGGCGACCACATCCTGGAGGTGAGGGAGACACTGCCGACTCGAGTAGAGATCCAACACCATTAGTTAGATCATGGCAGATAATCGTGACATGATGCTTCTCGGCAATGTTATCCATCCAGTCATCAGCGATGTCACCAGGATATGACATCGAAGGGACTAATGTGTCTTTGTCCTTCTGACTGACCTGGACACACGGTGAACAGATTCCCTCTAGAAATCCCCTACTCTGTTTTTCTTTGTTTTTTACGTTGTGTGGATTACCTGCTAAATCAGTGGATTTGGGTGTGCAGCGCAGAACACATTAGTGTGTGTTTTGTCCTCATTGAAATGGTTTCACCCGTACTGTGGTGTTATTGTTACACACACTCTGGTCCCCTGGGTGTTCCTGACCCACAGTTGATAGAGGCATTTGTTGATGGGGAAGCAGATATTCTGGACGGACGGGTGTTCAGCTCAATAGCAACAGGTAGGGCAGGGCACTGCTAGGCATGCACGACACACAGAACTTCCACAGGTGAACTAAGGTTTCACTGATTGACCCCCCCTCCTACACCAGAAGACCATAGCTTAAAGACCTGGCTTACGAATGTATAACTAATGTTGATTATAAAACAGTCTAGGGACCTTTCCAGTACTAACCAACCAGAAGGTGAAGGAGGATTAATGATTGGCTGTTGTCTTCTTGTCTTTAAAGCGCAGCTTATTCAATAAGCTTGTTTTTTCCCCTCAAGTGACCCCCTCATGATAGTGCTTTGTTCACAGGAAATATTGTTCAAACTTTTTGGTGAAAGCTTCATGTAAAAGTAATGGATAGGACTTTGAAGGAGATTTCATAAAGGTGCCTTCAGCTTCCTCTCTCCCAGAATATCTCTATCTCACCCCCCCCCTCTCTCAGCCCCCCCTTCTCTTTCTCTCATTCTCTTTCTCTCTCCTTGGATTTCGTTCCTCCGGCTGTCCTGGAATGTGCTACTGCTGTAAACTGAGATAGCAGACGTGTTCTCTCCCAGCACTGGCACCACTGTCTCAGAATGCCCTCCAAAACTCTGCTCTTGCTCCGGGCTGACCAATGACAGTCATGGAAAGGATAATTAAAACCTTTCAGCCAATGGGCTGCCTCTGGATCCGTAACATTACCCTTCACCCCCACCCCAATCTTTTGGAATTTGTGGATGGCCGGTGGCTGTAAAAAGATATGTATTGTGGGAGCGGAGATTGCATTCCTAATTTCTTGAAATTGAATCACACTCTTCCCCTTGAATCAATGCATCGATTTAAGAAGGACTTCTGGGATGAGGCTTGTAAAGAGGGCACTGAGAGCATTTTCATCACTTTCTAGTGGAGGTGGTTGCCAAGCGGACCAACACTAAACAGCGTTAACTGTTGTCGCAGGAATGCCAAAATACTGGAACAGGCAAAAAGGAAAACGGACAAGTCAATAACAGGAAGTAGCTTTAAAAGCATCTGAGACAGGTTTTTACTGCATAGATAGAGTGATTGGGGCTGTTTTAACAATATGATGAATGCTCTTTGTAATGCACCTCGATGTTGCGTTCCTTGTCAATACCATCTTTGTATGTGTGAGTCCACTAGGATATCTCTAGTTTTGTGGAAGGGTGTTGACCCAGCCCTCTGTGGTGTTCTGTTTCCAGGCCAACGACATCAGCCTAGCCTCCATCCCTCATTGCCGGGCCATCGCCGTGCTGCGGCGGCCATGTTCCCTGCTCCGGTTCACTGTCATGCAGGAGAAGGGCTTCAACCCCAGACACCCCCGCCCTGAGCACCACCCAGCCCCCTCCTCCACCACCTCCACGCCCTCCCACGGCAGCGTGCCGGCGGCGGCCCACAACCCCGGCACGGTGATCCAGGTGACGCTGGTGAAGCGGGAGTGCTCGGAGCCGCTGGGCATCAAGCTGATCCGCAAGTCGGACGAGTCGGGGGTGTTCATCCTGGACCTGCTGGCCGGCGGCCTGGCGGCCAAGGACGGGAAGCTGAGGAACAACGACAAGGTGCTGGCCATCAACGGTCACGACCTGAGGCACGGCACGCCGGAGAGCGCCGCTCAGATCATCCAGGTAGAGCCGGCTGACGCAGCGTGTGATGGGTCATGTGACGGGTCATGCTAACTAGCTCAAGTAGAACCGTGTGTGGTCAGTAAGGAATGACATGCCTAAGTGGCTTTTTTGGGGTAGCTGTGTTTTATGGGACACACTTGACAGCTGTATTGTGGGAGTTAGGACTGATGTGTGTGTGTGTGTGTGTGTGTCCAGGCCAGTGAGGTGCGGGTGAACTTTGTGGTGATGAGGCAGGCGGAGGCCGTGGAGGAGGGGGGCACCAGTGGAGAGGTTCCGGTCCGGGGGGCCCGCAGGGCTCCTGAACCCCAGTACTTCAAGCGACGCTCCACCTTCATGAAGGTAAATCCTCAACTGCTACATTTACATTCATTCTTTTTGGCGGTAGGTTTTAATCTAACCCAACATGCAAATACTGCCGACAGTAAGTGCAGATAAGCTTTCTAATAGTCAAACAGTGGTAAGTGTTGAGGAACAGTTTGTATTTTTAACATGACACACAACAATAGCATAAACCCAACTCTCCTCTTTAGAAAACAAAATATACAAAAAATAATTTGTGTGTTTCAAGTACTGTTTAATGTATGAGCACAGGGTTAAATTAGTCCTTGTCTACACGGACGTAACGGCAATCGTCTCACCTCAGTGGGTCCAGTTCACCACAATTCAGTCGACCCAAACCCTTATTGTGTCACCATCAGGACTTTAGGACTAGCACGTCCACAAACTCCCCCTCTCTCCCAGTCAGGGGTGATGGGCCCTGGGCAGCAGGCGCCTGTGGCTGTGTCTGGAGATAAAAGCCCTTCTCTGGCTTGATCAAAAGGACCAGAGTGCTGCTCGTTCTGCCGCTACGGGGCCAGAGTCTTGTCTTGTTTGTTTGTTGCTTCGGGTGGCAGAGGATCAAAGCTGGTGACAGTTAGCTTTCGCCTGCAGAGAACAGTCTTTTAGTCTTGCAGGGGGGGGGAGGGGGCCCACTGGGGGGGGAAGGAAAGGCCCTCCTCTCCCCTCCCCCATCCACACCCCCCACCTCCCACCCAGTCACCTCTGAAGGTTTACAGGCTCCAGTGTGGGAGAGAGGGAGAGAAAGAAAGAAGCTGTGGATTTCCACACGTGCCCTCCGCTACGAGAGCGCAGTGTCGTTCCTTGCACGTTACCTCTGCTCCCATGTCTCAGCTGCTTCTGAAACGCCTCACGTTTGTTTGTACAAGCAGCGTCATGAGAGGATTCAATTAAGGAAAGGAAATGGAACCGTTTCACTCGATGGGTGCCATCCACACACCTGGACATGAATTTCCAGTCAGAAGCAATATAGTTGTCAGCTGTTAGGATATACCAAGGCATTTTTCAGTCTTTATCTGGTTTCACCCCACCTTTTTAATAAATGCTTTCTGTTGGAAAGTAAAGTCTTGAGTGTGTCTGTGTGTGTGTGTCTGTGTGTTGTCCAGGACCCTCCAGGAGGTTTCTCCAGCCAGGAGAAGACAGTGAGCCTGAAGAAGGAGCCTCGCCTGTCCCTAGGCATCACCATCGCTGGGGGCAGGGACTGTCGCAGCCGCCTTCCCGTCTACATCACCAGTGTCCAGCCGGTGGGCTGCCTTCACCGAGACGGCACCATCAAAACGGGTAAAAACTGGAGACGAGGCTCCTCACAGCCGTGATGACATCACACCACAGAGCCGTTCACACGGGGGGGGGGTGTCCTCCCATGTGACCCTGTTGAAAGGAAAGGCCGACACTGTGGATCGTAACGTTCTGCGTTCCGCTTTCCCAGGGGACATCCTGCTCAGCATCAACGGGGTGGACCTGACCCAGCTCACCTACAACGAGGCAGTGTCGGTCCTGAAGGCCCAGACGGCCCAGTCCCAGGTGGTGCTGCGGGTCATCCAGACCCTGGCCGAGGACGCGGAGGAGGAGGCCGAGGCCGCCAACACGGAGGAGCTGGATTACACGGAGAGCCCACGAGAAGACGACCTGAACTGGGCCCCGCTGTGGACTCGCTGGCTGGGCCTGCCCAGGTAGAAGCTTCCACAGGCTCTGTGCTTCACAGACGCTGATATGAGGTTCTCCCCTGCATAGCTGCCGTGCAATAAACATATCTGGCATGGCGGCGAACGTCATAGTCGTGTTTGGAACATTTGCCATTTTGCCTAGAGGCCGGACGCAGTTGTGATTGTGTTTTTTGTGGGCGTCCTTCTACAGCTAACAGGGATGTAAACGTGTTGTTTGGTGTGTCTGCAGTCACATGCACTGGTGCCGAGACATCGTCCTGCTGAAGACCAACAGTGAGAGCTGGGGCTTCAGCATCGTGGGCGGCTACGAGGAGAGCCACGGCCAGCAGCCCTTCTTCATCAAGACCATCGTGCCTGGTACTCCCGCCCACTTTGACGGACGCCTCAAGTGAGTGGCAGAACAGGCTACCTATTGCCTTGGGCCCCATATCCTCTGACCAGTCAGTTGGTGAATGGCATGCTAAAGGATATGTGTGCTCTCTCCCTTGCAGATGTGGTGATGAGATTGTGGCTGTGAACGGAGCCACCACGGTCGGCATGAACAACTCCTCTCTCATCCCCATGCTCAAGCTGCAGAAGAATAAAGTCACACTGACGGTGGTGTCCTGGCCAGGGAGCCTGGTGTGACACACACACACACACATATATATATATATATATATATATATACACAGTGTATATATACATACCTACACACACGCTCAGCCCAGCTGCAATTTCCACTGAGCCACTCTCTTGTCTGCCTTCATGTCACACAAACAACATAGACACTGGTTGAATCTCACAGCTATAATTTTTTTGGCAATGTATTTTGCATTTATGAAAGGTTTATCTCATTTGACCTTTATTTCACAAGGTAACGTTGTTGGGTGTACATTGTTATACTGTGTCGACTTAGACTTTGTCCAAGCTGACTGTGAACGATTTTTAGTGCTTTTATGCAGTAGTTGACATTTTTAAATGGCAGTTTGTGTGACTCAGTGAACAAATTGGTTTAATCAGGGTGGAAGATGAATCAAAGACAATCAGTGAACTTTAGCTGGAGGTAAGCTGGAGATGTAGCTTCATTGTTTTTACCCTGTGTCTTGAAAGCTTTATAAACATTGGTTCATAGCAGATTTTGTGTTCCTCTAATGTTGCTATTGATCATCTCTTCATTTGATAATGACGATCTGATTTAATGTGCATTATCCAAAGTTCTGAGATATTGTATACATTTTCTAATGTCCCTTAAACTCCACATGTCAATGAAGAAGACAACTTAATGATGAGGAAAGAAAGTCTGTTGATTATGTATGCCAAAGTCAGATGTTCCCATCCTATCCTCATTCATTCCTGTCTTTTTTAACTTCTTTTATTTGACCACAGTTTCATCCATATGGAAGGACACAATGCCTGATTTGATTTTTTTTAATGACTTGATGAATTCCCTGATGTACCACTGTACTGTAATTCTCTTTTATTTCAGTGCAATACTGCATACTGCGTACTGCATACCGAATGTCTTTGATAAATGTGGGTGCCTTGTACATGTTGAAGGACAAATCACAATGTATACTTGCCTTAATTACCACAAAACCAAAAATGCTGTTTCTTCCTCATTAGCTACCACCTGATTCTGTGTTGGAGAGGGGAGCAGTGTTAAGGTTACTCAGTGTGTTGTGTGTATATAACGTGTTCATCGGAGGGAACGGAGGAGCCCGGAACTACTGTTTCACAGTTAGTGCTTGATCGTTGCTTAGTCAGGATGTATTCAGAAACACACAGATGCCTCTCTCAGAACATGAGAACATTTGGTTAATGTACTCTGTAGAGTTTCATTCTTCGTTATGTTTAGCGTGGTTGCAAAATAGAGGCATTGCATCTTGAGTAATGGGCCCACCCCTCTCTTTCATAATGTTCAATAAACTCTTAAAGAATACAAATAAGGTTTTTGTTTGGTATGTGGTTCCTTTGGTGAATTTCCAGTACCGGTAATTGGGAGATGTAAAAGTACTACCAAGATGGGTCGAACCAATGCAACACACACTCCTGCCGTGCAAACATACCTAAACACTTGAATTTCCTTAGGGATTAATAAAGTGAACTGATTGATTTGAATTCTGTGAAGATGTTCTAGTGCAGTCATCAGAAAGGGGCTGTCTTTACTGCTGCTCCCCAGGCTTCTGCCTGTTCTGTGGGGGGAGCACTCATCTGGAGTGGCATGGAGGGTGAGTGGACAAGCCACGTCCCCACAAGAGACAGCTTAGGAGAGGGCTGAGCAGGATGTAAATCAGACTGCTGGACTCACTGCGTCAAGGACCTGACACAACTCAAGGACACTAAGTCTAAATGATGCCTGGCAAGGCTCAACTCGAGTGGGGACGTAAAAGAATATGGGATACAAATGTGTCATGTTTTCAGGTGGATTCCAGGTGCTTGTGTACTCAAGACAACCATTGACACAGAATTACATTTAAATATCTGTGGTTTTAAATGGTCGCACGTCGCAAGTGTTTAATGTGCATGCACTGTGCATCATTAAATGCACCTGCTCTCTTGATGTCTCAGTCTGCCCCCTAGAGGCTAAACATGGATAATCTTACACATTGCACAGCTTCATATTAATATGTCCAACTTCTGCATTTGGTTAGTTCATAAAATATGACTGTAATTACAAATTGTTTAACGATGATTAATTGTATTATAATGTGATGTTTATTTTTTGAGATGTTAAAGAGTTAAAAGTAACTGGCTGCAAACACTGTCAGACACATTTCACTGGACATTAAGCAAGAGATTTGCTTCAATGGACGACTTAACCGATTAACAAGTATTGCACCATTTGCGGATTTGATCAAGCTAGTGTAGGACAGTATAGTTAACCTTCCTTGATCCTGTGATCTCTCTACATCCCAACAGGACAATGTGAGCAATAAAACTGAACAAAGGGGTCTATAAAATAACCCTCTTCTCAGGACAAAGCAGTTCCCTGACTAGGGTGTGGGGGTTGTGATCTGGTAACTCCAGGATTGTCTGCAAACCCAGAAACAGTTCCATCCCATCCAGTCTTGGTTGTTTATGGTAATAGTGTTTCCCGAGTTTCAAAAAAGTGTCAAGTAATTACTGTCATGTTAGGTTAACGATTCAACACCTTGTTCAGGGTTCCTGCAGGTTTCAGTAAGTCAAATTTAAGATATTTTTAAGATATTTTAAGACCATAAAGATTGAAATTTAAGACCTACACGAAGCATTACCCCAACATTTACAAATCAAAGAAATTCTGAAAAAAAACGTTTTATTTCAATGAATTCAGTCATTGAAAAAGCATTCATTTAATTTACAGATAAAGCAATCACATTAGTTAATTATATATGTTATTTCCAAGTATATAGAAAGGGGGGACACATCCTTAACCCCTGAGCTATCAGAGATCATAACAATCTCCACTCAACATTTAAATTTGACATTGAATTATCTAGTTGTAACAACCTGCAGAGTTGGGGTGTCAGAAAGCAGAGCTCCCCTGTTAACTCACTGGGTTAGTGTGCATGCTCTTACAGACATGCTGGGGCAGTACCGCAACAGCCTGGGTTCAAATCCAAATGTTTAAACTGTTTATTTTAACTTAAAAGTTACATTGTGGTCATGTGAGATGTGGGACTTCACCATTATGTTTCATGAATACTGTCTCTCTCCTCTCCGCCAAACGCTTCTCAGGAAGATTCTCTTTAGTTTCGTTTGGTTGGAAACAGAGTGTGAATTATACAATGATAATCGGAGGGGTCAGCATCTTCTCCAGGGCGTTAAGTCATATTTACCCCCCGACCTGTTATTTTTACCTCTTTTGGTGGGTCCAAGTCTTAATTAGGGGGGTCCAAGTCTTAATTAGTGGGGTCAAACCCCCCCCCAAGCCCCCTCGTAATTCGGACCCTGGACTCTACAGCTCCGCTTTGTAGGCTACGACTCAATACTTTTGTGCTACTTTGTAATAACTTTCTGAGGCCAGAGTTTCTGTAAATGAACGAGGGTAAAACCTTTTTAAGACCTGACTAAATGAAATTTAAGACCTCGGATGGATATCCGGCCATTTTTAAGATGTTTTAAGGCTTTAAATTTAAAGTTCATAATTGTAGACTTGTTAAACCCCACAGGAACACTGCTTGTTAAACATGCAGGGTTCAACAGTAAAGCAGTAGGCAGGCTCTGAATTAGCACATTGGTAGTGAGGTTACTCAGATGATCTGTTTGGGTTTAGGCATGTTTTATGATGAATACAATTACACTCGATACCAAAACGAAAGATAACAGCTGAGCAAAATTCTAAATTGTCCATTTATTTCTGCTTTCCACTGGGATTGAGTTGTTACATGACAAACATTTACAGGGAAATGTAATAGGGCCAACAGCGGGAAGACTCTGCTCAGGGCAGATGTACATCTGCACTTCTGTTTCACCTACGCTTCCAGAGGCACTCTAATGCAGCAATCTGTCAACTATACACTCCAGTAACACAGAGCTAACGTTAAACACAATGGGTTTCACAAACAAAATCCCCTCAATGTTCCATAGTGTAGGCTGTATGATGGTCTGAACATGATAAAGGAGTCAAAAATAAAAACTATAAAATGTAACAAAAAGACAACATAATGAAAATGAACATGAACGGGAGACTGCTTCCCCACAGTTCCTCCCAGGAGGCCTCAGACTGGCTGACACTGGGTCAGCATGTCCCCCTTTGTTGGCCAAAACCATTTCATGCACCACTAGTGTATTCAAAACCTCAGTAACAAGTACTACTTCTGACATCCTGATATTTTGTTGAGCTCAAGTGCAATTATCAGTTCTAACTCTGGTATTACATAACATTGTAGTTATATATGGCTTACTACGGTAGGTAAAAAGGTCCATAGAAACTATAAAGGTACAGACATCTTTCATAATTAATACTAAGGTACAGCAATGTCTTGGCGAAAAACAAATTAAAGATCTATGTAAACAATGGCATACCACTGTACAGTTTATATCCTAACATAGTATATACACTTTACTCTTTTCTAGTTCCGCTGTACAAAGTGTTTGATATATATATAGAAAGTGATAAGGAAAAACACAAATGTGACCTATATATGGTAGGTTAGGCAAATTCCACCATCCCATCCACTTGCAAAGACAGTGTAATTGTATAGAGGAGAGCATTTGAACCAGCTGAGCGTATCCACTGCTATTCTGCCCGGGTTATACGTAGAAAAGTTCATTGTTTCATTTAAGGCAAGTATGCTCAAGCAGATGCCCAGTTCTTTGCAAGGGAATAACATACAATGGATGTGGGAGGCGGATGACTCTTTGGGGTAAATGCACTTTTCAACAGTATCATCTTTTTTTCAATCACTTATTTGTCATTTGTAACAAAAACATATTTGAGTGCAACAAAGGGAGCATTTCTACTTTGTCAGGAAATGTGCAAAATCTGCTCTAAAGCAAAGTGACAGTGTTGCAAAATCAACTGTACAAGGTACTAGGAGATGTATCGGGTCATCATTAAGTGACCCCAGTGCAGACCCTTATTCCAACATATGTACAAGGCACTAAGGATAGGAGTCTAGGGCCATACTCGCAGCAACCTTCTCAGTCTGGTCGAAATATTGGATATTTTGGTAAGAATTCTATAAGAATTACCTGCAAACGAAAAGATAGAAACGATTTCATGTTCAACTGTTGCAGAATACAGCAATCATAATGTTTCCCTAAAGTACAGTGCATTAATGCTGTGTGTCTTCTTCATTAAACAAACTGGATACAAACTGGAAACTTAAAGATAACCGTTTTACTTTTAACTTACGTATTCCATCATGTTACTGCTTTCACATTTCCTTTTGCTGAGTTTCCAGTGCAGGCCGAGCTGAAAGAAGATAAGGACTGGTTAAACACATCACACATTTGCAAACATGCTCGCACACACACACACACACACACACACACACAGAACAAACAGACACACACTGTCTGGTTAGCAAATCTGCCTTGAGATCTTCCCTAGAGTGTGAGTAGAATTTAGGAAAGGCTTTAAACCATGTCTGTCTGGGGTCAGGCACTGGCCAGACTGTATCTAACCTCCTCTGCCCAGACACCCTGAAGAGCTTCCTTTATGCTTTAGCACAGCTACTAGCTGTCAGTCTGCACTCCTTCCAAGACAAAACCAAATTAACATGTCTTTTACTGCTGACCTTTTGGTCTGCTTAACCTCTGTGCACTAGATCACCACATCAGACAGAACTAGCTTAGAGGGAAATTAGAACACGTTATGGTTAAAGTTTATATAATGAGTTAACAATTGTTTTGCAACACAATGCCATTCTCTTCCACTTTAATATGTTTGCACGTGGAAAATGAATGATACCTTCTAAAGTGCGTTGTAGAGTCGTTTTACCTTGTGATATAACCGGTTATTTTCCCATTCTAAGAGCTTTTGAATTGATCTTCTTGTCTGTGGGAAGAGATTAAACAATTTCAAAATGTTCACAATCAATTCCTTTGACTTCACACCTACTTTTGCAATTGACAATAAAACAACCACCGTATTATTAAAACAAATGAAGATTTATGGACTGAACTCTGATTTTTACCAGCTTGTAATGTGCACTTTGTTGTTAGTGACCTGGGGTAGCACCTTTAAATATCTCTCCTTGTAGCTGGACAGGTCTTGTGTCATGTATCATTTTTACACAGAACCACTAATTGCACACTGCCCGTTATTGCTCTCTGCGCTTGTAAGACCAATACGGTTGGATTGCTATAACAACCCTTAAGTAATTAGGGCTGATGTGAGGAGAGAGTGGGCCTGTGCAGTACACAGTGACTTCACAGGAGGGCTGGGACTTACTCTCTTGTTGAGGCAGATCACGGGCCACAGACTGCAGCCCACTGTACAGCAGCAGCACAGGCAGCCACATAAAAGCCACTTCACATTGACAGGCAGGTTCTTCTTCAAGCAAGCGTTAATTCTGCTGATGCTTGTCTTGAATTCTTCTGGGGCCACCTGAGAAACACAGCAAACAGACACGTGAAAATATAACGTGAAAAAGTGACTGATTTCCCAAAGGTTTTGACTTCCGTTTACTTTGAATGTAAAACCAACAACTTATCAATTGAAAAATGATTTCAACAGAAAACACTTTTCTTTTGAAGCATGAAACAAAGGCAAACAAGGAGTCCACCTGTATATTGACCGGAGTGAACATATTTCTCTAATTGCTTAAGAGATACCTGGTGCTGGAAGATCAAAGCACTTAGAAAAAAACAATAGGTAGATATTTACAGATGTTCTACAGAGATGAGATGAAATCTTTCAATGGTACGCCTGTAACTTGCTAACTGAGCTCTAGACTATTCAGGGCTGGGAGGGACTAAAGGGAGAGATAAGCTCAGCGCCTGTGGCAGTGCCGTCCAAACAACATGAATGGATGCTCATTCCTCTCCGGGTCTGTACGCCATAAAACTGGGGTCGTAATCTTTTATGACAGGATGCAAAGGTCTCTTCACAAACAGCAAAAGACCTTAGAATAAAGCCCAGCAGGGTCTGATCTGCACCCTTCAATCATCATAATCGTGACCTCATTCATCACATGTCACCCCGGGTCACAATACTGGAGGTACTTTTTATTGCCAGCACTTCCCTCGGCCTGCTCTTGCCCCTGCAGCCTTTTTGTGTTGCAGTGTCCGACCCAGGAAGCTCTCCATTCTTGTGCATGGCATAGTCTTTTATTTCATTATTTTATCACCTGGAGCTGTGTCCTCCCTAACACTGGAGTCCCTGCCAACCAAGCTCCATAGACGGTTTACTCATTGACAGCCCTCTGTCTCTCAACACATTGAAGGTATCTTTGGAGGCAGTGTGGTGTGTTAGTTGAAATGCACCAGCGTCAGATCCAAAACCTTCCGAGATCCTTGAAAGAGCAGGGGCCGAGAAGAACAATACAGCATACATACAGACTTTGACGCCTGATTCACAAACTGGTGGCAATCTTACCGACAATACAGCACAATACATTGTTTAATGTGATGTGCGGAGTAAGAAATATGTAGCTGTACCTTTCCTGTAAGAACCGAGGGAAACTCATTATCAAATTTGTTGCTCAATCCAAACCTGTAAAAACAAGAGACAAATCTTAGCCAGACTTTTTCTTTACTAAGACACTGTGTAGTGTTGCACAACTGAGCAATGTGTTTAGTGTGCTGAGGACGTGTATTCTCCTACAGTACAATTATGTAGTATACTTATTAATGTGTGTTGAAACCTATGTAATTGAGTACACAATAGCAATGTCCAGGAACATTGATTGTCCGTTTGAAATGTTTAGGACATTCGGATCCTTTCTAGCAGATGCCACAAATAAATTGTAAGTATGTACGGCAACAAATAGTTGTCTGGAAAGGTATGGTAGTCCAGGACAAATCGACAGATTACAGAAGCTAGCGCTGGGTATGCTATGCTACCAACTTTGATGAGGATCTCGAACGTAAATAACGCTTTCGTCCTTCGAAGCTTATATTTGAAAATGTATTCCTTTGACTTTATAAGCTTGCTGCTAGGTAGTCAGCACGGTGCCAGACAGTAGTTTTATTTACACTTCTGGTAGTGGGTGAGCCAGCTACACGCAATGTTTTGGTTAGCATGCTAACATGCTAATGAGGCACAAGGTGGACAACAAAACAGATTCTGACGGCAAGGCAAACAATAGCATGTATTTGCTTACACTGTGATGTGCCCGGCCCCACGCATAATCACAGGGTCTGGGCAATATCTGGTCAGGTGTTCTTCACTCACTATACGCTCATCTTCTTCGTCTAACTCATAAATGGTGTCAAAGTCCGCCATGTTGGGTAGTAAGACGCTCATGACGTCTCTTGATGACAGATGTGCCTGCGCGCGAGCTTCAGTTACCCAGTTTCCTCAGCCTTTTCAATTTTAGGATGCAGGGTCAGGTTATTACATAAGAAAAATGCATTGCTCATCAAACGACGAAACGTTAGGACAGGCTTAATCTTTCAATTTCGGTGTAAAACAAAGGTGTATGAATGTTAATAAGGCTTCCACGTCTATTAAAGATCAACCATCTCTAACTGATGCACTGACTCTGTTTTAGAGCATTAGGTAACAATCCAGGCATGGTTTTGAGGTCCTTTAGACAACATGAGTATTAGAATTTGGCTTGTGTTGTCGACAAAGATGTTATGCAACATGCAACTCGGATGACTTCACTTTTTTTTACTTTGTAAAGGTCTGCTATCTGTAATAAATAGAGGGGAATGGTAAATTATTTGCAAAAACACATTTTATTTACATTTTGGACGTTTCATCAAACAAACGTTCAATTTACATCATTAAAATCACGGTTCACTTTTCCCTGTTTTGATGAAGTTTAAGAGGTGTGCTTTGCATTAAAATTGCAGCAAGTATGCCTATTCCGACAGGTCAAAGTACTTTGTCTCAAAAGCAGGTGAAATAGCTCCATTTCTTTCCAGTTAAACTTCAAATAAAATGTACCTGATTTTCTAATTTTATTTACAAACAAATACACTTTATCACATAGGCTACAGAAAGGAATATGTATACCTTAAAAGCTGAGACACAAACAAACAATTTAAGAATTTACATTTCTGAACCATACGTTGATTTTGGTATGTTTATTCAATTATTAAACTATTCTATAAAAAAAACAATATTTCAAGAGCCTCCAGCATTTCTTATTATAAATCATTTTGTTATGGACATCTCGTAATCCACAACATGTGATCAGGACATCTGAATGATGCTTGTAGGGATTCCAAGTTTGGTAGAACTGTCCTTTCAGCTTGTCGGAGTGCTCAGTTATGTTGGATGGTTCAAAAACGAATTTACTGGGTGACAGTAACTTGTTGTACGTTCCTGATAGATGGCAAGGTGTTCATCCCGGAGGGCGGGTAAAGAGTGCCGTGAATATCCGATGGACTGAGTGATCCCGGCACTGGCAGAGGACTCACTGAACCTGGGTCACTGTGCACTGATCCTCCGCTTCCGTCACACTGGCCCATTTTCTTTTTAATTAATTTCCTCTCCTTCGCTCGACGGTTTTGAAACCAGATCTTCACCTGTAAATTTAGGGCAAATTATAAAATATGAGTATTTCGTTCCATGTGTCACATTTCAAGTCAAATTTGCCTATAGTCTTCATATGATAGACCTAAATGTGTATTATTTGTTTTCTTGCCAACCTGTCGTTCCGAGAGGCCAAGGTTGACAGCAAGTTCTGACTTCCGCCTGATTGTTATGTATCTGTTGAAATGGAACTCCTTTTCCAGCTCCAGTCTCTGGTGGTCAGTGTAAACCACTCTGTATTTTTCCTTCGTTCTAGTTTTGCCTGAAATAAAATAAAGACAATTAAATCAATCGGACTGCAGAAATAGGCTCTCAACAATGATAATCCGTGCAGGAGCATAGGCCTATGAAACTGAGCCAGGAAAACGTCACATTTGAATTTACCGTATAGGCCTACATTTGGTTTTATTATTATTGTAGTGTGTGTAGTAATTGCCAATAAGAATTTATTAGCAATAATATAGGCCTAGGCAATTTCTTACAATGTAACCTGACTTAGGCCTGTATCTTTGAAAAGTATCTTTACAGTTATACTGACATAATCTTGCAAAAATTTTGTGACTGTTATTTTATGCAAATTGTTACTCAGATCTTCTTTTGATGTCACTTTCTGAACAAACTGCAGAACAAAGAGACTTACAGATATTGCCCAAACTCCATTGAAGTGTTAAGAGGCAATACATGACACACAAAAGAAATACAAGGCGATATTATCTGAGACATTTCTCTTGCTTGGATCAGGTTTCTACTGTTGACTAATCAGAGATAAACACCGCGTTGAAACCTATAGCACTAAGGAATCTTTAGTTTTGAACGTTAAAAACAAACAAACACGTCACATTTGCAGGGCCACATCATTTTCCCCTGGTTAGTTTTAAGTATTTTAGCTTTTATCCAATAACCTCGTAGAAAAGCATATATCTTTGTAGCCATAATGTAGGCCTCTCCAAAGTCAAATAGCCTTTATATATTTTCATTGGACGTTCACTTCAGATACTTGTCCTACATTCAAATTAAAGATGACAGAACTTTCCTAAATTGCTTAAATTAACTAGATCTATACAGGCAAACAAATAGCAAACTATTCCTTCGTCGTTTTTCTTTAAAAACGCCTATATTTTGTCCGAAAAAAACAGCCTAACTAAACGATTAAATTAAATACATTTGCTGTGAAAAACGTCACCCTTTCTGGCAATATAACTCTTGGAGAATGGGAACGCAAGGAAGACACTTGGGTGCACATCAAAGTAAAAGGAGGTGTTGAAAGGGGTCGCCGCCTGAATATGACGGATAACCCTCAAAACCTGAAACAATGTAGCAGGAAAAAGTAGACCTCACATCTAGTTTACAGGAGAAAGTAATTTACATCACAAATGCGACTGGCGCCGATTCCTGACACCTTCGTTTCCTTTTTAGGCTAGCTTACATAAGCCTACAGTAGGCCTAAATAGTTCAATTAAAGTTTTTTATATAACGTAAATAAAAGCCTCGATGTTTCTCTCCAAAGGCAGCAAAAAAAATATTATTTACATATCTTTCACATTCACGTTTCCATATAGCCTAACTTGCCAAATTGAAATGGTCTAAATTAAAGGTGCAATCTCTGGACTGACGTTGGAAGTTTCTTTATGTTGACACTTGAAACTAATATCTGATGACCTTATGGATAGGACTATAGCCTACTTTCGACTGCCGTGTTGGGCAAGATGTCAAAGCAATATTGAAGCTCTCAATGAACTAACCAGGCCATTCTCCAGAACAACCCTATAGCATATTCTACATAATAACCCCAACCCCATATTCTAAAATATTGGGAAGAAAATATGGACAGATATTGATTGCTAACCCTGGTTGCACAAATAAAACCAACATTATGTTCCCCAAAAAGTTATTTGTGATCTACTCACCAGTGGAAGATGATTGCACAGTTTTGCTCATCCACTGGTATGAATTGCGCCTTTCTCTGTCGGGCGACAATTGAGCAACGGAAATATTTTCAGGTGGTGGTTGTAATACTGCTGACCCCGGAGCGTGCATCTGATTGTAATCGGGAGAGCAATAAGAAACTTGTCCCGGAGAGGAGTTGTTCATAGGCGTAGGGATAGCATTAGGTGGCCCAAGACCATACGCTCCCCAGTCCTCCCTCGGTGCGCCATATGGAGCTCCCCAAGCTCCCGAAGACTGTGCGTGCGTATCCATGTTTGGTACATGATGATATCCAGTAAAATCTGAGTATTGTTGAGTAGAAACAAAGTTCTGTGGAGGGATATTAATGCTGGATCGTCTTACAGGTCCTTGGTGATACATATTGCTTTCTTTATCCAAAAAGTATCCCACATACATTATTTGAAAAACAAAAGTAACTTTCAAGGCGACATAGTTGCTCTGCAACTAGGTCTGTTACAGTAAAACAATCCTTATGGTAGTTTGCTCGTGTAGTCCAATGGTGTCCCCAAAATGAAATGCAAGGTAGTTCCTGCCCTGATGTCTCACATGATGTGTCTCTATTGACAAGGTAGTGGTGGTGGTAAAGTTGGTCTATACTAAGGTCCGCCTGACGTCAGACTACTCCTCAAGTCTTGAAGATTTGCATCCAAATGACGACTCAGCATTCATGTTTCCAGCCCAACAGTCCCCTAGCGCCTGTACTGCGCGTCACCTCATGTCACCTCAGTGAAATAAACTGCCAGTTAAATGCAAGAATTTAATACATATTGGAAACTATGACTTGCACCTGCCGGCTGCCTACATGGACTGCATGTGCAACACTCCAAATACAAGTGTATTGTAATTAATTGTGTGCAAAGTTTTTTTTGTGTTTACTAGGCCTATATAGCCTATGCTTCATATTGACATAGCCTATTTTTTCGAACAACCTTATAAATGGTTATAACTAGGTTGTTGGTTAATTAGTTTAATGGTGATTTAAAAGTGGAATTCGAACTATTTTGGTATGATTTGTGTCAATTGCATTAAACACTTTGAACATGGAGGCATTTTTTACGCCAGATACACAAACCCAGTCGCGTCTCCTTTGCAGTTAATATTCTAAATCTGTTCATGGGAACATAACCTCTCGATTCTCCAAACACATCTGACGCCTTTAGAACCCGATCGTATATGTGTTAAAATATATTCACTTGCAAAAGAGGTACAAACTATGAGACGAGTAGTCCTGTAGCCAGGCGAACTTCTCACATTCCTTGTAAATCGCACCTTAACACTTTTTGGTCGCACTTCACAGCTAATTCCGGTTGAAAGGAACCTATTACATACAACACTCGCCCCATGACAATGTGGTCTCCCAACGTGCTTGTCACCTCGTGTCTGGGGCATCTTGCAGGTTTAGTTTCTTTATTTTAATAATGTGCCTATATTAATCAGAATAGGCCTACTCACTAAACAATCGACTCAAGCATTAGATCTTATCAAGGCAACAGTTTGTTGAGATTTTGTTTAAAACGTTATTTCCT
Source organism: Mallotus villosus (assembly GCA_903064625.1). NCBI lineage: Eukaryota > Metazoa > Chordata > Actinopteri > Osmeriformes > Salangidae > Mallotus > Mallotus villosus. Next base: position 712,970 of record CAEFZP010000039.1, read on the forward strand.
TTGTTATGTTAGGCCTACAGTGTTAGGCTACTGATCATAAATATATGGAAGCCTATTTGAAACAAAAAAAATGGAAAAGTGTCTCAAAAACAAATTACGTTTACCAGCAATGCAACTGCATAATAGAAGTCGAGCAAACGGAAAGACAGTAGTCTTATCAACAAGTTATCCTGCTGGACTAATGTTCGCCTTGTATTTGAACTAAATGAAAGTAACAGCCTACTTTTAAATATATGAAAGTGTAAATAATAAGTGTTAAGCCCACTGCACGTTTTGACAGCAGTTAGACTTATAGTCTTATCTGCGGTGGCCCTCAAGTGCAAAACACCCCCCCCTAATATGAGTGCAGTGTATAAATTGCGTGTTAAGGGGCACTGTTTCGACAGCGCCATAGGGCTGCGCTTCAATTCCGCCATCTAGTGGTTTAAAGTGTGAATTACAAGTACAGTTCTCACAGTAAACCGCTAGATGGCGATGGTAAAGCGCAGCCCTATGGAACAGGTTTTTAAACGTTGAGTTACAGTAATGTAATGTTGTTTTCCATTTGGGGGAGTGTGTCCTTGTATTGGGGGGAGGTGAGAAAGTCATCCTATTTGGGGGGAGTTGACTCGTATTTGGGGGGAGTGTTTTCATTTGGGGGATGCACTCATATTAGGGGCTGTGTTTTGCACTTCAGGGCCACCGTACTTATCACTCAGTAACAGGTGTCATAATGAGTATAAAACTGTTACTGTACCATGTCCTTCATGTCCTCCCGTGTTGGCAGCATTTGGTATTAAAAAAAGGTTAGTAAAAAAGTTTTGTGTCTTAGAGTGTGAGGTTGATTATTGACCAGTTACTACCCCTTGTGGAAAGATACACAATAGTTTACATTCGTCAAACAAGGTGAATGAAAATATTTTGTGGAACCGCTGCTGCTGTGAACTCTCCTCAAGGGGGCAGCCTCTACCAGGAAGTGAGAGGCTTCTCTGATGAGTGGAGTCAACACCGTCTGCTGCACCTGGGGCGACATCAAGCACAATCCTGTCATGAAAGTAAAGTCAGTGACATTTTTTTAAAACTTAAATTGTACATTTGAGTGTGTATGTGTAGGCTGCTAGGCTGATACCAGCTGTTTGAGTCATCCTTGATGTTGGTCTTGGATCTGTTACACATTGCTGTCTCAATGGTTAGGGTTCATGGACAGTTGATCCCACACCCAGTCTCACTCAGTCTGCTGGTTGCAGAATGGGAAAACACTTCCCTCTGGTGGTAGGAGAGTCAGCCCTCTCAACTGTCTCAAGATCCAGGGGAAAAAAGCCTTGTCTTGTAGCCTTGTAGCATTCCCATTTAAGGCAAAGCATATTTGTTCTGCCCTTGGGTCAAAACACATGATGTTGTCTTGTACATCAGAGACAGTAGCTAGGGGTGAGTAAAGATTTCTAGTTGTTGCGTAATGGACATTTACATTTACATGTATTCATTTAGCAGACGCTTTTATCCAAAGCGACTTCCGAGAGAGAGCTTTACAAAAGTGCATAGGTCACTGATCAGAACACCGAGATAGCCCCAAACATTGCGGGTAGCCAAACATGAAGCATACAGTACATTGTGAAAAAACCCAAATAAGAGATGTTGTTGAACTGGACTTCAAACCCCTCACTGGAGAGCCAGTGAAGCGGGGCCCTGTGGTGGTATTTGTAGAGATAACCCACATGGCCACGAGGTCTGGTTCTGGACCTCAGATGTGACCTCCTTACACAAAGCCTCAAATTAAAACAGGATGCTCTACTGAAGACCAGGCCAGGTGAATGTGTTTGGATCATTCTTTTCTTAAGGGGATAACAGGAAGGGGTGTTTGTTAGATTGTTGAGGGACATTTCCCTCACGCAGTGTGATGTTACCAGGCAATGGAGGTTTTGTTTGGCTTTAGGAGACCCCTCTGAGAAGGAATCGGAGGAAATGTATACGCAAGAAACGGTGAACGTGACGTTTCGATGTAAAGACATCTGTGTCAGAGAACATTCTAGCGCTCTCTCTATCTCTCTGTCTGTCTCCCTTTCTCTCTCTCTCTCCAATGCACTTGAAACGGCAATCCATCGGTAGCTTTGTTTTTCACGATACCCACATTGGGGGATAGATGATCTCAACAGAGACTGTGCTGGATGTAACAGCAGTTGGAGCACAGAGTACTGTGCTGCAACCACACCTCTGTAAACTTTCAACACTCATTTCCATCACCTTTAAACTAAATATAAGCAGATACCTTACTTTATGTTGTGTTGTCCCTGTTCATGTGTTGTGCATTAGAGAGAGATGACATGGGGTTTGATTTCGATTTTCTGAGGAATTTTGTAAAACAGACATGCTGGAAACAACGGATAAGCTGTCAGTCTTCATTTGCATCTGACAAACATGCAATTCAAGGAAACATGAAACTCATAGAAGTGTTCCAGTTTTGACTCTATTCATACCCGGTTTTCCCGCCTGCCACCCTCCATTTGTGTACTGGACTAACCAAAAACACAGTCTTATCTCCAAAGCTGATTTGATCCAAGGACATTGCTTACATCTGAGCAACTGTAGACTAAATATTTTACTCAAAATAAATGATTGGTCTTCCCAGATAGGATCTATAAATCCATATGTTAGCCATGCGCCCCACAGAGTATGCATATTTATCTATTGTCTTTTTCAAAGGAAAAACCTAGTGAAACCAACTCACCCATGGTGCCCTATTGTTTACTACCGTGGCAGAGCAGAGCGCGTTGGAGAGAGAGAAAACAAAGCGAGGCATCAGACATCAGATTGGATCATGGGAAAAATGTAGCAGACCTCAGTCCTCAGTTCTGAGGAGAGCAAGGGTATTTATGAGCACAAGCATGTGTTTGTGGCCGGCCTCTGTACTAAGCCATGCCTACAGGGCCTTCTGGATGAGAATGTTGCTGCTGAGGACTTCTTCCAGCCCCACAGAACACCCATGCAACCCAGAAACATGGCTTCCCACTGTGCAGGTGGGCCTCCCTGGACAGACGCGACTTTACCACCGACCCCACTGATGACACAGAAAGTGGGATAGCGGTCATCAGATCTTGTTGTGTGATCTTGTTGTGTCATCGCTCTGGATAAGAGCGTCTGCTAAATGACTAAAAGGATCTGTGCAAATACTCATTCTGAGTTCCTTCTTTTGTGGGGGTTTGGTTACCATAGATTATTCATGTACGGTTCTGTAACCCCTGAGTAACTTTTGCATGGATTTGCAGGCTGTTCCCTGTTCTGTTAGACAACAAAGGGAGGTCTTTGTATTAAGACAATGCTGTTATTAAAGTTATTTAGAAATTAGTGGGTTCGGATCAGGCAGCATGCCTTGAAACACTTTAGAAAATCCCAAACAGACTCATGCCTGAGTGCAGTTTAGGAGCCGTAACTGCCAAAACCTTCACGCACTGATCGCACTGCACCAACACCACCTGAGGGTGTTTGAACTGCTTTCTCACCCTCACACCCTCTGCCACAACTGTCGACCGGTGGAGTTCCGAGAAGTCCTTGTTTGGACTGAATCTTTATTTAGCGGTACTTGTTGTTGGCCCGTGGTCTATGATACTTCCTCACTACTCCAAGGTGGGGTGAGCTTAGCTCGTCACAAGGGAGAGCATCCGGCCTATTGTTCTGGATCTAGGTGAGAGGCACGGATGTGGAGCACCCACAATATGAGTACCTTTTGGGCAGCGGACTGGGAACAGTGTTGTACCACTGCGCGGACGGGGAAACCTCTGTGTACTCAGGAAGTGATTGTGTGTTGGGTAGCCTCAAATCAGTGACTGATAGCATTTCAAGCTGCATTTTCCCCCTCTGATTAAGGGAACTTGTTCTGGCATTGTTTCAACAAGCCCTCAATGTGCTGCCTCTGCTATGGTGATTAATGGTGTACAGTGTTGCAGGGGGCTGTTTGCTTTGGGAAGGGGCTGTATGGAAGTGGGACTGAGGATGGGGAGGGGGCCATTTTCATAAATACAATTGTTAAGGCAAAGAAAGAAAAACAGAGCTGAATAGGTGTGGGGGCTTTAAGTAGATGCAAACGGGATGTTTTCGCACAGGTTTGTTTCTGTCAGACACCATTGGTTTACATACATTGTAACTCATGTTGCAATCTGGATCATCCCCACCCTCTAGACATAATGTTATTTCTCCCCCACATGTGCAGGTCTGAATACTGGACACCATTTCATGACCCATGTGCTGATTCATGTTTGTCACCCTTTAATTAAAGCCCTGGTGTTTATTAAAACTATGCTTTCTGGATTATTGTGTGATTGTGAGGACATGAGTTGCAAGTAGAGAGTGTTTTGAAGTCATTCTCTATACAGCATTCTCACCCACGTACCCACAACACCGGCATCATAGGTGTGTGAGTGTGTGAATGGGGGAATGAGAGACAAAAATGGAAAGCACTTTGAGTGCCACTAAGGTAGAAAAGCGCAATGTAAATGCAGTCCATTTACCGTTAACCATAATATTATTGAAACTCAGTATGGTTGTGCAGTGAAACACTATGGAGTACTATAGCTGGAGCACTATGTCTGTAGTATAGGGTGGTGTTCCTGTTTTTGTCTGCATGGAAACGTCCTAGGCTAGGTGTGTGCAGACACGCAAGCTTGTTTTGCTTGAGACTGAAACAAATGATAGTCCTTTGGCCCCCTCTTCCCTAACACCCCGTCATCCCCCTCAAACATCCTTCCCTTGTTTGTTTACATCTCATCTTCCGGAATCAGCTTACATCGGACTTGTCTTGAGATTTCAATAACTCATTCCGTGGGTCCTATTGAAGGAAAGAGATTGTTTTTGAAATGGCTATCACCCGCCTCACCTTTACTGTAAACACAGTGAGTGTCACAGTGAGGGTGATGAGCGGAGACAGCTGAGAGCCCAACCTGTCCTGTGGTGGGCCCCCAGAGGGAACACAAGCTCCTGCCAGTAACCAGGGGCATGGCGGCCCCATAGGAAGCTCCACTGGATGGCTCCCCCGGTCGCCACCAGGATGATGAAGAACCGCTTCCTGTCCCGCCAGGAGGGGGCATTGTCCTGGTGACAGACAGACTGCCGACACCGTGTCCCGCTCAGGAAGCGTGTCTCTCTCACTGTCCGAGGAACAGGAGGAGGGGCACATGCTGATGACTCATCTCCGCATTCCGAGCCACACAGGGCACATTTTTATCTTGACCTAAAACTGTGTTTGGGCTAGGTGATCATATTGCATAGTAACTTTCACAAAAAGTATATAGCTATTTAAGCTTGCCTTACATGCATTTAACATGTTTTAAGTTGCAGTACACACATTATGTTTTATATTGAAGTGAGGTGTCACAACAGCTGTCCTGGTTGCAAGCTTAACGTCTTGACAGCAAGAAGACTGTAATAACAAACAATTACTGGGCAAAGCAGTAATGTATAAATATATAAATCTTTATTTATTCACTTACTTCTTATGCATGGTTAATAAAAATACATTTGGAGTACAAAATCTGTATTTGAAAACATCAGTGCATACACTTTCCTCTCCACAATGGACACAACCACCAATCAATCCACAAGAACACAGATTAATTTGGAAATATCTATGGATCAAGAGAAAGGGTTTATACTAAACCATGGAATACTGGACTGGTTGAACCCTTACAGTTTAGTGATTGATAAGCAGAAGCCTGCTACTCTCCTATGTGTGAGAAAACACAAGCTGGACTATTACCTGGTACGACTGGAATAAGTTTGAACTCACTAATGTCAATTCTTTGAATTGTTCTTCATGTGAGAGATAACAGGCTCCAGGGTCAAAGTGATTGGCCAAAGGTTCGAGAGTTTAACTGACAGTGACCAGTATAGCGACCAGCCTGGTTCTAACAACACATTTAGGATTCCTGTTGCCTGCCCTGCAAGCTATAGTAACAGTTTTTACACAAAACAATGGATCAGAAATATAATATTTACATTATACATATTCCTGCAAACAACAGTATTTTCCTTCATTTTGTTGATATAGTTATTGTTAATACAGCAGTGTAAACAGTATATAAATCTAGAATAAAACACAGGACTGTTACTAATGTCTTGTTACTGAGGTGGCAGTTGGTCCAAACCCTTGGGTTAAGTTTTCAGTGTGAAAAGTGAGTAAAATGTGATCTGGATTAATAAGTAACAACCTAACGCTATAATCTAAACAAAGTATGCATCGTTTATTTGACTAGTGCTTTCAGAGTCACACACTTCATATTAAATTCTAATCTAAGATCATTTTTCTAACTAGCTTTGTACACAATAAAATAAACAACTCTGTGTGGTTCTCTCATGTCATCGCTCTCCTTCCCCTTCTCACTGTTCCGTAACAGAAATACGCAGAGCTGCACTTTCTTCTGGAGGTGGACCGTATCAGGATAGGAGAAGGAATCCTTAATGTAACTCTTCATTCAAAATGGCGTCACGGTAGAGATGCAGTGTTAAGTATGAAGTCGTAGGGTCTCAGGTTCTGCTCTAAACTGATCAAGAGGCTTGGACTTGGCTGGATGCCTCACACATTATACAATACTATTCTCGCTTTTTACACAATTCATGGGTTTTGCCAAATTTCGGAACGCTGCTTAAAATGATCCACATTCTGACCGGACTATCTCCATCAACTTATATTAATGACAAATATATAAAATGATAGAATAACAAATTACTTTCCAGTTTCCAATCTATAGAATATTTGTACAGACATAAAATTGCATCACTAAAAACTAAAAGCGCCTCATTCAAACCCTCTCCTTTAAGGGTCACATGCTCCTCAACACCTCCCTCGGTTACCGATTAACCTGCCATTAATACATCAAGGGACTTTGTTTCATTCTTTTTGCAGTTCACTGAGTTCACAGTAGACTGAAGGAATACCTGAGTCTGTCTTTAGCTGTATCTGTAGTATGACAGTGGAGAACGGAGGAGGCCAGCAGCACGTGGATGGATCTCTGGACAGACAGACACATACCGACAGGCGGACATAAAGACTTCGTGCAGAACTAAGGAGTCTAGGACTCTGACCAGAGCTCTCTTCCTCCAGTAGAGTAGGCAACGGCTGTCTCACAGTCCTAGCAACAAGCCCACCATAGCGTCTCTCAAACGTTGTTTTTCTCTCAAGACTTGACCCGAGAGGAAACACTGAAAAGGATGTTAAAAGAGGAGGAGGCTGTGGAGGTTTATGATGCTTTGCTGTGAAGTCCAGACACAGGAAACAAAGGAGAGGTCCCTAAGGCTATATGTCAGATTCTACAGGGCAGAGGGCTGGGCTGTGGTCGGGTGGGTGGGAGGGTCGTAGTAGCTGGGTGGGGTGGGGGGGTTACACAGGTGGGGTGGAGTAGCGCACCACATAGTTGTAGTCGGGGGGGCGGGCTGTGGCACTCCAGGCCAGGGTCCAGGGCCGAGTCGTTCAGGCTGAAGTCCAGAGAGGGGACGGGGGGCAGAGTACTTCTCCCCCTTCTCGCCCTCCGTGAGCACCGACTCCTTGCTCTTACTCACAGCTTTCATCCTGTAGGCAAAGAGATGCACCAGAGTTAGGGTTTACCTGACAGATACAGACAATAAACCACTTTATAATATGACGCTTAATCCTTGTGTTCAGTAGTAGGGCCAAGTAGTTTTACCAAAGTGAGGCCACAAGTCATTTTCTGGTCACGTTTTGAGGAAAAACGATTGACTGCAGTGTTGCAATCCACGATTCTACGCCTGTCTTCCTGCTGTGTACTACTTCTGTTACTGTAAATGATCAGAATATGACTAATGACTCCCCATTGTGTCCATGTTCCTAAGGCTTCCCTGAATTTGCAGGGGCCAGGGGTGTGAAACTCACACTTCAGTGACTCCACTCAATAGACCCACTGGAGAAATGACACTGTAGAAGAAAGCCCATTCTAAAATGGATTAGATCCATTTGTATACGTGAGTCAAAGCCCAGACAACAATAGTGTAGACACCAAACGTTATGCATATCTGCTAGCATTTTGGGAGGGCAGGCGGTCTGAGTAGATCTGTGCCTACTGTCAGTACCCACTTCCCAGCATGCAGCGTCAAGAAAGTAGGGCTGTGTTAAAGTGTGTGAGTGCATGTGTGTGTGTGACAATGGTTGCTGAGGGAAGGGGATACAGAATGTTTTTAATCAAAGGGAGACCTTGTGATATGTTCTTTGAGGGTTCCAGAGTGCCATTAATCACCCAGAGACCAGCTCCATACATTCATGCCCCACTCCCCTCACAGATGTTTTCATGTCCTTGTTTTGACAGTTTAGGATTTGGCATTTTGGGTTGGTTTGCCTTGATAGCTGTATGTGCTTGTTTTCATATGTCTTGCTGCTCCACTTTAAGTCTAACACAAACAAATGACGTCTCGGGAATGTGAGAGTTTTGAACTCAGCGTATGTCATGATTACGGTTTCTTGTAGGTTACAAAAGAAAGTTAGCAGTTTTTTGTGGCTTTCAAATGCCTCCATGGAATCAGACTTAATGCCATGAAGGCTACAGTGCAACGGTGGAGTCAAGGGCTTTGACCTTGGAGGTGAACCCTGCCATAGGCTGCTGTTCCCTACGATAAATCAGACATACATCATCTACACAGAGAGCATGGCTCTTGTCAATGGTGAAACATCCATCATGGAACGTTATCTTTGTGATTTGAACATCATCTTTGAGCCTGCATTATCTCCTCTGTTCCAACTGTGGTGTACTGGTGGATCTGATATCTTCACTTTCCAACAGTCTAAACTGAACCAGGCAGCTACAGGGTGTGAAACATGACGTCTGTTCAGCCACTAAACAACATCGTGGTCAGTGGAGGGTCTGAGGATATCTCAATCAGGCCAAGCAGAGTTTTAGTGCGGCTCTTAAAAACACCCAAAGACACTTCCAGTCCTCTTTTGTTGTCTGTGTCTTGGGTTCTACCCTTGGGGCGAGGTCTGTCTTACAAGCCCTCTGTCTCTCAAGAGCTCGCATGGTTTCTTTTGACAAAAGGCAAAACCAGTCATTGACATTTGAGGAGTGAAAGAGACTGTGTGTGTAATATGTGTGTGTGTGTGTACGTCAGTCCCAACGTCTACATTCCAGCCCAGCAGGTGGGTATCCAGGGCTTGGTGAGCACACTGGTTATCCCAGTGGATGTGTGTGTGTGTGTGTGTGTGTGCTGTCAGTGACACGTGGTGAACATCATAATGGGGGATTAGGTGTACTCACGCCAGGGCCATGATGCTGAGGGGTCGTCCTGCCAGCGACTCCAGACGCTTCAGAGTGTTCATGTCATCAGAGGACAGGCCCATCCCACTGTCTGACTGGCTCCCCTACACAGGTAGAGGGAGGGGGGAGAGAGAGAGACAGAGAGACACAGATAGAGAGAGAGAAAGAGAGAGAGAGAGAGACAGAGAGAGAGAGAGAGAGAGAGAGACAGAGAGAGAGAGAGACAGATGGTGAATGGAAAGTTAGTACCAAAAGAGAAAAACAAACTCCAGTCACTGAAATGTCAGATGTTTGTTCCCAACTAATTGGGGGTGGTTGTGGGATTGACTCTTCTACCTCGCTGCTCTCAGTTGTCCCATTCTCCATGGTAACCTCATCAAAGGTTTTCACGCTAGCTGGCCGGATCTTCATGTTCCTGGAGCGGGGAAGATTTCAGAGTCAGATCCCAAAACATCTCAAACCGCTCACGTCACTACATTCCAATACAGGCGCCAAAAAGTGAAGTTGAAAAATACAACAGCTGTAACATTATCATTCAATCAACAATTACATGGTGTCAGAGAAACCCTATTTATTTTACTTTTCAACACTGTGAATCAACAGGCTGCTCAATTCAACTTACATGATAACTGTCATTAATGCATTTCAACACCTTCTCAATAATCAAGTCGTAGGACTTGGGAAAATACAAGGGCTTGACAAATATTATCTTAAGTAGACATAAATCTAGGACCAGGGGTCTGTGGTTTCGGAGGAAATTCCTTGAAGGGGCCACAATGCTACAGATTCTCTCGCCAACAGACTGCCAGCGCACATAATCCTTATCAAAAGCCAATCAGGGTTTCCATTGTTCTTGAAGGCAGACCTAAACACAGTGCTCTCACAGCCAGGTCTGGACACCACATGAACGTAACAGAATGTGGTGTGTTTTGGATAAGCTACAGAAGAGAGTGAGAGGATGATTGGTTGATATCTTAACAAAATATACTCTGCTCTGTTCTGCAGTGTAGTAAACTTTCCAAAAACCTCAACTCCTCTGCTGGTATAGTAAACCATTTAAGGCATCTTCACAGCTGTAGGACCAAAATGTACGTGTGATTACATGATGTGTTCAAAGTCTTTCTTTCTCCCTCCTCACTCTCTCTCCCTACCTCCCCACCTCTCGCACCCTACCTCCTTTCCTCTCTCTCAGCACCTCCCTCCCTCTCACCCCCCCTCCATCCCCCCCCCGTCCCCCCCCGTCCTCACCAGGTGCCCCCAGAGTCGCGCTGCGAGAGTGGCCGGGTGGACGTCTCGTCGGAGGGCGCCGGGCTGGAGGCGTCTGCCTCCTGGGGCAGCAGGGTGTTGATGGGGATGTAATGCTTCCCTTCCTGTACAAGACAGTCACGAGGAGACAAAACGCCGTCAGACCAGGGCTCGCTGATACACTGCGGCATGACACAAAACACATGTGAGGAGAAGCCAAAGCTCGGGGATACACGGGGCAATACTGTCTGCGTGCTACACAAACACCCCAGGCCTGCGGACGGCCTCGGCAGCGGGCCAAAGAAACCAGGGTCACGCCTAATAAATCCAAGGTGGAATGCCTGCGGGCCTCAGACGAGGCGAGGTGGTGATGCCGCAGGAGACAGGCGGGCCGGTAGCCTGGAAAGACCTGAGTCAGTCAGTAACTGGAGAGGAGTTCCATGTGACAGACCTATATTCACGGAGGAGAGCTCCTCTTCTGCTGTCTCTGCCCCCCGGCAGGATTGTTTCCCACAGCGATGGCTTTTAGCTCGAGCGATACGCTACGTTCCACTGTGTGTTTTTATGGGATGAGCTGCCTGGCTTGACTGCCGTATGACTTTAAGGCAGTGAAGACTTTAAGATGACCGCTTCAGCCTGGGCTAATGCAGTCCCCGTGTCCACTTTACTGTGTCTGCAGCTAGTTTACTTACTCTCTAGACCCGAGCGTGGCCTCGTGAACAAGTCGCACTGGGAGCATGGCTATACTATAGGGCTCTTTATTGTCTTAACCATTCCCTCTCTGAGATGGAAACCCAACAAAACATGTTCTGGCATTTAATGATTTAATCCAAACTTATTGTTCCCAGTGGGGAAACGGGCCAACTTTCCATCAGCGATCCTAATCGCTGCTTTCCTACTTTGCTCTGGATTTTCATTGTTGTTCCTCTACCACAAAACCAGCCCCATCCCTACTTCAAACTGTTCGCTGGGATTTTAGGTATTTTGTATCACTGTGTTGTTCATATTAATCAATCATGCTTGAGGCTGGTGACAGAGTGAATCACTTGTCTCAATGTGAAGAAAGGGATTACAGATTTACAGAGATTCCGTGTCACAACCAACTTAATTATTCCATCTTCTATCATCTGGACCTCACAGGAGATCAGTTCAGTCTGTACTGAAATAGGATCATCCCTGGTGCATAGCTGATGTTATGGTCCTAATATATGGCCAGTGCTCTTCAGTTCTAGAACAATTTACAACCCACCCCACCTGAAGAACTACAGTCTCAAATCAAGCACATTTGCTCAAACACACAGCCGCTTGTCTCACGTCATGCTAGTAGTACAACAGTGTTTCCGAAGCTTTTGAAGTGCGATTCCTCTCAGGGTGAACTCCAGCTTGTTCAAAGGCAGCCGAGAGACGGTGTTGATGGCGACTTCCCCCCTGCTACTCTAAGCACCCCCCAGAGCCAGACACCCCCCACCCCCACCCCTCGTCTTCAGGCAGTCACTACAGACACTCTGCTTCCTGAATGTTTGCTGTGTGAGCAGCTCCTCAGCTCATCTCCTGGTCCAAGTGACTGATTCAGGCTTTGCAAAGGCGAAACAAGGGCGGATGCTTAGGTTGTTGTTTTGTGGCGGTCGAAGGCGTACTCTCTGCCGCAACACCGTTTCGAATGAATCTTATTGCTTAAGCTACAGATGTTTTGTAGTTTGAAGGTTTGTTTGAAATAACACAAGCAGACAGATGCGGGGGATGGACATACAGGCATAATTGGCTCCTTATGAAGTCAATAGGTGTGTTTGTTTGTCTCACCTGCTGCACGCTGGCCTGGAGCAGGTCTCCCAGACTCTCCACCAGCTCTATGAAGGTGGGCCTTTCCCCTGGCTCCCCCTGCCAGCAGTCCAGCATGGTCTGGTATCTGAAACAAACACACATCATTTCATCAATCACATCGAATCAGACACAAACACGCATACAATTACGGTACATGACACTCAACATCTGGAGCACATATCCATGTTCATGGGATTCCTCCTATTCACATTGGAGATTAACCATATACCGGATATACAATATCGCTCCTCCGAGCTGTGGTGAGAGGGAGCTGGAAACAGACAGCCTCCTCCACTCATTCTCCCACAATCAGGACAGCTCTGACTGACGGCTACCCCAGCTGCGCCGGGCCTCATCACCGCACAGACCCTAACATGTGGAGCCTGACACAGAGCTGACCTGTTGGTGAGCCACTTCTTCATCTACTCTCATCTCGTACGCTCAGATACATCGAATCCTGTATTTTCCACAGACTCTGTGGACTGTGTCTCTGGGGCTGTCTCTGCTTCCATGCTGGTGTGTGAACATTAGGAGAGCGGGGAGCCCCCTCAGGTCTCTGACGGCCTGTCAGCGTCTCTGCTGCCCGCCAGTTCCTAAGACCGAGTGGACGCTCTCGCTCGGAGGCTGCAGTTTCAATCAAGTCTCCCTCTCGTTCGCAGGCTGGTGAATGAGATCCTCGTTCTGCTGATGGACCCATATCCCCTTTCTCCTCGTCCTCGTCCCCCTGAAAGCTCCAGCTCCTAGCTTTAGGTAAACAAAGCCAGGTGCCCATTAACTACATAATGTTTCCCTGATTGGCACCAGATTGAGCCAATTTGGAGTTCGGAGAAAATTACAGTAAAAAGCAGATGGTTCATTACTGCTCCCCCACTCCCCCCCCCTCGCTGCCTCCTCACAGCTACCCTTCCCATCTGGGTTCAGGGCACCCAGACTCAGACCTTGGCTGTGAAGGGAGGCTCAGTCCCACTCAGGCTGGAGGAAGCAGCATGGCCCTGGCTCCCACGTTGATGAGGCTCCCTGGCCAGGTGGAGCGTCTCCTAACAGTGACAGGAAGGCCAGGGCCTCACCATCACCGCTCTGGCCCACACATCAACCAGGAGGAGGAGGAGGGGGTCAGGGGGGAGACGGGCTGTAGACACATTGTACGGCTGCACAATCTGAACCACACTTCCTGTCTGCTTCGTAATGGGAATAAATCACTCCCCCTCATTTTTCAAAAGGGTCTTCAGGGAATACGCTGCGGTGAGGCCATTGTGGCGGCGGAGTTTCTGAGCCTCACTACGACACCAGACTTGTGGAGGACAACAGGGGGATGGCGGAAGGGGACATCCTCCTCTCCCAGATTCCCACATGTTGAGGAGCGTCCTCCACATTCCCCAGATGATGACGCTGCTACGTGCCGAGGTGGCGGGGGGGGTCTCCAGAGCAGCAGGTCACATTCCTGACGGGGTTGGCGCGCCTCGCGGTGATGATGTACTACCCACTACCCAGCGGCCCTCTTAGGCCTCCACACGACAGAGGATCAGGGTCAGAAGAGGAGCCGCTGGACGTACACACAGACACGCGTGCCCACATGACCTGCATCAGCTGGGGGTTCGGCTGCTGTTGACTTGACCCATTATTCTCTCCCTTGCTTCCCATTTCCAGGGCTATCTGAAGGTCTTATCTTGGACACTCAATAAGAGGCAGGTTGAAGCTTCAGGTCCACTGGCAGAATAGCTGAAGCATAGCTAGTTATCTTCTTTCCATATCTCTGGATAAGAGTGTCTGCTAAATGACTACATGTAAATCTTGACACTGTCATGGAGTGCTTTGAAGCACAGTGGAAAGAATGGAATAGATCTGAGACTGGAACTTGGCACCAGTGGGTCTGAATCTCCAGGAGCATTTACTGCTGCTCCCCTGTTCTCTGAGAGACACCCGTCTGGGGCTGATTTGGCAGGTCGTCTCAATCATCTCTCTTTCTGACTTGATGTGTCCATTCAATTGGCTCCAGTTGGCACAAGTTGCCTATACATTTGATCCGCCCCCTTGATCATAGAGAGTTATAAAACATAAGTACAACAGTCATCCTTTCCAGAAGTGAGGGTCTGACTTTGAGGGGTCCCAAATGAAAACCAAACGCCATTCACAGGCATAGAGTCGTATCTGGGTATACGTAAGTGAGACCGTGAATGAGCGCCGTGCCGAGGAGGTGATTGTGGTATCGTGATGGAGAGCAGGCTGCGGCTGTCTCTCTCCAGGCTCAGATGTAGTCTGCAGTCTACGACCAGGAGAGAGAGCCAGACCAGGCCCCCATGTACAGCCACACTCCTGGAGAACACAGCAACCCCCCCAGCCCCCCCAACCCCCTCTCACTCCCCCAAACCCTCCATGTGGCTCCATGCTATACAGACAACCATGATATCCCGGAGCAGAATGAGCAGCCCCTTCTCTACATATTTGGTTTCAGCAGGGTCCCAGTGGCATCAGGCTTCAGAGACCATGCCCACTGGGGGAGTATCCAACCTCAGGCTCTCCTCCCCGAGGGACCAGCCCTGTGTGCGCTGCTGCCCCCGGCCTCCTACCCCCTCCTCCCAGCCTCCCTCTCGGGGCCGCACTGCAGCCTTTAATGCCTGACTCGGTTACAGCCCTGCACCTGATGGCCCACAGTTAACTGCCAATCAGGAGCTTACAAACGCTCCTTGTCTACACACTCAGAGAGCAGGATTACCCTCGATTCGTATCAGCACCTTGCTGGCCGTCAGAAAAGGCTTAAGGAGGGAAACTGGATACAAGGCCTTTTCTCTGATATATCGATATGTGAGGTTGTCTTTGTTGCTCTTGCCTCTCTGGCTCTGTGTAAAGACTTCTGCTAATGAATGACCCTCGGGTGAAGCTAGGGACCTTAGGGAGGTCGCAGAGGTAAACATGTTCTTCAAGTTTCAAGGCCTGAGACCAGTTTGTTGTGGATGGGAGGAAAATAACTATTTGGCATGTAGGATAAACCTCCTGACAGGGTCATTCTTCACACTGCAAGTATGTGCATATATATCAGGTTCCTGTTGGACCCAGCGAGCCGTGAGGTAGTGTTGTTTCTATGATGGAGAGTTCTATTGGAGCCGACCCTTACATCTCAGAGGAGGAGTACTCTGGAGCTCTCATCCTGGTCCCGTCCTTCAGTCTGCAGCAGAACTCCTCGTCTATCTGGAGCCCAGGGTACGGAGAGGCACCTGGAGGGGGCGGGAGAGAGACAGAGAGAGAGAGTATGAAAGAGTCAAAAAAGAGCATAGAGAGAGAGAGAGAGAGAGCGAGAGAGAGAGAGAGAGAGAGGAGAGAGGGAGAGGGAGAGGGAGAGGGAGAGGGAGAGGGAGAGGGAGAGCGAGAGAGAGCGAGAGCGAGAGAGAGATAGAGAGAGTGTGATAAAGCAAGAGAAAGAACAGACAAGGTTATCAGACACTTCCATCTGCCATTCAGGAAGGCTTTGGTTCTTCAAGGAGATTAGAGGACAACAATCCCCTAGAAGGAGAAGGGTTTATAGGCCATATAGAAACATCTCAATAGACAGTCAGATATTAAGCCAACCTGTATGACTAGTTCATAACAGTTGGGGTTGGAAAAATATTAAATACGCTATGTAATCCATAAAAAGTCCTGACTCATGAAACAATATTTTCATGTACCCGTCTGGGATCCCAGACAGAGTATCAGATAGCAGTTAATTCTTCCCTGTACTTTGTGCTGTATGTATAAACAATGAGTCTTTGACGCATGACATCAACTAGAATGAGCTATTTCATGATTTCATTTCGGCCTCCACTGTAGTTGCTCATTACAAATATGCTGAGTGCTGTGAATTGTGCCTGATGTCAGAAATGAATAACAGGGTGGAGTTTGGGTTACGGCGCCTAAACTAACAAGGCAAGGGAAATAGAAACCCCAAGACAAAGGTTTTTTGATGTTCACATCACAATCTGCATATGCAGGCAGGCGCCTTGGGACTGACGCAAACTCTTGACCTCCCAACACTCTCAAGTTACCACGCTCACTGTTTGACGGCTTTTTTCCCGCTCACTCCATTTCCTAATTTATCTTTGTGAGTTAACGCCGCCCAGATGTGAGAGCGAGAGCTGTGAGGCTGAACGCACCCCTGTCTCTGGACTGTGTCCGTGTGCGGGCGCTTGTGAGTGCGCGTCACAGGACGGACAAAGACGACGAATGAAACTGGAGAACGGAGAGCGTGTGAAACATTGGGCCTCCTTGCGTCTTGAAGAACGTTCAATTTCACACTTTCAAACTGTACAGTGGATTACTCAGCTCCGTGGCAGTTCACGTCGAGTACAAACAAACCGAAAGCCCTGAATCAATCCGAGGCTCTTTCCTTTGAACGTTCACTCGTGACAGTGTTCCCGCTTCCTACGGGGACATGGGGACATACAATGTGTCATGCTGAGTCTTGCTATAGAAATGCTTGGTTGGGGCCACCGCATGCTGCATGGCCTGTCATAGGCCAACGTACAAAGCCGCCTTGAAGGCTGCAGCGGTTTCACAGTGGGGGGGGCAAACATTTACATTGACAGGCTGCTTGGTTACAAGTCTTTGCATTGCCGGGGGAGAGACTGTCAGCTTTAAATGGGAGGTATTCTTTCTTTTTAACGGTCCTCGTCTGTGATGAAACTCCCACTTGAAGTTCCCTAAAGTTTTTTGCCCTGGGCAATGGAAATAGTTTTGTCATGCGGACAACATGAGCTCGTCCCCAAGACTCAATTACGACATGGCAAAAGCCAGCTATCAGCTAGGGCATCTGGAGGAGCCTTTAGCGCAGGGGGGCTATTAGCTAACCAAACACTACATCTCGACACGGAACTTTCAAGAGAGAGCTCTCCTTAACACTCCCATTGGACGGTGATTGAAATGGAGCGACGTATACGGAGCCAAAGGAGAAGAACCCTCCCAGATGTTTATTCACGCTCATTAAGTCCACTAATGGTCTGAGTGGAGAGAGAGCCCATTGGAGGTCAGTGAGGCAGAATCAGAGGTCAACAGAGTTAAATCAAGACGGCGGTCAGGGGAGGAAGGACCATGTCCAGACTTACCCAGAGAGAAGATCTCCCACATGAGAACTCCAAAGGACCACACGTCGCTCTGCGTGGTGTAGATCTTGTCAAAGATGGCCTCTGGCGCCATCCACTTAAGGGGCAGTCTGGCCTGTGGGGTGGAGGAGAGAGGTGAGACCTGTGTTATACCTGTATCTGGTCTCACCTGTGTGAGTGGCGTCTCTCATACCAACACACATCACTAACCAGCCCGTCGGTCCTGACGAGAGCCAGCTGGGCCGTGTGAGTACCGACACGTTCCTATGAGGTTTAACAACCACACAATGCACTAGGCAGGGACCTCCACTTGAGTATTCATACAAACACACTGACCTGCTCGGAAACTCTGGGGCTTCCCAGAAAGAATGAATGTATTCAGACTGCTGTATTGTTTTTGCCAAGTCAGTGGTAGCAGCCTGTTATGTGCTTGTCAAGCTGAATATGCTCTCTCTATTAACCATCAGACAGTGACTGACAACCAAATCATTAATGTGGTTGCATTTCTAGCTTTTCTTAGAACAGACACTTACATCTCCTTTGCGCACGTAGTCCGGGTCTTTGTAGATGTCTCTGGCCAGTCCAAAGTCACAGATCTTCACCACGTTGTTCTCCAACAGTAGGATGTTTCTGGCTGCCAGATCACGGTGGATACACTGACGAAAGGAGCACAAACATCCAGTGTAATCAGGGTGGACGTCTGAGGATTCGAGTTACGAGTTCAAGGCGCTCTACACAGATCCTTCCTGAGCCCCATTGTTACACGCGAGGTAGCTAAGACCATGACACACACATGGCCCAGTCATCAGTTATACTACAGAACGAGTCGATGTGTTTCATATCTTGGCTTATGGCGCCTACACAACAATGGACTCGAAGCCTAATCAACTCCATCCGCTCTCCCCAGGCTCATCAGCACAGCAGAAACATGAAAGAGTTCTACACGGATATGACTTATATGGTCAAAGGTTCTCCCTCTGCTGTGGGATTTAATAATCTTACAACTGTCAAAATGTAAAAAAAAACAACTGCTAAAATAATACACAATAAACATCAATCAATGTGTTTGGCACTTTACAGAGTGTTTTACAGAGTGACTTTGAAACAGTAATTGTCCGGAGAAACTGCATACCTTGCGTGAAGCCAAGAACTCCATGCCTTTTGCAACTTGAAAACTGTAACAAATCAGATCCTCCAGTGTCAGGACTCTCTTGTACAGGTCTTCATGCTCTGGGGGCAGACAGCAGAAAACGGCCATGACACACCCTCTTGTTTTCATAAACATGATTTATCACAGTCTAACGCTTCCAAGCAAGCACTATAAAAGCCCATCTTTAAACATAGGAACACGTAGCCCATCCCCCTGAGTATTTCCTTCACTAAAACCCTGACGGTAATATCGCACACCATCAATGTGATGCACTCTGTCACGTACATCCATCCACCTACAGACTCTCTTAAACAACATCCTTTAAACACAGGAAGGAGAAAAACAACCGTGGGATGCTTGGTGTTTCTTGTCCTCTCGGAGGCGAGACGTGCGATATCAGTGCGGTGGGTCAGTGGGGGGTCTGGGTGGAGGAACACAGAGGAGTCCTTCCACCCGCCCCACCTGAGTAAACATCTGATCCCACCAGAAATAACACCTCGTCAGGCTGGAGATGGCCAGGAGTGGGAGCTGACAAACAGGCAGGTCTGGGGCCAGGCAGGATATAAACACAGGCCTGGCTCAGTGGGTGACAGTGCTCTCTGCTGCCCCAGTGATTGTGCTGGTGAGCAGGAAACGTCACATCAGACACGGCCAGAACACAGGCTAGAACACAATGGGAGCCAGGGGGAGGGAGGTTCAGAGGTGCGAAGGGGAGGGAGCGTAGGACGGGGCAAAGGTGAGAGGGGGCGGGGAGGAGGAGGGGCAGTTGGGGGGTTTAGAGGGGGTGTAGAGGTGGGGAGAAGGCTGGGGGGTGAAAGACATTTGAAGGGAAGGTTGGAAGGGGGTGTGGAATGGGGGGGGGAGGGACTGGGAGTAGAAGGGGGAGGACGGGGGCCAAGATGAGGGGCCAAGATGAGGAGAGAGGATGTTGTGGAGGAAGGATGAGAGTGGGGGTGAGGGAGAAGGGGATAGGCGGAGGGAGAGGGGGAAGCGAGGAAGGAAGTAGGGGGGAGTAAGGAGTAGAGAGGAGGAGGAGTGGAGTGAAGGGGGGTGATGGGGGGGATGAATGGGGAGGGGTAAGGAACCCTGCGTGGCCCTTTACCTTCCTCCTCCTCCTCCGAGTCACAGTAGCTCTTATCTTCGACGAAGCCGGAGCTGGCCGAGCTCCCAGTGCTGGCTACACTCTCCAGGCGCCGCTTGATGAGCTCGCTCAGGTCACAGCCTGATCCTGACGTCATAACCTTACCATCCTGGCTCTGACACGCACACACACACACACACACACACACACACACACACACAAACAGGTGTTCAGAAGAAATGAAGCTGACATATTCAGAAATAATATTGCTGACATTCTGGGGTTTTCCAGGATGGATGAAAAGCAGACTTTGTCATGAAAACATTGTATGAGAACACGCCAGTCAACAGCCTTGGCTACTGGAACCCACATATTTACCTTGTAGACAATGAAATCAGCTCTCTTGCTTCTTAAGTAGTTTGACAGATTTCCATACTTGCAGTACTCAACTATCATCATCAGTGGACCTACAAACACAGGACAAGCAACCAAAATACTTGACTTGAATAACAGATCTATGTTTGATGGGTTTGTTCCCCAACTAAGAGTAAGCATTATCTGCAACCATTTCAAATGAAAATCTTTATTGATATGTTTGTGTTGAATTCGGTCTCTAAGTTCACCTGGGGTTCACTTGTGTATAGTACAAGTGTTTAGTTCTATGTCTCATATGATTTAAACCTGCTTACCACCAGGCTTGGTGCAGGCTCCCAGAAGATTGACTACATTCAGGTGATGACCAATGTGGATTAGGATCTTTAGCTCTGACATCAAAGCTTTGCGCTCATTGGTCGTAGCTCCGCCTGTTTCAATACACACACACATTCACGCACACACACACACATGTTAACACACACACACCGATCATGAAGAGAACTAATATGGCATGTGGGCATAATATTCACAATTTAAAAACATGGCTATAATATGGAATTTAAATTGAATTATCTCTTAATCCCCTCACGTTAGTTTAAGATAAGTCAAACTGATTTGTCTGTTCAATGAAGTTCAGAATACAAACCACATTTAAGAAAAAAAGCAGATTTTCACACAGTTTGGATATTGTATGATGATTGCAAGATGTTTCCATTGAAAAAATAAGATGATATAAATAAGAAAATGCAATGTTCAGGATTAAGATGGCATGCAGAGATAACAGTTTAAAGAATGAATCAATATAGAAACATAGGTTCTCTCTAAGCAGGGGGCACCACCCATTCATTACACATCAAACCATGAAACATTAAATAAACATAGCTATACACATGTGGAGTCAATATTCCAATAGCTGTGAACATTGTCCCCCAGAATAGACAACATCAGATCCGTGAGGGCATGAAGCCCAAGTCTTGCTTTTTGAACAAAATACGTTTCTGCAGCCTGAGAGCATCAAAGTGACTCAGCGCTTGTAGGAGGGGCATCCTTAAAGATTAATGGGGAACCATCATTCTCTCAACATCTCCCTCCAAGAACCAAGCAAGCACAGGAAAGGAGGTGGTATTCTAGTGTTAACTATGCGCCTGTGTAACATTCTTGTCTCTTTGGTGATCTGGAAAGCTATGTGGGGGAACTCTGTTTAACATTAGTAATGGTGAAAAAGATGTGAATAACAGATGAAAAGCAAAAACATGAATTGAAACTATTAAATAGCATTGTTATCATGCAATAGCTCACTTTCTTGCATGTAGCATGAGCTGAATGTCATTGAACTTGCTATTTAATGATAAACCTACAAGACGACAAGCTAATGTCAAGTAATAAATGATTAACCGGTGTGAATAAAGTCACATTTTCCATGTCTGCTACAGTATAGGTGGGTTTAGCGGCTCATCGCCACGGCAGCCTGAGACTTTTCTAGAACCTCTCACCATATGGTGGGTCTGAGGTGGAGAACTGCTTCCCATTATGTCTGACCTGAGTGGACGAGCTGAGTCCAGAGAAGCAGAGTCTCTGTGATTAATGGAGTGGACAGGGGGGGAGGAGGGATGGACAGGGGGGGTTGACGTGACACTGCATGAAATATCCAGCCATGAGTGTGATTTATCCTCCCAGTGCAGATACATCACAGTGGAGTCATCCTGACGATGGCTCATTACTCTGTGGTTCATCTCTCCTACAGAGCGCACGCAGGGTAAAGTTAGTTTGACCATGTCAACCCAGAGAGGAGAAGAGAGAAACCACCCAGTCTGATCTCCTCAGAGCTCAGGGCGAGCTGGGTCTCTTACTGTTCCTCCAGCCTGGATCCTCACTGTTTCCATACTGATAGGATAAATATGTTGTGCCAGATTCAGGATGGTCCCGGAATGCGGTCGTAAATCACGGCTACAATAAATCACGCACGGACAGAAGTTGTTGTTTCCAGTTGTTTGTGCCTCCCAAGAAAATCAACGTTTTTGATTTGGACTATTCATGAAAATGAATATCCTTATGTTCTTGTTGATTGATTCTTCATAAGGTCATATTGATTTCATTTCATGATTCGGACCTTAGCATCACAGCGAGCGTTGGCACACTGCCGTGCTGTTCTCTCCTACTTGAACACGAGCACGCTCGCCAAGGACATGAAGGTCTCAGCTCCAAAACAACGTGTGTTTTGGAGAACAGCTCTCAAATGCCTCACTTGAAATCAATGGCCCCCTTATGCTAATGCTAATTACAGGCACATGTGGCTCTGGGGTTCTTCATGCACAAGAAACAGAATCATCTGCTGAAATGACAGATAACTGTTTCACCTCTGTTAAACTGAGAATAGATGTGTTTTTTGAACGTTGGCCTGTCTGTTGGCCTGTGCAGGTAGATTAGTATCATAGCTGTTATTCTCCAGGGGGGAGTTTGAGAGCTTTAGGTAATCATTCATCTTTCTACTCTACTCTCAAGTGATGTGCATATGCTTAGGAACGATAACCTTCATTGCACATAGTGTACCTTTAAGCATTTTGACGGCCACAGTCTTGCAGGTAGAGAGCTTGTCGATCCCAAACGCAGAGGCTTCCACCACTTTCCCAAAGGCTCCATGACCCAGGGTTTTACCTGCAGCACAGAGTGGGGAGGACAGAGAGAAACAGAGACAGAGGGCATCGGGTAAGTGAGCCTACATAAGAGTTCCTCGCCATGGGGAGCAGTAAATCAAGCTGTATATTCCCTGCCAGGGGAGCTATGGGCCCATAATTAGAACAACCTGCTCCGGGTTCTGCCTGCTCAGCCACTGCCCCACTGGGGGAAGTTATGGTGCCGTTAAGACCGCTTGACAGCAGCGGGTCGCTGATGACTGATTGGGGTTACCCACCCTCCTCTAGAGGGGGTGACACCCCTGCCACATGCCATACCTTGGTCATATATCTCAACATCATGGGCATGCAGTTCCCAGCGTTATGTAAGTCCCCGAAAACATAAACCTAACGTGACATTTAACTGTTTATGGGAAGTATGGGGTGAGCCATTAAAATCTTCATAAAATCGTCTTCAGAAGTTCGGTCCTATTAGGGCCTGTGTTGAACTGTGTTGATACCGAAGGACTGTTTAGATAGTGTGTAGTTCCAGTGACAGGGCTGTGCAGTCCCAGTGGTGACCCAGCCCACAGCCACAGTGCTTACCCAGTCTCAGGCGATCACGAGGAAACTCCCACTTGCTTCCATCATACTGCAGAAGATCACACTGGTCATCCAGAGACATCTCATCGGGGTCGATGATGATGGAGGGGCCCATCTTGTAGTTTGCAGGATTCTGGAGGGTTTAGAAAGTAGGGGATGGTACCATTTAAGTGTGCTCTTTAACTCAGCATTGTAAAAAACCCTAAACATTTGAATCATTGGAGTATAAAGGTTTTTATAATGAGCATTATGTTTTAATGGGGTTGGCGGAAATGTCTCTCCTATTGTCTTTGCATGGCAGCATGTGTTCTTATTCCACTGCTGAGTACACACAAACACAAGTTCAGCACTTCTTGAATGTTGGGAAATGTGGAAATCATAACAATTGGAAACAAATAGTATCCCTCCAACAGTTTCACAACAAACCATGAGTCAGTGGAGCTTGGGTTCATGACATGTACGATGAGATCACTCTCTGAGTCTAAGCATGCAAGAATCTCAGAAATGTTCTGTGAGGGTTGAAGAGCTGAGAACGTCTAATAGCATACTGTTGTAGAAAAACAAAGCAGATGCATTGAAAACAAATAGGTAATCAATAAACCCCTAATAGTCGCTGGGTCTAACCGAAATATGCTTTTATTCTTCTATAACTCAGTAGACACGTTCCCTAACATGGTCACGGTGAAGAGTGAGTCGTAAAAGTTCAAAGGTCAGTGAAAGGGCCTCACCTTCCTCAGCTTGCGGATGAAAAGGATGAGCATGAGCCAGAGGAAGGTGGCAGCTGCTCCCGTACACACCAGGATGATCACCTCGATGTTGGGCTTCCCCTCATCCCCTGGAAACACACACACAGGCAAACGGAAATGACTGCCTTGATTAACGAAGTCAATTAAGTTTTAAAACGACATGCTGCAAGTTGGACAGGACTGACACCAGGTTGTGTAGTGCTTGTACACGTGATGGCGTTTCAAGGAATCCATCCTCTGACACTATGGACACACATGCACGCTTCAGGAGGAAACACACTTCTTTGTTTATGCATACCACCCTGTTTTAAATCAATCGTCACACAACGACAGCCCACTCACACTGCATGGAGCTGCAGGAACTACATGATAAAAGACCCAATCAAAAGTTTTACACTGATCGTCCCAGTCCTGCAGAATATCTTTCTCGTGACAGAATGGACGATTCTGACATCAGGGGCCGAAAGCCGAGGGATTTGGGCTTGAACCAAATGGAATCTGTTTTTGGTGCCAGGGCTAGTTAGGAGAATACTGTCACATGACCTCACTGCGTCCCCTGCCCCCTGTCCGTGCTCCAGCCTGTGTTATGTTTCCAGTCCCAGTGCAGGATAACGGGTGGGCCGTGGCCACAGTCATTAGTGGACCTCTTAACACCCCTTGCAAGGTCACGTCCCGCGGGCAGGGACCTGGCTGGAGCCTCTATCGTAAAACCTGCAGAGGAATTCTTCTGGCATTTCTAGCATCTCTCTCAGGGGACACTGGAAATAATGACTGGCTGGAGCTATTTGTACTGGGGACAGATGAACACATGTCCAAATCTGGCCCAGAGGATTTTTTAGAAGCTTTGAATGTTAGGTTTCTTTAGAAGCTTTGTATGGTCATGCAGTGTTTGTAGACAATTTAATTGGTTGACCGGATGTGGTTTACAGACTGTTACTCAACCAGTCACAGAGCATTGTGAATAGAATTACAATGACTCATCAAATGGTCACAGTCTGATTATCTGGCAACTGTGTGTGTATGTGTGTGTGTGTGTGTGTATGTGTGTGTGTGTGTGTGTGTGTGTGTGTGCTGTTGTGGGGTTGAGATGGTCAGCAGCTCACCTACTACGGTGACGACAGCGCTTGTTTTGACGCTGCCCTTGTCGTTGCTGGCCTGGCACTCGTACAGACCCTCGTCGTCTTTCTTCACCCTCTCGATGATCAAGACCCCGTCTTCCCTCAGGGTGATACCTGCACCACACACACGCTCACTTTAAACCTATGTGTATTACATTTCACTGCTGACATTTTGTTTAGCTGCTCAGTACAGTCAGGAAGTTATGTTCTTGAAGTTCTTTAGTGTCACACTGAATGTGTAGTGCAGCATAGTGTTGGTCAAGCATGCCTCACCTGGTCCCTCCTCCACAGGTATGTTGTCCTTGTACCAGGTGATGTAGGGGGGGGGCACTCCCAAAGCGTAGCAGGCTAATGTCAGTGTGCTGCTGCTGTTCACGTCCTGATTGGTCAGGTTCTGGCTCAGCCACGGGTGTTTCCTCTCTGGGCCAATCAAATACCGCACACATGAGTGAGTTTAGATCTTTTTGCTTTGCTGCAATATTCCTCCCCTGGCTAACTCATTATGACATAAAGAGTTTTTCAGAACGAGGATCTACCGCAGCTGGACCTCTACAGTATGGAGTCATATTAACTTCACTGTTCTTAGGAGGTTCAGCCATAACTGGGAAAAAAACTCAATGGACCAGACTTGGTCTCATTGCTCTGCTTACTCACTGTCGACAGTCAGAACAGATGTCTTCTGCGTGACTTTGTTCTGGTGGTTCTGGGCCCGACACTGGTAGCCTAGCGTGTGGCTCCGGGACACGTTGGTCAGGATGAGTGCCAGGGAGATGGCATAGGGGCTGAGCTGGAGCTCACTGGTGGTGACGCTGCGGTTCTGCGGGTCGTACCACTGCAGGTCCGTGTACAGGTAGCGCGTGGCGCGGCAGGTCAGGGTGATGTCATCGCCTTCGATGGCGCTCTGGGGTTCGATGGCCAGGTGCTGGGAGTGATCTGATACGGCAGAAGGAAACACTACATTTAACTCCTACCACACCAGCTTTGTAAAACACACTGAAACTTACAGACACAAGTAATATCATACCATGCACAATTGAATATATGTCATATACAATGGTATTATCTTATTTTAGGGAGCTCACAAGGACTACTACAACTGTGGTTGAGAATCATCAATCTCATGCCAAGAGATTTCACATAAGCTCTTTTCTATGAGGAAGATCCACCTGGACCCAGCTGACTGAAGCTATTTTGGGGCCGAGTTGCCTAACATGGCCCCGCGCATCACGGTGCCAGGAATGTCAAATTAGCAGCTATTTCCTGTTTCATCACTGCTAATTGGAAGCACGTTGCCTGTGGACGGCAAGGCTGATGGCGCTTCTGCCCTCGTCCAATAGGAGGCGGGGCGAGGGGCCAGACCCCGGGGGGGCCAGACGGCGCTTGTTTATGCAGAACGCTGGAGAGCATTCTGTGTTCCGTAAGAGAAGACAGCTGTTATTACAATTCTGTCCTCGTTTCAGCAGCATTCCATGGTTCTCAGTCATCCCCACCTCTGGAATGGTGCAGTACTCACTCCTGGGAATTCTCCCATTCTTTCTAAAGCCGGATCCTCAGAGCTTAGCATCCTGTCTGGCCTCCAATCACAGGCTGACCCCGGGCCCAGCCCCAGCCCTTTCCTATTCACATCTATCACTGGGAGCTTTTGCCATAGTACTCTCAGTCCTTTCCTCCAATAAGAGCCGTGCTCGCGTGTAACAAAAGGTCCCTCACGCAGGTGTTGCGTAACCAACTTAATGGGTTTTCAATTCTCAACATTTGGAAGTGCTCAGATCAAATGCATATAAAAAGTGATTCACGGAGCAGCAGCAGGATCACTGAAAGGAAAAGGACGGAGAAGCCGGCTTTGCTGTGAGAGTCTTTGAGTTTCAGAGCAGTTTTGAAAGTGGAGTCATTACTACAGCACCATATGGCTCAGGACGTGTTTGCCTGCCTCTGTTCCATCCTGAGGCCTGCCTGTGTCGTGAGAAGATGGTTTCAATTAATGACCCCACTCCCCCAGTCTCTTTATTGCACAATACAATCTGTGCATTCCTTCTCCAGCGTCACTGTTCATTACAGTGCATATGTGTAGGTCATTTTACAGAAACCAAATGTATGGAGTACAGTACGCCTGGCCGATAAAATAAAACCCACCGGAGCATTTCTCCTTGTAATTTCAAACTGTGCGGTACAAAATCAACTTGACGTCGTCCCCCAAGATGTTTCCAGAGTAACCCGTAACCCACTTACTGTCCACGTAGAAGGTGGTCCGCAGGGTGGCCGTGCCCAGTTTGTTCTGAGCTGAGCAGGAGAACACGCCAGACACGTTAGCCACTCCCACCACCAGCGTGCTCACAGTCTGGGGGGCGGGACAGAAGAAGCATAGACCAATCAGTAGGGCGCAATCAAGAAAATAAAGTCCATTGTCCTACTTGTCAAGGTCTGAACAGGGTGACACATCACCAAGATACAAATATATAGAATACAATACTGTGTGTCCAGTTCAGCATAAAATATGGTTTTCAATAACACAATGCAAGTGTAGACTACTGACATAAATCACAAACATGTATCCATTGTTTTGTAAAAAAAAAGAAAAGAAAAGTCCATTCAGCACATTTGACGTTAACGCACTAAATTATCCCATGGTTATTTTCCATTAGCAGGTGGGGTCATTGGCCAACGTTAAGCCTTGTGTGCTTTATACTCTCCAGTATTTCACGTTAATAGAAGGATACATCTGGAGTCTTGAAACCCCACTGTGTCTCCTCTGCACAGAAGGAACGCCTGCTCCCATGTCATTTCCTGAAGAGCATTTACAATGCCACACTTAATTCTGTCACCGTTTGAGTGGAACCCATTTAATGGCTTAAGTAGACATAATAATAACTGAGATGTGGACCAGGGGCCAGATTGCATGGGGTTCTGTTTTCAGAATGACATCTGTTTTCATTGTAGATATATCAAAAGCCTCAGAATGTTGTGGCTGTATTGTCAGGGAGAAAAGCTGGTAGAAACTTCCTGGGCTTCAGGAACTATTGTGCTCTGACCCTCAGAAACACAGCTTTAGCCTTTGCCACATTTTCAGTGTTTTCAGTGTTGTCAGTGCTCAAGGCAAGTGCTCACTATGGGAGCTGTGTAAACATGTTTAGGCAGAAAAAGCCAAGCAGTTCAAAAGTGATATTAAGTTGTCCGCCTTAAATTGTTATGACGTTTGTCAAAGCGCTAACGGCATGGTTGCGCGGTGTCACCTTACGGCCATTACTCACAATGATGTAACACAAGCTCTAAAACAGCCATCTCAACAAGTGCTCACAGTCCCAAAGTGGTGACCTGACCAGACGCACTGTGACCCCCGGCCCCACCTCTACCCCCCCCTCGCCCGGCCGCTGTGACCCTCCTACCGCGAGCGCTCCTCCAGGAGAGTCGGGGAGCCCCTCAGAGGCCCGGCCCCGGGCACACTCATTTTCACGGGCCACAACGATTTATGTGGGGTGACAGAGAAGAATTCACTCCCAACAAATCCCTCTCTTTTAAAGCAGCGCTTGTTATCACTGACCCTTAGTCCTCACCCCAGTAAAGCACTGGCGTTTTGGCCACAAAGCCTGTAAATAAAAAGGCGCCTCCCCTTATTATGTCAATCACAGATTGGAACTTATTCCCTGTGACTCGGGCTTAAGCTTCTGTTACTGGCTGTGTGTGTGTGCCCAGTTAATATGAATCTGAGATCCATTAATCATGCCTGGTCAGGAAGGGAAAATACCTGCATAAATCTGCAACTCCTGGATTACAGAAGAGGAATAGAAGCTAGTCAGGTTCACTAGACCTGCTCCTGCTTGGCTAATGATAGATTACTGTTGTTTTTCTCCTCTGGTGGTTTGGTTTTCCTGTTGAAATGCTAACATGCTGGTGGATTTATGCCCCAATTTGACCCAGCATGTTGGACAGGCTGTCTTTCAACTAATCCTAGATATACTTTTGGGGGAAGCAGCTGAGGTCTGCACTTAATTAGGTTTGGGGTGAGTGGTTTTAGTAACAAGCTCCCCTAGGACATGAGCTGTGATGTCTACAGTCTCTCCATTGTACAGCATGGCTTAGAATCGTGTGCCAAGAGGAGGTCAATTTTTAGAACGACCAAGTGATTGACTGTTTAGTGGATGCAGGTTTAAATCACGAAATGTGCCGACCTTCGTTTCAGATGTGAGGTCATAAAAAATGTGTGGACCACTGGCAAGCTAACCCTTTCTGTTTATGTATTCTGTTTCTATTCTTCATTCTGCTTAGGCCATTATCTCTAACACTCGACATATTAACATGCCACGAAAGGAGACACATCACAACTGCACAGTCGCCTCCAAAAAGGTGCTGTTGTTCAAATGTATCTGATCTATGCACAGGTCAGCGCAGTGAGGAGATACTCTATAAAAGGCCCTTCTGAGCTGCCTGCACACGCATGGCTTGAGTCGTATGGCTATTGTGCCGTTTATGAGGAGTCCGCTGCTCTCAGTGTTCCAACGCACAAAGATTCACTGATGTTCGAATAAAGGCTGCTCTCTTGCCAAGCCCAGGCTGAGCCCGCAGCTGCTTCATTTACAGCCAAGGGTTACATTAAAAAGACATTCGAAGAAAGTGTGTGTGTGTGTGAGAGAGACAGTGAGAGAGTGGGTGTATTTCACTCTATCAGGGCAAATATATTCTATGGTTAGTTTTGGGACAGATGAGAGGTGGTTTAGAGGAGCTCGTCTCTGAACAGAGTCAAAAAGCTGGCAGAGATCCTGAGCGCTAGAATGCTCCACTGTGGTTGTGGATTAGGGGGCTTGTTTCATCCAAATCCAATGATATGAGACATGATGATATATGTGGGGTGTTTGCTGAATACAGGGCCTGTTGAGATGTGTGTGTGGAAGTAGTTATCAATGCCATACTAACTGTAAAGTGATATTTCTGATCTACTGTCAATTTAAAGCCCATTCAAATTATGTTTCCCATTGAAAGTTGACTGCAAGATCCCATGTTCATTTGAATGGTTCTGCAAAGAAAGTGAATACCACATTTAGATAATTCGTTAATTCATTTCATAAATTCTTTCCAGGTCCACTTACCCATTTTAAATGAAGAAGTTAGCAACATACGCTACAGTTTATGTAATTCATTTCTCCCAAACAACAAAAAATTCAAATAAAAGACAAAAACCTTTTTCTCTTTTCCTGGTTCCACGCTTCCCTTCAGCAGTTCTGTACTGTTGTTGATACTTTCAATCCAGTTGTGTGGATAATTGCCTTTTGTGTGTATCTGGACTGGGATAGGCTCTGTATAAATCAAGCACCTGTGATGAAGAAAAGACAAGGGACATTAAACTTCTAGATAAACACAGATTGATGAAAAAGTCGGTAGAAATTAATATAGTATCTTGTGTCGGTCTATTCTCATTTGCCTGTCTCTCCTCTCTGTCTGCCTGTCTCTCCCTCTGCTGCCTGTCTCTCCCTCTGCTGCCTGTCTCTCCCTCTGCTGCCTGTCTCTCCCTCTGCTGCCTGTCTCTCCCTCTGCTGCCTGTCTCTCCCTCTGCTGCCTGTCTCTCCCTCTGCTGCCTGTCTCTCCCTCTGCTGCCTGTCTCTCCCTCTGCTGCCTGTCTCTCCCTCTGCTGCCTGTCTCTCCCTCTGCTGCCTGTCTCTCCCTCTGCTGCCTGTGTCTCCGCCTGCTAGCCTGTCCCTCCTCGGCCTGTGAAGGGAAACCATCAGGCTGATGAGTGGGGGAGGCAGCCAGGCAGAGGAAACGGCAGCGTGACAGGAAGGGCCATGCTGTGCGTCAGCTCACACAGGAACCCCCCCCCCACGCTCTGGTCACAAGAGATAAGGCTGATCCCCAGACCTTGGTGGGTCAACAAGGGACAGCTGATAACTTCTCAACCTGCTGATAAGGAATGACCCCCCCCACCTCCACCTCCTCCGACAACCCCCCGCCCCCCCCTCCCCGCCCAGCCTTCCTTGTCCTACTCCAGGTTCCTCTTTTCCCTTCCCCCAGCCCACAAACTCCCACAGAGTTATCAGACATTATGCTTCCACTACTCTCCCTACTAAGGAACAGGAGTTTACACCGGGTACACACCCTGAGACTAAGTATTCTATTTGCAGTGACATGTACTAGAAAGGTCCTGAACTATATAAAACAAACATTTGTTCAATTTGCCTCCCAGCGACCTCTGTCCGTCTCCCTCATTAGCTGGTGGAAAACCTCCGGTGTGTTTAACGTATGTGAGCCAGTGTATCCAGTGCCAGTGCTGATTATCTCTGGAGCTGCAGAACAAGGGCACTTTGACACCATTGACCCCTCGCCATTATTTCTGTCACAAACTTGGCAACCGGGCGTGTTTTTTCAGACAAAATAATTATGGATAATTAACGTAGGCATAGTTAGACGCTGCCTGGAGTGTAACATCATTCAGTTCCTCCATTGTGCTCCACTCCAAAGAGTTGTTTTGCTAGCCGTGGTGTGTTCTGATAACCCTGCTGTAATGGCCCATTGTCTGCCTGATCTTACAACTGGACTGGACCCCCACTGGCCCTCTGCTCCGGCACTCTGGGAATGTTCCTCTTGTTTAGGAAGGTTCACAAGCAGGCTGACATTTACACACAATCACCCGTGGTCATCTGAGCATGCTGCACTCTGGACTGATCAGATCTACAAAAACAAGTTGAATAAACGAATATTCATGTACGGATGAACGCTCTGTGATTTTTGTGGAAGTCTCTGGTTAGGTACAGCAGAGGGTTCTATGGTTCTGAGCTCACAGACACTTGATTTCCAAGGCGACGTACAAATAGTGCCTACAGAAAGTAGAGCAGGCTGGTTCAGTCAGGACAAGGCCCTAGCTCCAAACCAGAGCTACAGCTGCTTAGAAAAGATGACTGTAAACCTCAGGGTGACACTGCTTGTCTATTGTTTTGACAATGTTTATGTACAACTGTGACTGTAATCAGCATTCAGGAGAACAAACTGTTACTTTCTGTGTCTGTTAAACCAAAGGACTTAAGGTGTCACTGATAAGCCTGCGACTCATTCCCTACTATGACTTAAGGAAACACTGTGACTTTTCAGTCCAGTTTCCATTCTTTGGGTTCGGAGCACACGATATCAAGGGGTACAGCCTACAGTACCACAGAACAAGATGATGACTCACTGTTTGAGGGTTGGGTCCGGGCTACATGGTTGCCATAGCCACGTGACGTGAGGCGCGGGGGATCCCGTGGCCGTGCAGGTTAACTTGTGCTGCTTGCCAAACATGTACGGGCTGCACGTCCGCAGTGGCCACCTCCTCCTCCAAGATCTTAGGCTTCACTGTGGATCACACACACACACACACACACACACACACACACACACAGATGTTACAACTTTACGTAACAAAGGTTACATCCACTATACTCTACCCCAATGGTCAGACCATGTAATGTCTTTATAACGAGGGGAGTTAGTCATAATGACTAAGCATGAAGAAGGTGTCATTGACACCAGTTGTCCTATGGACCATAGGCTCTGAAATGCCTGAAGCTGATTGATACCCTGCTCCAGCTTCCCTGTCTCCGGACCAGATGTGGCCCGTTGACTAGCAGGGGGGGGGGATGAGAGAGAGAGACAGAGTCAGAGAGAGAAAGTAGTAGTAGTAGTGAGAGAGAGAGAGAGAGAGAGAGAGAGAGAGAGAGAGAGAGAGAGAGAGAGACAGAGAGAGAGAGAGAGAGAGAGAAAGAGAGAGAGAGAGAGAGAGAGATAGAGAGAGAGAGAGAGGCGAGCCCTGAAATGGTTCTGTCATGCCAAATAATAATGTGTTTAATTGGCGCTTTAATCCAAAAGCAATGGACAGGGGGGATTTGAACCCGGGGCCTTTAATCTGCAGGCAAATTCCACACCCCATATTGTCTGTCAGCACTACTGTCCTCAGTTGGTCCCTTGCTGAGCATGTGCTCTCGGCCTACAGTACATCAAACACTTGATAGACTATGTTTAAAATAGTTCCCTAATTGTTACCAGAAAACAGAAACATTTCGCCCCTTCCATTATTTGTGTCTAAGACTTGTGTTTTGTGTCAATCCAATAATACTATGTTACATTTTACTCGATATAGTAAAGGATCATAAACACTGTTTATGTGGGAGAGCAGGAATGATCTTTACGCTCTGTATAAATTAATTCCTGAAAACAGGAAAAGAATGGGATGAAAATAGATGCCATGCATTCTTGCCACTCATAAACAGTTTTGTTACCAGTCAGCAGTATTAATGATATCAACTCTGACAACACATTATTCTGTACAATCAGAGAACATTTCCCTCCAAAACACAAGCCTATGCCACAAACGTAGAGAACAACGTGTTTACATGAGCTGCACTGTATATACACATGGTGAGGATGTAAATAAATGGCCCTGAGTAGGGGGTGAGTACAGTGTGTGTGTATCTGTGTGTGTGTATGCATGTGTGTGTGTATGTGGAGTGACTAAAAGTCTGCGTGCAGAGCAGAGCCCAGACCGTTTACACACTGTTCCGAGCCTCTTCAAAAGAGCCTCGCTAATCAGCACCAGCTGCCCCTGCTACGTCAATCCTGCCCTGGAAACAACAAGACCCCGAATTCTTATCATTCTGGAGCTGCTACCTGCCGTCCAGCGCAGTCTGAACCTGGAGCTGGACCTCAGAGTGCTGAGTACTCAGGAGACTGCTGAGTCCAGGCCCAGAACCACAAACAAACACGCACACACACTGGATCATGGCACAGCCTAGCGTTCATTTCCTCGGGATTGTCCGTCATTTGGAGGGATATGCAGGCAGCTTACCATCCACTTCCAGAGTGAAGCTGAGATTCCTGTACAAGCCCTTCTCCTGGTTGCCCAGAGAGATGGTGAAGACCCCTTCGTCTCTCTTCTTCACCTCTCTGATGGTGAGGCTGTAGTCTGAGGACTCGTAGCAGGTGGAGTTCAAGATGGGGACTCCGTCCTTATACCTGGGACAGGAGAGAGGTAAGGTATGACGTAGGCCAATCACTGGGGTAACGTGCCGAAACACACCAGGATGTATGTGTATGCAGAGATAAACATGCTGTATGACATAGTTTCCTCGCAGTGTACAATCCTATCATGCCGGCTTGTCTGTCTCCGTTATATAACGTTGACTTTGCACAAAGCGAACGATGGTCGCATTCCTACCACATGATGATGTCTGGAGCGGGCAGTGCGTTGACCCTGGGTTCCAACACCACCTGCTTGGCCCCCTCGATGACCACTCTTCTGGCCTCGTGCTTGTGGGTGATGTTTAGGAACGGATGTTCTGAAACATAAGGTGCCAGCGAGAAGAGACAGTGTGGACTCAGACCATAAAGAAGCAACACGTAATGCAACTCAGCTGACTTTTATCAGCAACAGACCCTGACCTCATTTTTCTCTCTTTCAGTTCAGCGGATGGCGTGTTTTTCGACAAGATCATGGGGGGGGACTAGCAGACAGAAGTTCTCAACATCATTTCAAATATGATTTGACGCAGCTCTGTGCGGTTTGACGCCTCAATCCACTCACCATAGACCAGAACCCTGGAGCTGGAGTGCTTCCTGGTCTTGTCGACCTGGGCAGTGCACCTGTACATCCCTCTGTCCTCCATGGTGACGTGGGCCACCTCCAAGCTGCTGGTCCAGGTGTTGTTCTTACTGGGCTTCTCCTTGTTCTTCCTGATTGTATGGGTGCGATTGGCCTGGGTACACATCGCAGGGTTTGACCAATCAGCAATTAAGCACTATGTCACCAGCAGAAGTACAATGCCATCCGTCCCACTGACCACTAGGAACTCACTGCTCTCTTGGGTAGATCCCAGTGAAACACAACCCGCCCGTTATAGGTGGTTTGTCCAGAGCAGTTGAGTTCGAGGGTGTCTCCTACCAGAACCCTGGCTCTGTCTGGGGTGGACTTCACGTTCCTCAGAGTAGAAGCTGCAGTGACCACAACAGTGTTAAGTCATGAACACAGTGAAAAGTGATCATTTCAATCGCAAATGATCAAGAACAGGTACCATACACGTATGATAACCCATGATCGAAAAACCACTTTAAGCGCTTCATTGTCAAAATAGAAATAGCAATGACTTGAAGTGTATAATATGATATCCACATCTCGTCTAGGTAAGGTGAGAACTGACTGATTCGGAGGGGGATGTAGATCGACTCGACCCGTCGTCCGTTGGCGTCAGAGACACAGGTCAGCTGGCTGTGGATGGTGAAGGAGCCGTAGGGGATCTTGAAGCCCACCCTTGGGTCCCACTCCAAGCCATGCTCGATCGCCCGAGTCAGGGGTGGTTCCTGAGAGGGCAGTCAGAGAGAGAGAAGCTGCACAGATCAGAGGAGGCCTCACACACACAGACAGAGTGAATGCTTATTTAGCAAGCAGTCATCCAGTCAAATTAAAGTACAAAGAGGCATGGCTGTGTTTGATATGAAACTCTGATCTTGTGCACCTGAAACCAAAATCAAAGGAGCTTTTACAGGTTTTTTTTTAAGGGAGAGTAACCATTGCAATTACCCATGCGTCGATGCATGAAGAGCTGTCAACTTTGAAAAAGATGGGAGGGGGGGGGGTACTTTATTACTTTATTTTCCCTAGTTTAACTTCTGCTGTTTGTTCTATGGCCAAGTGGTCAGCTGGCAGACAAGGAGGAGAGGAAGGAAGGAAGCCGGAAGGAAGAGTGCCATAGATCTCCCCGGAGCAGGAACGTCACACAGACCCTATCTGTGCCATCTATGTAAGACATGTTTGTCCATGGCCAGGCATTGTCGTAAATCAACCCTGAGAATCCAAACAGAACCTTCTATTGTTGGGGTGGCTGCTTGGCTTTGCCTGCTATCTCATCATACCACTGAGGGACCACGGTGTTCTGTTCAGAATCCATCTGCATGCTGGGTAGAACAAAGATGGCAAGAACAGTTTCTCCTCAAGATGAGTTCTGGAGTCTTAAACAATAACGCTCCGGAACACCACCTAACTATTGTCCTCTCTGATTGGGCGCAGTCACATCAGTGTTTTCGAATCTGCATTTCCTGGACTTGATGTTTAAAACAGAGAGGTTGAGGCTCTATATATAGATGGATATTCTATTCTAAGAAAAAACGTCTTGAGAGTAGCTTCCTGTTCTTACAGGAAGCAGACAGGATGACTCCCGTCTCTGGCCCTGAGCTTGCCTCTCTGTGGCCACTGTCCTCCGTCCACATCCGCAGTCTTGGCCGGCCCACCATTTGATGGCTGTGAGAAACACTGCGACTCCCTTAGTGCACAGAGCCGGTGTTTACTATATTTCTTCGCAAACATCACAAGCAACGGCGCTTTCGTGACTTGATGACGTCAATGTAAACGTCAATATACACGTTCACCTTAACACTCAAGAGAGTCCGGACTTTATCTTTAGCTGTCCTGTCCTTCTTCTTCTTTAAGTTACCTGACCCTAACTTTGACCATCTTAAACAGCAGTCAATTAATTTCCAGTTGCTAAATTATTTCTAAGGTGGGCAAGCTCATAATTTCCATGACACACCTATGGGCTACTGTGGATATTTTTCTGTGCTCTGATTGGTCTTACTCATCCGTACAAACCCAAAAGTAGCACTTTTCTCAACTTTTGAGTCTGACTGGAAAAATACACCTGGCTGCAGCCATTTAAAAATATAATTAGTCGGATTACATTGAAACGTACCGCACAGTCGACAATAGTGAGAACTTGGCCTGCCAGAGTGTGTCTGTGTGTGAGGGGACTGGGTGGCCCCCCCTCCCTCCCAGCATGATCAAATGAATTTAAGGAAAGAGACTCACCCCCTTCAGAGTGACAGTCTGGTTGGGAGAGGTGGTCCTGCATGGGATGACCAGCGTGGTCTCATGTCTGTAGATGTACACGAAGTCTGGCACGCCATTACGGTGCTCCACAAACGGCCGCTCAGGATCTGTAGAAACACATCAGGTGGATGAGAAGCAATTTAGCCACGTTCCAGACAAAAACTCGCAAACAAGATATTTTCACCCGTAAAGCTGTCGAGTAATTCTCCTCTGAGGTTTACGAGCTCAAGAGCGCAAAGAGTAACAACCACATCAGAACATTTCGATTGCATTGTGTTTGTTTTGATAGTATTTAAAAACCGAGCAAACAAGATCAGGTTTGGGAGTTCTGCTTTCAAGTGCTATTGAATGAGGGCAACGTCAGGGCAGCTCACACTGAGATCAGTCAGAATGTGGCTCAGCAGTGAGGTCGTCTCATTCCTCTAACAGCCTTCTGCTTGCCGCAGCCCAGTGCAGAGAAACAGACTGTTCTGCTGGAGCCCCCCAGCCTGTCTCACCAGGGCGGGCAGGCCTGGTGTGCCTCTAGCTGGCTCTGACTGCAGAGAACCGCTGTGGGAACTTAGACAAACGTTAGATAAATACCCGGCGATTGGTGTGAGGTCAAGCCGCATTGGTGCGATAAAGGGACTTTTATTTTTAGAACAAACATGGAATATGATCTAATAAGAAGTTGAAGGGCTTTGAAAGGAGAGTGGGTAGACTAAACATGGTACAAGCATGCTGTCAGAAGGTCAGAGAGGTGGGGGCGGGGTCAGGGATCAGGGGTCCGAGATGGTAGAGGTAGGAGGAAAAGTCACTAGTGGGTTATAAGTTCATCATCCATTCAGGACAGTACAAGACATTTTTTACTAAGACTCTTAATTATTTCCACTTTTCTTGAACAAGATGTCTGAACTTAAGCATTACAATCATGTTGCAGCAGGCGGCATACTGTAAAAATCTGTAATTAATGTTACAAGGCGTCATGCTCTAATTACTCTATTCTCCTGTCGTGCTCCCAGGAAGGTGTTTACGTGCTGTTTGTCAGCTGATTACAGCTCACACCACATGTCTGAGAGGGCGCTGGGACACGGGGCCTGGGACACGGGGCCACAGGGCCGGGGACACTGGGACACAGGGCCGGGGACAGTGGGACACAGGGCCACGGGGCCTTGGATAGGGAGAAAGCAGCACTGCTGTCGTGTGAAGCTGCAGGAGCCACGGGAGAGGCTGGAAAAACAGAAGCCGGAGCAGGAAATAATAGTCAACGAGCAGGGCTTCCGACGCAATCACACTCTCCTTCCCGCTTCCACAAGAAGTCGGGCACCAGTGAAATGGCCTCTCTCTGGGAGAAGAGAGGATGAGAGAGAGAGAGATAAAGAGAGAGGAGAGAGAGAGAGAGAGAGAGAGAGAGAGAGGAGAGAGAGAGCGAGAGAGATAGGAGAGATGAGAGCGAGATAGAGAGAGAGCGATAGTCTCTGAGCGCTAGCGCTCGCTCGAGAGCTCGAGCTCTATCGAGAGCGTAGAGAGCTAGTCGAGAGCTAGAGAGAGAGAGAGAGAGAGTCTCACTTGGTCTAAATCTCCCATGAACATGAAACCTGCCCCTCCCTGTATGCAGCTGCAGTCTGATATTAGTCAGTATTAACCGTCCACTCCTCCACATGTGCTGATTTATATCCATGGCAGTAGGCTAAATGAGGTGTAGGATGGAGTCTGTGCTTAATTTCTCTCTCCCTCTTCCTCTATTCTTTTTCCTGGGCAGGACTGGACGTGTTCCAGGTCTTGTATCATGCAGGAAGACGTCAGCCTGCTCGCTGACCGCTGGACATTACCACCACTAAGTGCTGGTGTGTTTGTTGGCTCGGTTTACGCCATACTGTTCTGTCAGTGTCATCTCATCTAGAATCACTTTCATGGTGGGAAACTTACGATATAAAACTTGTGGGCCCTGTGTTACAAATTAACATATGCGCTAAAAACAAACTGACAGAAAAAACCCCTTGTCAAAAGTTTATAGAAAAAAACGTTCTTATTTTAAACTAAGTTCACACGATGGAGATGACTGGCTTCTAATTAGACTGAAGACGACGTTATCAACATTGAGGATTTAGCACCTGGATTTCTCGGTATTGTTCCATCACTCCTCACACCCTTTAATGAAACACATACTGTGTGAATTTGCAGTGTGTTTTGTGCATTACGCGAGTGCTAAATGAAAGGCTTCAAGATGGTAAAGAAACGTGTGACCCTACTCGCAGCATGAAGCCGTCGGAGGTCTTACCTTTCACATACACGTAGGCTGAGCTGGACAGATCTGAGGAGCTGGACGTGTAGGTGCAGCTGTACAGGCCCGTGTCGCTGGGCTCCAGGTGATGCACCAGCAGCTGGCTGCAGTATGCCTGCTGCCCGGGCCCACACTCCTCCACCTGCACCCCCTCCGACGCCTCCTTCCTCCAGGGCAGGCTCCAGTGCAGCGGGGCCCAGCCCCTGACATCCACAACACCACAGATCATTCGGTTAGTTCTCATGTTATTACAAAGGATTGACGAATTGTTTTAGGCATTCAATATTTCAAAATCCTTTGCATTTCATTGTGCACTAGTGTCCGGGTGAAAGGAAAGGGAATGGATCCCAAGGTGTTGACAAGCGTCCTCCCTCCCTGCATCAGCTGCCCTGCAGCACCAGACTCCTGGGCCACTACCCCTGGGTCATCCTCATGTCATCACCTGCCCTAACGGCCTGGGCCTGGTTGTTGCCCTCTGGTGTCTAAGGCACTAGGCTAAGAGACCATTAGATTTACGGTAGTCATTAAGACCTAACCACTGACCTCCAAGTTTCTGAATCATTATGGCTTTGACTAGTGTGATTCATTTTCCCAGAAAGGAAATGAGCGAGTTTCAACAAATGATGCCTGAGAATTTAGTTCTCGAATGTCACAGCACTTGTTTCGGTGTGCCAGGTCAGGACCCTCCCTCCAGGACCGTTCAGATGATGTTTATTTGGAAGTGTTTGAGGAGCGTTCCGATGATTCCGAGACATCCGATAAGCCCAGACTTTCACATGGGAACACGGGCACCCTGGGATGAGGATGCAGGAATAACACACATTTCCAAACAGTGTCCATTTTCGAGGTCTCATTAAAGCGATCCCAGAGGAGCTTCAAACATGTCTCGCATACCACTGCTTTTGCATACAGAGCCTACGGGTCAAGCAACTTCAAACTCTCATCTCATCGTTAGGGAGCCGGGGCAGCCCTGGCCAGACTTTGTAGCACATGGCCTTGTAGGGAAGCGTTGCATTAGATAGGCCCATGGGGCTTAGCATTCCTGGCGAGCCTACAGAAATGATGCAAGGCTCTCTAAACACTTAACAAATGTGTGCTGCGCAGTAAGGGCTGCCTCTCCCTCCAACGCCCCAGACCCGCCCAGCTTATCCTCCCAGAGGCAATTGGAACCGATTGATGAAATGGGGACCACACTGCTTCCTTTTCCTGGTTGGTCGTGTCATAGTCTGTGGTCTGACTGTCCTAGAGCCTCTCTCACGCCCTCTCTGCTCTCTGTCTCCTGCTCTCTCTCTCTCTCTCTCTCTCTCTCTCTTTCACCTCCGCTCGACCTGTCCGTCTTAAGGGGCCTTTATTGCTGCTGTGATGGAGACCAGAGAACAGGCAGCACCTGGGCCTGTACCAGGGTTCACCCCCTGACCCAGGTCTAATAAAAGGTTAAAGGGAGGGGTGTGTGTGTGTGTGTGTGGGGGGGGGGACAGGAACCTTTAGTGCACTATGCTACAGTAAAGACACAAATCTCTACTGTGTAATTCATCTCTATCAGACAGACTCACTATGTCAGTACTAAGGAGCAAAACAGTTAATGAAAAAGGACACATCACACCAATGCTTCTGACCAGGGACTTCACTAAGAAACATGTTGGGTTTCTGCGTGTGCTGCAAGGTGTGTGAAGCGTACCTGCAGGTGAGGTTGAGCGAGTTCCCAGTGTGAAGAAGGTGTGTATCCCCAGAGGGCAACAGCTGAGTGGCAGGCAGCGTCTCTCTCCCCACCATCCCTGCAGAACACACACACACAGCATATACAATATGTATTTACAGCTAGACACACATCTGCATCGCTTTAACAACATCGATTTATAGTAGCCCTAATACGACCTAAGGAATCGGCAGTGGGACAAATGCACTGGGTTTGTTTCTCATGAACCAGACAGGCCCTCTCCACGTGCAATCATTTTGTGCTGCTCGGCTTCTGACTGTTATGCAAGTGGCTCTCTGCTGCGAGGGCGAGGGCTGGGGGTGTTTACGGAACACACACTGGAGGGACGGCACGTTGCTCCAAGGATCCTTGTCTGGAAGGGCCTGTTCCTGATGATGAGGTATGTAAGCTAGTGAGTAAAAGCAGTGGGTGTTGGGGGGCTGGTGTTTGTGTGTGGGTCGAGGGGAACATGAGGAGCAGCTGTGCCCCTCAGCCGGAGGGGTCACCCCAGTCAGAACCGGGGAGAACAGGGAAGACCCAGTTCTCCGGCGCTTCCTATGGATCAATCAGTCGGTCTACCGCACGTTTGTGGGGTCCTCTCTTCCTCCGTTACATAACGTCTCTCCGAATACGTTTTCTGGCCAATTGATTT
This sequence comes from Mallotus villosus, assembly GCA_903064625.1. Lineage (NCBI taxonomy): Eukaryota > Metazoa > Chordata > Actinopteri > Osmeriformes > Salangidae > Mallotus > Mallotus villosus. Next base: position 754,464 of record CAEFZP010000039.1, read on the forward strand.
TGTCATTCTCACTGACCTTGCTGATCCGCTGTACGCTATTATTACATGCGGTGAGGGGGAAGAATGAGTTTGAGTGAATTTAATACTCCTGCTTGGTCTGTGGCCAGCTGAAGCTGGTCAGCATAGGAAGCAGTGTCATCTTTTCTTCTGTCGGTGTGGCGTAACAGTCTCACTTGTGATTTCCTTCTTTTCAGTTTAATCCCCAAGCAGTTTGGGTTCTGTCATTGTGTGGGTGGTTTGTTTACCAGTCAAACAAGTTTATTGGATTTTCTCTTGAGAAATGTGAAACTTCAGGGAAAGTATTTGTATCAGACTGTACCCAGAGAGACAATAGAATTACACAATATCACTTATTCCCTGGCCAGGCCCCATCCCTTGCACCCTCACACATAAACACATGCACGCACTAATTTTTTATATTTGTTTCATGTACAGTTCTGAACAGCTGTTGCCCAAGAATGAGCTGACCAAGCCAATCTTGGCACTCAATTTCAACTTCCTCCTGAAATGTTATAACATCATTGTTTTATAGTCCAAGGTTATTTGGAGGGGAGGGGGTGTGGGTAAATGTATTTGGATGACTAAACACCAGTATTGCACTCTATACTCTACACTATTCTAGTTTTGTACATTCTACATGAGACAGGAATGTACTTATATCACAATTTTTGTCTTGATTTGTTAAACATAAAATGCCTGCAAAATGTTTTGGTCCGACTTTACTGTATGCATGGTTCCTAATTAGGTTATAGTTAAGCTTACAGTGTCCCATTACTTGTTTAATGTTTTACCTTACACCTGGGATTTCCCAGAATACTTACTGACAGTTTTTTGCTTATTCCTTCTAGGTCACACATCATTGCTGTGCTTACAGTGTTTCAGATAGAGTAACACACACACACACACACACACACACACCACACACACACACACACACACACACACACACACACACACACACACACACACACACACACACACACCACACACACACACACACACACACACACACACACACACACACACACAAATACACAGACACACACAGAGACATACACACAAACACTCTAAAATGACCTAGCACCTACCTGGCAGGCAGCTTATCTCTTAAAACCTGACAGTTTTCCTTGCTCTCTTCAGTAACTGACTACAGATGGATAAGCGGGGGCAGGCCACTTAAAAGACCCCCTGCCCCATCCCATTCTGTATCTGGACCCCCACCTGCCCTGATGCCTGCCCGGCACTGAACTCAGCCTGTCTCCCATACCGCCCTCACTCACCCCACACCCACCACACAGCTGTGTGCTGCATTCCTTCAGCAGTTTGGTCAGACCTGTTTTTCATTATTGGTCATTATTACAGTAACAATTAGAATGGGGGGTGAGAGAGAGAGAGAGAGAGAGAGAGAGAGAGAGAGAGAGAGGAGAGAGATAGATGAGAGAGAGCGAGAGATCGTAGAGTAGAGCTAGATCGATCGCTAGAGCGAGAGCTAGCTCTCGATCGAGATCGCTCTAGATCGCGCTATCGCTCTCGCTCGCTCTCTCTCTCGTCTGCTCTCTCTCTCGCTCGCTCTCTCTCTCTCTCTCTCGCTCTCTCTCTCGCTCTCTCTCGCTCTCTCGCTCTCTCTCGCTCTCTCTCTCTATCTCTCGCGCTCGCTGCTCGAGTCTAGTGTCTCACTTGGTCTAAATCCCCCATTGATCAATTTGTGTTTGGGAAACATTTGTAATGTTCCAGGAAGTGAAGACGTTTCTCTTTAGCCCCACAATGTGGAATTCCAAGTTCTGTTCTAAAGTATTTGTCATCAGGACTAATGCTGAAGCAAATATTTAGTCTGAAGGAGGAAACTATGACTCCAAACAATTACAAATGGCAATGTTGCTATTTAAAGCTAATTCCTGTGTATTTTCAAGAACCCAAAATACTGCATCCAGTCAATTAATTGTGTAATCCCACAACTGTCCCATGATAAAGTGATTAGTAGAACAGTAAAACAAGCATATTATCTGACAGAGAAACAGAGAAAGAGGATCCGAAATCAGCAAAAACAGAAATGAGTGAAAGAAAAGTGAAAGAGAGAGAGGGATACATAAAAAGTCCAGTCCTCAGAATCAACACCTTTGCTTTAGGGCATACTGGCAATATCTGCTTTGGGGATATTGTGTAATAGATGTCTTAACTGTAGAGATGACTGTGCTGTCACTGTCCCTGACAGGAAATCCCCGCTGGTACAACCCTTGAAGTTGAGGGCATAATGTGCGGAATTCCCTCATCAGTGGTTGGTAGTGCGTGGCTCCCTCTGTTTCCTGCCCCTGCGTGTAGACCACCAGCAGGCCTGTCTCTGGAGGGTGGATGGGAGAGGAGCTTTTTTGGGTCTTCGAGGGGAAAACAACTATTTGGACGAATGACTCCCTCGTTTAACCTTGCCACTCACTTCTTTTGTCGTTCTAACTGGCAGAACAAAAGGCAGAGAAAGGACGGCGGGCGGTGGTTGGGAGGATCCCCCCTTTGTGAAAAGGAAGGGTGATGGTCAGAGGCTCGTGAGTCACCTAGGCTGCGAGTGTGACCTTGGATACGGCAGCACAACGGGAGCTAGAGGTGGTTAGTCACAGAGAGGCTCCCGACCACATCAGGTGGTCATAGGACTGCCCTGACTCAAATGTATTCCAGTCAAATTCACAAAGTGGACAATAAAAGCGTAACTTAGTAAGAGCACATATTTCATTTCGGTTCCACTGGATGGTTCCGGAGGGTTTGTGAGGGAGCAGGGGAGTTAATCCTGTACCGTTACTTCTCGGCTAGTTCATTGCTTCATGGCGTGACTGTACCACCATCTGTCTGCCTTGTCATTTTGTGCTGTTGGTTTTCACGGTGAGTTGTATTGGTCGGGGTTGTCAGAGCTGGAGAGACGAATTCACAAGATGTTCTATGCACTAGTGGCAGATTTATAATGCCGAGTTGAAAACCTTGACAAGAGTCGGGACCACCTGCCAAAATAAGAAGTTGCTACTACAGCGCTGCTTGTGGCTGTGAGCTACGGTTTCTATGTGCTGGAATATTCTCACACACTGGGTCTTTCTGCAGCCACTCCACTTTGCCAGCAGCAAGGTTAAGACAACAGTTAGAAAGACTGACTTTTTTTATTAGCCGTAGATTAGTCTATGGAGATTTGGAGACAAAATGCTCCGGTCTGCCCTTTAAAAAAGCAAAATAAAGGAACATCTGGTCGCGATGGGTGGCCAGCCCGTTTGTCCAGGCTATATGGACTTGAGCACAGCTAACAATAGAGTATCCTACATAAGTGCAGTCCTATTAGGGCTTTCACTGGCTAGACCTGGAGGATCCTTGTTCTGTAGTATATGATTAGGACCGGCAAACAGACAGAAGCTCCTTGAAATTGAAATCTCATGCAGGGTTAAACATATATATATTGCTGGCTCAGGGCAGGTTATATATCATAAAGTGGGGGATGTTTCTATTATCTTGTTAAGAACAGTAATAACAACAAAAACAGCCCTTTAACATAAAACATCCCGTAGCAACTCAATGATACTTGCAGCCCTGTTTTACATTCTCTCTATCCAAGATTCCATCACGGACAGAAGATGTAAGAGATCCAGGGGAGCCAAGTCCTCACTATGTTTACCAGCTATGTTCATATTTCACTGGAAAAAACACCACGCTTGTGATGATATTGGCTCCAGTTGGACAGAGAGATATTCTTGGAGTGTGTGTGTGTGTGCGCGCATGTATGTGTTTGTGTGTGTGTGTGAGCATGCGAGTCTCTACGGACGAGGGCACACAGCCATTGAGGGATGAGCTCCTTGTGCACTTGGCCGACCTCTACTTATCACTCTCATTCTCCACTTCATCTCAAGTGCCCAGGGAGGAGAGAAAAACGACTTAAAAACAACTTAACCAGAACATTAACTCCTCAACCCAAAATAATGTTGTTAAAGCACACCGGTCCAGATTTGACATCACAGACCAACTGACACTGTATAGCTACACAGTTTCAGCTCAGTTTCATGTTTGCTCATAACATTCCCTTCACCTAATTCAACTTCAATTCAGCAGTGATTCATCATCACAGGTTGCTTCCTTCCCCCAGTGGGTGTGCAGAGTGAGTGTTCCCAACCACACACCATGACTATTGACGTCCCTATGCAACAGAAGGTTCCAGGGAAGAGTAGCAGAGTGACACTTCTATGAGCAAAAACTGGACATCTCTGTGACCCCTGTTAAAGCTGTGTGTCCTATATTAGAACCCTGTGTCGTCGTGTGAGAGCTCTAACACTGTCAGCAGGCAGGACGGGAGCAACGCTGCACTCTGCTGCTAACTGACAAGCAGCCATGCATCCCAGCTCACAGTGAAATATGTGCTGGTAACATGTGCATCTCTGGCATCCTTTGGCAAATCTTCCTTAGTTTTAAGGAATGTACTGATGCAGTTTGAAGATACTGATATCGACCAAGCTATAGTAGACAAAGAAAATGGAACCGGAAAATGATTTCGAAAGGTTACAACTATTAAACGAAAACCTATTAAACCTTTCTTACAAACATACACACAGGCATCAGTCAGCACATACAGCTCTCAATCTCGAGATACGTGACTCAACTGATGACTCTCATGCGAGCTCCACCACACCAAACACAACAGTCTCCCTTTAATCCCCCACCATTGTCTCGAGGTGGAGGCTGCCTGACACACTCTGGACTGCAAGGAGCTACGGGAAGAAATCTTCACTCAGGTAGCGTGTCATGATCCCCTGACCTCCGCGGGCCAGAACAATCCCTGCGTACCTCCTGCCCCTCTGTCCGCTTCCTCCTAATGTCTTTCCCACGCTCCGCGTGCGGACAGTGAAGGAAACCTACTTGGAAACATTGTAGACAAAGCGACAAGGACTGACACAGTAGCAGATGGGCTGTTTATTTGGACACTGGAAGGAAAGCATGTATCTGCGTTGCACACCAGGCAAGGCACAATGCCGAGGAACATCCACCTTTTATACTACATCTTGTTTTTCTGTGGAGAAGCATCAAGATAGCCAAGCTGCCAAGTGACAACAATTGTGCTGGCTTTGTCCTCAATGGAATGTTTAACTACTTTTCGCTCTGTTGATCTTATGATAACAATTGTTAGAAATAAACACCATTACCTAAAGCAACAGTTATATTTTCACAATATTGCTTCCTTGGGGAACTGTTCCATATAGGCTAGTCTACAGACTTTAACAACAGCCTAGATCCAACATGTTTATGATCATTTATCAGCCATTCACAAAAGGACATTGAGTGAATTGTATTTTCAAAATATTATATGACAAACCAATAACTCAGGTAAACAAACAAAACAAGGTGGAGCATCACTCAACACATCCCTCATTAACCTTTACCTTGCAAGGGGAAGATTATTCTAGCGGCAAGAGATATTTCTATATCAAGTGAACATTTAAAACCTATATTTTAGTGGATTTCTAATCTACTAATTCTCGACAAAGTGGGGAAATAAGATCAATATTGACATTATCTACCGACTCACGTCGTTTAAATTGAATTATTGAGAAACATTATGCGGCGCGTTAGATACCCTTGAATCATTTGAAGTAAGCGCACTCGTTTGAAACTCGTTGCACATTAAACATTGAGTCAAACTAAACTGAAAGATGAGTCAATGAGTCAAACTAAACTGAAACACAAAACTCACAAAGACCATTTGTCATTATAGTTCAAAAAAGGTTATCAATCAGCCACCAATATCGGATTGGTAAAATGTTATATCCCATATAGCCTAACCTTCAAACTTCAGTTGAAGAAGTAAGCAGTGTTCATTCAGGCTATCAATCCTAAACAATTACAATTTGGATGATCATAAAATATTCTTACCACTTATTGATGTGAAACAATGCAACAGGAAAAATATCAGCTTTGCACAGTATGGGGCCATTCTTTCAAGGGATTCCCCAATAAAATCCCAAGAGGTTATCAAAAGAGTCCCAGGTAAATGTCCAGTCCCAAAGAGGTTGAACACGTTCTCAAAATGTAACAGATCGCAAATGCATTAGGATTTCAAATTAAGTCCAAAAGAAAACACTTGAATAGAAATATACGATTCAACAATCCTGAGCGTATCCCATGCTGCGTTTCATGGGAGCTCTGGCGCGCAGTTAAGTCTCAACTCTGGAAACTGTGCAACTGAGAAGACTGATGAGTTGTCTCCCCGCGGCAGGTGCGATCGCGCGACGTTTCTCCGCCCTCCAAGCGTGCTCTCAGTGAATGGAATTTTAACAAGTACTCCACTAAGTGTTAAAAAAATACTTCCTCACAGAAAATAAATGCTTGGGCTTTTGAATTAGAGAACGTTAAGTGAAACATCAACCATCCATTCCCTTGCCAGTGGTCAGTGTGTTGTCATGTGAAACTGTTAGGTGAATTTCTCCTCCCTCCACCGTATTCAGTGTTGCCAACAGCATGCGCTGCTGGCAACCTTTATAGACGACAAGGAGGAAGGATGCAACGTCATTTGCTCAGGGTAAGAGCAGTTAGGAGGATCCCAGAACTTCCCGACAATCTAAACTATCTTTACAACTATGATTTTATATAACATTCGAATAGTAGCCAACTCAATGCCGAATCACCATTCCACAAACATTAAAGACGTGATGTAATACCTGTAACAAGACAAATCCTGTATAGATTTACCCAATGAACTCAACTCGCAAAACAAGAGACAAGACAGCTGAACATATTTTGTCTATAGGGAGCTCAAAATAGCAGAAGGGAAGGTAGACGTCAAACACAGGTAAACAAATGTTGGAATAAATATTTTCAAAATGTATTATTACATGTGGAAACAGGATATTGAGCTTTTATATCATTGTAAATAATCACCACAGGTTCTCCTTAAGCAGCGGTACCACATGGTGTGTGTTTGTGTGTGTGCTGGTGTGTGGATGTGCTGCAGACTGTTTTCCTTCATCACTACAACAAAGGGGCATGGCAGCTCCTATAGCCTAGTGGTAGATACTGTAAATATGAACATCCTGCCTCACCTTTCCACCCTTCCTGTCAGGAATAAAGAAACCACCATTTTGAGGACTTGATCCACAATGGGGCAGGCGTCCTCCCAAAATGGGCTGTGTTCACTCATAATCCCTGGACAACTGATAGGTGACCCTTGTGATGAACACCACTCTTCTCTTTCTGCAGTGGGAAAATGGTGATATGAGAACTAGGGAAACGATAGATAACAGTCCAGTTGTATGAGTCAGGCCATCTGAGGAGAGTTTGACGGGGTGAGATTCTGCACATTACAATCAGACCACGATGACTTGAACTCTGCCCCCTCGACGTGGCTGATACACGCCAGCTCTTCAGCAGTATTAGTTTAGTTCACTTGGATGAAAAGCAGGTTGTGGAGCAAAGCAGAACATAAACTAAGCCATCTTTCTGGCACTAGAGAGAGGTGTAGTTGTACTCTTCACAAGATGAGTCAACGCTCACTGGGTTGTGCACTACACAGTGTGATCACTGTAAGTCTCCAGAGCAGGGCACATTCCCTTTGGTGCAGGAGGGCAGCAGATAAGACTCCAGCTGAAACAATTGCTGGAAGCTGTGAGCAGAGAGGAGTGGACTTTTAAGACGTTTTATTTTCGAATCTGGTGTTCAAAACACAATAAGGGGGAACTGGCCACGTCTACACACACAGCTTGCAGTCTTTTCTCTGACACAACAATACAGTCTCAGTTAAAGTATCGGGACAACAAACAAAAGACTTTGTTTGCTCACGGTTGACAAAATAACCAGAGCGTACATTTTGTGTAATCCATCCAGAGCCATTGAAAAAGGCTCTGTTGTAATCTACACTTGTTTGTCAACAGTTTATTTTTCATACATGGCACAGAATCATGTCACTTTGAAAAAAACGTATTTTACAACCTTGCCTTTATTAAACTAGTACTCAATGAAATTATCTAAAAGTTCAATAGAGAAAGGGGGCTTTTATTTTTGTGTGACAAAAGTGATGAAATTATGAAAGAAAATCTATTAGGTCTGGCATTGCAGGCCTACTGGGAGTAGGCTACCATCTAGAGGCTAAATAGTGGTACTTTCCCAAATGCTGTTGATGGCAGCAGCAATCGTCAAAAACTATAGAAACTTAATTAGTTTAAAAACGTTTTAATTGAACAGTCATATTAAAGATATTAACACTAACACTGTGTTAACATTGTGTTAACAATGTGTTAACATTAACAATACAATCACTCACCCCAGGAAGTGGAACAGATCCATCTGGGATGGCTCGAGCTGTCCTCTGCGTTCTGGTTCCCCGTCAGCATTCATTTAAAGTTGTGCTTTTCTAACTCTCTATTAGTTGGTTCTTTAAAAAAACATATTCTCAACATGGAAGGCCTTGTCTCGAAAGTGAAGTGTGAGTAACTATCTAAGTGGGTTGATTAAACAATAATTATGATGCAATCTCAATTACTGTTACCTGAACTGTAAAAGCCAACTAACTCGTAGAAAAGAGACGTTAGCTAGCTAACTAAATCGGAGCTCGTGAGTGAATAACGTAGAGCTAGCTCAGTGTCGAGGCGCTATTTTACTTCGCTTAAACGACTAGTAAACATTTTGATGCTGCTAAAAACAAACATTATTGGCACTCCTATGCTGCTGGTTTTATCATCGCTGGTTGTTACAAACAAATGTTTCATTCAGCCTTCATTGCCCTTTCTTGATGTAATTCTAGGTCTCACAGATAATCTATTGATGAAACATCAAGCAAACACTGAAGACATAATCGAGAAGCTCTTTGGTGAAAGCTCTGTGTTAGAAGACTATCCAAATTCACAGGATCCCTCAGGTAAAGAGCACTTAAACATATGTAGATGTATCTAGCTATCCATGTGTCATTTAGCATGTGTGTCATTTTGGCACATCTGGGTATTTTTCAGCTTGAAGAATGTGCAATCCAGTTGTGGAACTGGGCAGTTACTAAACGTGTTGGTACAGCTATTAATGAGCTCCAGAAAGCAAAAGGTAACTAAGAAAGCTCTCTAGCAATAAAGCAATTACCGACTATAAGATAATACATCCGAAATGTGATTTCTGAAAGTCTGTTTAAGGATTAAGATTTAGATTTTGGAATGTAGATGGACTCATCTTGGAGTCAAAACACGTATTTCACTAATAATATACAGTGTGCATATGACTAACTGAAATAGCTGATTCTGAGTCCATGTGTTCCTTGTGTTCTTTTCTTGTAAGTGCGTCATGTTGCTTGCCGTCTACTGTACTGTTGTGATACGGAGAATCCAAAAGAGGGCGCTGTCCGCAAGCAGATTTTGGTATAATCAGCCATTTAGTTCAGTTAAATTTAATGACATTAGTATTCGGATAAACCATGTAACCATGCCAATATTTTTTACAGATGGCAAGCAAGACAGGGAGAACATGGCTGGATTGCAAAAAGCCCCAGCTTGCAGATCCATTTTTAAATCTAGCGGTCAAAGTAAGCATTGTATTTTCCATCTTGAACAAGCATTTTCACAATAATAATGTAAATAAAATGGCCTTGAACCTTCTTTAAGCCCTAACGCAATCACCATTTTGCGCCCGTAGAGCTTGGAGACCCTGTACAGCAAGCTAACCTCCAGAGGTGACGGAACATCTGACATGAACGCATCCAAAGGAGACGTGGAGAAGGACCTCCTCCGAGTCCTCTCCTACCAGGCAGAGTCGGTGAGCTCTCACAAACATGCACTGTTGAGCACATGATACAATGTGAATTTGTTCTTGTGAAATATGGCAACTTCAAAGTGACACGTTCACACACACCTGCAGTAAGAGGGTGTGAGGCAGGAAAACGTGTTATGTCTGCTCAAATAAACGCAATACATGAAACATACTCTATGAGTTGCATCTGACTTATTGATGTACCTTTTGACATTGTGTCCATGTGTATGCAGGCTCTGGCCCAGGAGAAGCAGCAGGAGGCAGTGGACTGTATGCAGCGCTGCAGAGACATGCTGCAGAGGCTCCCCAAAGAGGTGGCAAAGCTCACACACACAAGAGGAACTCACACAAAACATCACAACATCGATTTTGTATTTTAAGGCAGTATTTCAACATGTGACAACATGTTGGTTACGTCACAGGTGGGCCGTTCTTATGCTCTTTATTCCTCTCAGGGCGGATATCTCTCTCTCATGTGCTATAACTTTGGAGTGGACACTTTCAATCAAAAAATGTACGAGGAGAGTTCTTTCTGGTTGAGGTAACGATTCTGGACCCCAGCAACATGACCACATGGACAACTTGTTACAGGGCAGGGTTGCTATGCAGAAATCGTTTTGACTAGAAACCAATGGTTTTGTTTTTCAGTCAAAGTTATGACATCGGGAAGATAAACGTCAAATACTCCCCTGGTGCTGAGGTTCAAGTAAGATCTGTGCAGCTTGTTTCCTATTGTACATACCATAATACCACCTCTTACATAGAAACAATCTGTCGATTTAGGTTGACCACATATCGGTGCCTCGATAACACTTAAACACATCCTTGTCTTAAGGCTAAAGTTCTGAGGCTCCTAGCCACTGTTTATCTTGAATGGGACTGTCAGAGGTTTCAGGAGAAAGCTCTCACTGCTGTGAGCTTAGCCAACAAGGTAAAGCAACACATGATGCACCTAGATAGCAAAAACGTGTGTATAAAATGTGTCTGGATAACTTGAGAGATTTGGTCAAACTTGTTAGGAGAGGGTTCACCCCTCTGGACTGTACTTGAAGATGAGGATCCTTCTGAGATGTGGCGCCCAGGAGGAACACATCAGAGCTGGTCAGTAGAACCACAGTGTCTGTGGACAGTCTTACAGCGCCATTCTTCAATGCGGCAGTGAGGGATTAAAGGAGAATGTTTTGTGTTCAGGGTTTACGGAGATGCTCGACTCTGAGGTCCCTCTGGAGGTCTGTCTGAGCATGGTGAAGATGCTCATGGCTGAAGACAGGTACAGTCACACCTTCGTCAGCTCCACATGTGACCCGACTCAGGATCGGTGCATGACGACGATGACATGAATGTCATCTCCGTGGAGTGACAGCTCTGCTGTGTCTGGATGTTGTACAGGGAGCCGCTGGCCTTTGACTCTCTGAAGAGGGTGTGTCAGCACTTTGAGTCGTCGTCGGAGCTGGGCGGCGCCCTGGTCCTGCACATCCAGCTGCTGCTGCAGAGGGGGAAGGAGCTGCTGGCCAGACAGAAGATAGAGGACGTCATCACAGGTAGCACACACACACACACCCAGGACACCCACACACACACACACACACACACACACACACACACACACACACACACACACACACACACACCACACACACACACACACACACACACACACCCCACACACACCCAGGACACCCACGTTTTTTAACACACAACCTTACGTTTTTGTGGAGGAACAAATAAACTAATTGTACTGTACGATAAGTAGGCAAGTAGGTGTTATACTTTTAGGGTACTCATCTTTCATTCATTATTGTACAGTGATTATAATGTCTTAACAAGTTTAATCTATACATAAGTCTCTTACACTGAGAACACAGGCTTCTGTCTCCCCCCAGGACACCACACTGGACGACAGCTCCCCCCCCAGAGCCTCACCACCCTGCATCTGCTGCTCTGGGACAAGGCCTCCCACAACTTTGAGGTAGCAGTCACCCTCCGAAGCAGAGCAGCCGTCTGACTGTTGATGATTAACGGTCGTGTTTTTGTCCAAGGGAGGGCCCAGAGTTTGATATTTCAAAGACTGAGTGTGTCTGCTCCAGGGCAAGAGCTACTCAGAGGCTCTGCAGTGGTACAACTACTCCCTGAGCTTCTACAAGGCAGGGCAGACGGAGGGCAACCTGGCCAAGCTGCAGAGGAACAGAGCCTCCTGCTTCCTGCACCTCCAGCAGCTGGAGAAGGTGCCCAATACACACGTGTATATACTGTACTACACCACACACACATACTGTACTACACCACACACACCCATACACATACTGTACTACACCACACACACCCATACACATACTGTACTACACACCCATACACATACTAGTACTGTACTACACCACACACCCATACACATACTGTACTACACCACCCATACACATACTGTACTACACCACACACCCATACACATACTGTACTACACACCCATACACATACTGTACTACACCACACACACGTGTACATACTGTACTACACCACACACACGTGTACATACTGTACTACACCACACACCCATACTAGTGCTGTACTACACCACATACCCCATACACATACTGTACTACCACACCCCATACACATACTGTACTACACCACACACACCCATACACATACTGTAGTACACCACACACCCCATACACATACTGTACTACACCACACCCCCATACACATACTGTACTACACCACACACCCATGGTGTCAAGGGTCAGACATCTGTCTCAAAAGACATGAACTAACTGTGTCATTTTTCGACTGCGTGTGTGTGTGGCTGGATGTCTAGGCCAAAGAGGCAATTAAGGAGGCCGAAAGATGTGATCCAACCAGCATCTTTACTCAGTTCAGCATTTACAAGATTTCTATCCAGGAGAATAACGTGGAGAGAGGTAATCATCGTTATACAAAGTGCTGTCGCTCTCCTGGTGTTAGTGTGGCTAGGGCCGAGGTCTCATGTGTGTGTTGTGTGCGTGTGTGTGTGGTGTGCTGTGCTGTGTGTACCAGCTGTGGAGGCGGTGAAGGCCATGGGCGTGCTGGCCTGTGGTCCGGTGAGCAGTGAGGACAGACTGCTGGTGTGTGAGGACGCTGCCTCCAGCCTCCTCAGCCTGGCTGCTCAGATCGCTCTGGAGGTGGGCCTTCACACGGGGCTGGGCGGAGGTGCGCCTTCACACGGGGCTGGGCGGAGGTGGGCCTTCACACGGGGCTGGGCAGGCTGACCCTCTGACTGGGGGGTGTGGTGATTCACACGGGGCTGGTGGAGGTGATCACCCTCTGGGGGTGTGGTGATTCACACGGGGACTGGGTGGAGGCTGATCACCATCTCTGGGGGTGTGGTGGTGATGACGTGTCTCCCTCGTCTCCTCCAGAACGAGCAGCAAGACACGGCCATCAAGGCGCTGGAGAGCTTGTGTGAACATTCACAGGATGGTCCTCAGGTTCTGAAAGCTCTCAGGTCTGTTCCTGTGGATGCACACACACACACACCCACACATATACACACACAATGAATGCACAGACCACACTCACTCACGCTTAGTTTGAATGTTGTGTCAATATGTTGATACGAACGTGAACAAACGTCTAATGAATCCTTGGCTCCCATCCAGCAGTCGTCTTGGATACAGCTGTCTCATGCTGTAAAACATGCTCGTAAAGCATCAGTGATGTTGCCGTGCTTCCCTCTGATCCACTGCCCTATATTCCTGCTCCTCTCGTGGGGACGTGGGCCCCTGTGCACCACAGTCAGTAGGTGAGAGAAAAGAGGCCGTCAGCTCTCTCCGTTCACTGTGTTTCAGGTGTTTGGTTCGCCTGGTGCTCTCAACCCTGGAAAAAGCAAGTGAGGAGAAGAGGTCAGTGTCGTTTGTAATGGGTGAGTGGTGGGTTTACTCCTTTAGTTTGTAGTCCTATTAACATACATACCTCTCTGTACAGGCATGCCAGTCTGGATGTCCTGTTGTCTTATCTTAGAACGGGTGAGTAGACACTATTCTTACTGCCATTGCTGATTCTTTGGCGAGCTCTCAGGGCATATTTTAGTAGTCGAGTCCTTTTGACTGCGTCGTATTTGACACTGTTTAACTTGGCTCGTTTCTCGTCGCCCCAGCCCTGCAGAGAGTGTCGGAGCCGAGCCCCGGGCCCAGCGTGGGGGGGGTGCCGCGCTCAGACGATGCCAACTGGTTCAGGAAGATTGGTACTTTACTGCAGACACACCGCTTTACGACACCGCTGCAAACCGCTGCAAACGCCGGGCCCCGTCCGTCACCCTGTTTAATGTTGGCACTTTGCGGCGCTTAACCGTGTGTGTTTCAGCCTGGAACTCGGCTCTGCAGTGTGAGAGCAGCCCTGGCAGGATGAGGGATTTCTTTGTGCTCTCCTACCAGGCAAGTTCCCATTAGCATCACTCGGAGAATTGATCTGTATCCGTGCAGGTGTGGATCGATACGAGCCGCGCAAGGCCACAGATAAACAAATGTGTACGCCAGCGTTTTCAACTTCCAAAAGCTCGCTTTTATCAGCCGTTCAAAGGAGAGGATTCTGATTTGCTAAGGCCGGGGCCCACTCCTAATGATGAGGAGGGACGTCTGCAAAAAAAAAGTTGTGTGTGTGTGTGATGTGTGTGATGTGTGTGTGTGATGTGTGTGTGTGTGTGTGTGATGTGTGTGTGTGTGATGTGTGTGTGATGTGTGTGTGTGTGTGTGATGTGTGTGTGTGATGTGTGTGTGTGTGTGTGTGTGTGATGTGTGTGTGTGTGTGTGTGATGTGTGATGTGTGTGTGTGTGTGATGTGTGATGTGTGTGTGATGTGTGTGTGTGTGTATGATGTGTGTGTGTGTGTGTGTGTGTGATGTGTGTGTGTGTGATGTGTGATGTGTGTGTGATGTGTGTGTATGATGTGTGTGTGTGTGTGTGTGATGTGTGTGTGTGATGTGTGTGTGTGTGATGTGTGTGTGTGATGTGTGTGTGTGTGTGATGTGTGTGTGTGATGTGTGCAGCTGTCCCAGCTGTGCCCTCCAGACCGGGCCGTGTTGATGGGCCAGAAGACGTGTCTGCTCATGGCTGCTGCTGCCTCTCTGGAGCTCTGCAGGAAGACTCCTCACTCTGACCAGGTGGGCCTCACACACACACACACACACACACACACACACACACACACTGCTGCCTCTCTGGAGCTCTGCAGGAAGACTCCTCACTCTGACCAGGTGGGCCACACACGACCACACACACACACACACACACACACACACACTGCTGCCTCTCTGGAGCTCTGCAGGAAGACTCACTCTGACCAGGTGGGCCACACACACACACACACACTCTCTCTCTTCCTCCGTGCCCACATTAGTCTCCCACATTAGTACGCTCTCCATCCACACAGATGTAAATGTCCCCAGACCAGCGGAGAGGGGCAGTAAGTGACTAACCGTGCTATCAGGACTGGCGTACTGTTGTTGCTCATTTGGAATCCTGCTTGATGAGAAAAAGACACCACTAGATGGCGATGCTGAAGACCAATGGATGCCACAGCGGTTTGTGTGAACGTGTGTGTGTGTGTGTACTCTGTGTTCCCAGACCGAGCAGCTAACACAAGCCCTGGAGCACATTCAGATCTGCTGGGAGGTGTGGAAGACTCTGAAAGCCTCAGGTGCCCCTCAGCTCCTCCATTATAGACCAGCTCTCCTCCCCACAGTGCTTCTACCGTACACACACACACACACACACACACACCACCAAGCCATATGAGCCAGTGACGTCGTGATCCGCTTGTGATGTACCCAACACCAGGGGACTCCTCCAAGGACCCCACCGACACGCTGCTGCTGCTGTACGAGTTTGAGGCCCGCGCCAAGCTCAACGACCCCCGAGTGGAGACGGTGCTGGAGGCCGTGCTGGAGATGGAGAGCATCGAGGCCAAGGTGTTGGAGACCCTCGCAGGTCAGGGGAACTCCATCACGCCAAAACCTCACACACAAACACAGCACTGAACAGGGATCGTCATTGGTCAGTTATTATGTCTAGATGATGTTGAGCCAGGGGCGCACGTATCTTGACGAGTGTGTCCGTGTGTGTGTGTGTGTGCAGCGTTGGCCATGGAGCCCCCGGCCCACTTCCCCCTGCTGTGTAAGAAGGCCCTGAGGGTGGCTCTGTCCCTGCACAGGAGGCAGCCCCACACAGACCTGGCCCGCTGCAGGTGAGCCCACCCCACTCCTCCCCCCTCCAGCACGGTCCTCTGGTCAGCCGGGGTCTGCTTCCACATCAGCCTGAGCTCCAGCTGGGTGCCCTCCGTGTGTTTCTCTCAACATGGATGTGTGTGTGTGTGTGTGTGTGTGTGGGGGACCCTCCCAGTCAGTGTGTCCACAGCCTGATCCAGCTGTCCCTGCCCAGTGGGGTGACGGAGGTGGAGGCCAGGGTGCTGGAGGAGGTGTGGGGCTACTACGAGGAGGCCCTGTCAATCATCGTCGCCGCAGTGAGTCAACTCCAATCACAGAACGGCAACACGCGCACACCGCCAGCATCCCTGGCAGCACTGTAATTACCCCCCTCTTCCATCTTACACCCCCTCCCTTACACCCCCTGCCCGCTGCAGCTTTCAAAGCATCTCCTGTTGAGTTCTTTTTTTATCAATGGGCTTTCAGCAGCACTTCAATTAGCAGATGCTTCCATTCACCATCCCCTTCCTGCCATTTGGATGCTAATGTGCTGTACGAGCCATCACTCTGCTGCCGCGCTGCTGGGCCTTTGAAAGAGGCATCACATTACTGAGCCATTATGCCGCTTTATGTACAAGGCGCACACGCGCTTTCATATGCAACTCCGACTCAATACTGTACACACCCTCACATATATATCTGTGGAACATCTTATGATAACCCTGCGACGCGTGTGTGGAGGCAGACCGCCGTACGAGCGTGTTCTCTTATGCCTCGTCCGCTTCCCGGCGTCGGCCTCCAGCACGCCCACGCAGGGCTCAGGTGAGGGCCAGGCGCCCCTGAAGCGCACACACACACACGGCCAGGCTGAGAGCGCTCGCTGTGGCTGTCGCTGTGCTCGCTGGTCGTCCCAGGCGGAGGACTTCCCAGAGATGGAGATCCTGTGGCTGCTGACTCGAGCCTGGAACACGGGCATCCTGCTGTACTGCCTGGCCCAGTACCCCGCAGCCGAGAGGTGGTGCGGCCTGGCCATGAGCTTCCTCTGCCACCTGGGCTCCCTGCAGGACAGCTACCAGACACAGGTACCCCCCGCAGGGGGAGGGGACCGGGGGGAGACTGGAGTAAGGGGGGGAGGGAGCAACGCAAACTGGGGAAGAAAAGGCGGGTAGGGTGAGAGGGGGGACTGGGGGGGAGAGACCAGCAGTGGAGGAGAGGTGGGTGACAGCTGGCTGGTGAAAGACGCAAGTCATTCTGCTCGTGAAGTGTCCCGAGAAGACTAATCCAAAGTCTTATGAGACATCGTCTTAGAAGTTGTGTAGGGTAAACAAAGGAATGTACCTGTAAGCAGAAATATCTGGATATGCTAGTATCACTTTTTCTGTTGTCTGCCCAAAGATGTCAGGTCTCTACAGTGAAATCCTAGACAGGTTGGACAAAGCCAAGAAGAGCCTGATCATGGAAGAATGAGGTTTGAATGAGTTCCTCATTCCCCTGAGACGTCGTCTACTGCTGTCTGAAGGAGACAGATGTGTTTAGCTGTTTCATATGCTCTAGTTTGTTACTGTTCTGTGTTTTGCTGTTCTTATACGGCTCAAAAAAAGAATTAAACTTGAAACCTAATTTATTACAGTTTGTAAAAAAAAGTAAGAAAAAAGAATGTGGAAATAAAATGCACATCAATTTGATAACCGAGTCACATATTTTATTATTTTCAAACAAATAAACTCTTGTCAAGTCCCCAAAAAATAAACCCAAACAAAATAAGGTAGCAGGAGTGTGTTGGCTCATCATAACTAGGACAGGAAGACCTTGTGGCCCCGTGTCCTGGTAGGTTCTACCACCTGCAGTGTGACAGGAAGGGAATTACTGTACAATCAAAGGGTTCAGCTTCGCAAGCACTTACTGCACAAGTGTGCCGTCACATGAACAACTCATCACCCAAAAGGACAAACCAGAAACCCAACCCCCCGAAAAAAACGTATGGCGTCGCCATCTCTCTCTCACTGGAACAAAGAACCTCGTTCAGTTCAACACACTCGGAGGCATTCAAGTTCACTCTAGTCTGATACCACGACCTCGATGGAGAGTTCAAATCAAATCTAGTTCTTTGGGCTTTATTGACATGGCTGACTTGAGAGGTATAAATACCAGACACATTGTTAACAGTCAGCTGTGTTTCAACTGAACACCAGAGGACCAATTCTAAAACTTCTAAATGAGATATTGATCAATGCTTCTGGCTTGTGTGATGTCATCTCGTAGGTTTTGCTGCCTGCGTTTCATTTTATATATATATATATATTTGTATTTTTTTACATCTTTTTTTTAATCTATACACCCAGACACATTCCACAAGAAATCACAAGTAGACAGGCCCTACTTGAGGGAATTCAATTCCCAACTGACTAGTTCAAAGTGTTCCAATAGGCAGCTGAAGAGATTTGTCTATAGAGAAATACCAACAATACGGCACATTTGTATGGAAATGAGATCTCAGAATAGCTCAAAGTTTACTTACCTGACATTTGTGATCTATAAAACATGTTTGTCCCAGTTTGTTTCACACATGCATGAAGCACAGGTGAGGGGGCTCTGCTGGGGGAGGGGGGAGGGGCTTATTTACACGTGACAGCTACCACACCCTTTTTGAAACAGTCTGCAAGCAGTTTATAAATGGCTCTGTTCCCTTCGGTTTATTCCCTGAACTCTGGTTTTGACACAGGTAAATGACAGCTGGTTTAGCAGTGGTGCCTGGCAGGTGGACACCTGTTCAGAAAATGCCTGCAGGTCCAGGTGCTCTGGGGGCAGGGGGAGCAGGGGGAGCGAGGGACCCAGAGGGTCAGGGTACCACTTCCTGTTGAGTGGGAGGAAGCTGGTCTGGCTCTCTGATGGCTGAATTCAAAAATGAAAATATAAACGCCTTTTTTCCCTCTTCAGAAAAAAGCCTAAATGTTCACAGGGTCAGGGGCCACAGTATTCCTTCTTCAAGTCAGACACGTCCCCTCTCTCACATGTACACAAACACAGTGCCAAGATCCCTACAGGAACATAGGACGGGTCGCTTCAATCCTGCTGGATCCACACAGCCAAGTCATGCAAGGGTTACCACACTGGTGGTCTTGACAAAGCTTTACCACACCTTACAGATAAGACATAATATACATCCTCTTATTAAAATGATTCGATTGCAGATGCCTTTAAATTGCGCAGAGGCAGTTGCCAGTGCGTCTCTCCTTCACGTCTAGACAGCTGTGAACTCTCTGTTCCTCCTCGCCACTCAGACATGGCCCTGGAGTCTCGGGGGGAAATGGGATCTGTGCATTAGAACCCTGAGCTGGCCTAGCTCGCCCCTGAGCGGGCCTAGCTCGCCCCTGACACACCGCAGGGCTCCACACAGTGCTTAAACACCTGCCCGGAACACAGCGAAAAATCATTCTTAAATTTCATAGCTACACAAAATACAAGATTGAATGTAACCCATCTTTAGTGTTTTTTTCCCCAAAGGGTGAGGGTGGGTAGGAGGGGGGGGGACAATCCAAAACTGGTTATATTGACTCTTTAATTGTTAGGACATCCAATACAATTATTGTCTTGTTCTACCCGTTTTAAGGCCACCGTCATGGTGGCGTACAGGACAGTACCATGTGACCATTCCATCAGAAGAGAATCATCTTGGAAGGCAGAGAGTGTAATCGGGTGGTCTACTGCGTAACATGGGTGAGGAGGCTATTGCTGCCCAAATTGAAAAATCCAATAAATCTTCTATATTACACATGAAAAGGGGTTAAAATACAAGGGGGGAATAGGAAGCTACAGAGGTCCGACTCTGCATGTCATCTATTGCACTCACAAGTTGCAGGCCTCCCTGGAAGCAAGAGGAGAACACAGAGAACGTAAGGATTAAGAAAAAAGAATCTCCGGGTGGATTATTTGTAGCCTTCCTCACAAGGTACAGGTAGTCAAAGAACAGAATTTGTATTTGATGTAAGGCAGTTTGGTGTTTTGCAGAGAGCCCAGTTACACTTCTCTACCCCCATCCTTTACACAGAGCAGCTAAAAACCACAAGCGCAAAATCCCACAAAAAAAAACTTAAAAACAAAGAAATGAAATCTAACAGCCCTCCAAAGAGACAATTCTAGTGAAGTGTAAAACGTGTCGTTTTTAATATGTAGTAAAATCTCAGTAGGATTTTATCATTTATCTTGTGATTTTCATAATATAAATGTAGAGATTCGTAACTCATTTTCTTCCTTCTGTTCCGCCTCCAAAGAAGTCTTTATCAGCTGCAGTGCAAACAACTGGCAGCAGATCAAACAGCAAGCTGGTTCGTGATAAATAGATCACCAGTTTGTAGGCTTCTTTCTCCATCGAGATCCTCCGCCGTTATTATAAACAAGAGAGATGACTCCACGAAATGTACCATCAGCTGGGCTTGATTTGATCCAGTCCTTGTAGAAAAACAACAACCCTTAATTGGTCTTCGCATTTTCATCTGGCGCGTCTTTTTTCATGTGATTTGATGAACATTTACAAAGTGTTCCAACTTCTGATTGGTCTCTTACTCCCCGCAACGTCTTTGAATCCCCGACTCCTCACTCCAGCATTCTGTAAAACATTCTGATCTTCACTGTCAGTCCCATTTCACAAAAAGGATTCATTCTTTTTTCCCTTTTTTGTTTTAAATGACAAATTCATTTTGGAATGGCATTTCCAGTCTTGAATGGATTTGCTGAGAAACTCATGCAGGGGTGTGCACAGTCACAGTAATGGTGATAAGACTTCTTTTCATTTGAGAGTAACATAATGATGACACTAAAACTTGATATGAAACATATCTGCAAAAAAGGGGGAGGAGGGAGGAGCTATTTAGGTATGGGCGGGGTCTCAGGGAGGTGGGAGGAGTTCTGCAGAGCAGCAGACGGGATTGGCTGGGAGCTCAGAGCTTCTCTGCGGATGGGATCCAGATGTAGGGACCCGATTGTTCCTCGATGATCAGCTTGATTTTGTTGTAGATCTCCTCTAGTGAGTCACCCTGTACAATGGCTGTGGAAAGAGGAGATGGAGGGAGGGAGAATAAGGGTGGGGGGAGAATATTTTGAGTATATTGTATTACATGTCTGGAAAATCCTCATCCTTGAAGAAAATGTGTATCTAGACCTCCGGGGCTTACCTGTGAAGAATTCTCCAAACTCTTGCTCAAGCTTCATGGCTTTGTCGAACACTTTATTAGCCTGCTCGTATGTCTGCCTCTTGTTCATGTCCCTGGAAGACACAGGCAGGGTTACACACTGCAGCCATGTGGAGGCTGAACAAGGCAGGGTTACACACTGTTACTATGTGGAGGCTGAACAAGGCAGGGTTACACACTGCAGCTATGTGGAGGCTGAACAAGGCAGGGTTACACACTGCAGCTATGTGGAGGCTGAACAAGGCAGGGTTACACACTGCAGCTATGTGGAGGCTGAACAAGGCAGGGTTACACACTGCAGCCATGTGGAGGCTGAACAAGGCAGGGTTACACACTGCAGCTATGTGGAGGCTGAACAAGGCAGGGTTACACACTGCAGCTATGTGGAGGCTGAACAAGGCAGGGTTACACACTGCAGCTATGTGGAGGCTGAACAAGGCAGGCAGCGAACAACCACACAATACTGGACACCACCATTCCATTCCCCCGAAACTTACATTAGAGCTTCAATGGATTTTGGTTTGATGAAGATTGCGATCGAATAAAGTTGTGCTTGTTGCAGTCGCTTTATAGCATTCCCAGACACATCAAGAATACAGTGTTTTCCCTGTGGAAAAGAAAGGAGAGACAGTGAATACATAACACCAAATAAAAAGTCTTACACCAGGAATTAATGACAGGTTTTGTTCCTGGCATCAAGGCTTCAGCGATTTAAGGCTGGCTATTTTGGGTAGAGGCGCTCGCTGCATGACGTGAACAGACCTACTCTCTCAGACACAGCCCTGACAGACAGCATGCTGGGAACAGACCTACCCTTTCAGCCACAGCTCTGACAGACAGGATGCTGGTCCCGTACAGGTTCTCGTTGAACTGGCCCTGCCTCGATGAACTTATTGTCCTGGATGTCCTTCTCCATCTGCTCTCGCGAGGCCACAAAGTGGTAGTCCTGGCCGTCCATCTCGTTCTCCCGCCGCGGACGAGTCGTGTCTGCAGGGAGGGACGCGGTCACAACAAACACGGGGCTCAAGAGGGACCTGTGGTCGGTGCCGTGAGGTCTCTGGTTGGTTAGCGCGCTCTGCCGGCGGAAGACGCGTTCAGCGTTGTGTATACTCACGGGGAACGCAGGAGCCAAACTTGTGAGGGAACTCTGAGATGAGGTCATCGTTGACTCTGTCCTTCATGGGGCCCAGGATGATCACAGGCCTGGTGTAATGAACTGGGAGAGGAGACGGGGGGCAGGGAGAGACGGGTCAGACCACGCGTTGTGTGATAGTGCCTGATGCACGTCTACCATGAGGATGTGAGGGTGCACTTACTCTCCTGTCGGATCACTGGCTCGTAGGAGAGGATGGTGTCCTCTTGGCCCTCTGTGGAACAGAAAGGGAACATCGTCAGGACCCAAGTGTCTGACAGTTCCCCCCCTGAGGAATGTCTCAGGAAATCCCTGTGTTGGATTAACTGTACAGCAGCACTGTTCATGCAGCTGGATCTCCCATAACGGAACATTAAAAAAAGGGTCTGGATGCATCTACTGAGAGTGTGATATCATCCCAGAGGAATGTCCTAGTGGCCACAAACAGCTGAAGTAAAGCAGCCCTGGACTCTGGGCCCTGAGGACCAGGCAGCACGCTCAGCTCAGGAGGACGGAGCGTCTCTCTGAGGGGCTGGGAGGGTCACTCACTTGAGCTGCTTTCACTGTCGCTCGTGTTGGAGGTCAGGCATTCTGGAAAATACAAGAACATGTTTAGTAGATCATAGTTGCCAAGCATCAACACATGATATCAAATAAATACTCTCATTTGGACCAGAACATATTTTCTTTGTCATAGGCAGTCAAAGGAACATCCAGAGAAAGAACAAGGAAGCCCTGATCCCACTGCACACCCCGTGGTGAGAGAGAGGCAGGACCAGCAGAGAGGAGGAAGGACAACAGGTTCACAGCAGCAGCGTGACTCTCTATAGGGGAAGCGCTGGGAGGTGTCAGCAATAGGAAACGGAGCGTTTCCTAAAACCGAGTCCCAGACGACCCAGTCCGTCCCCATGCCAGTGTTGTCCTGTGGCTGGATGTGTGTCTGTGGCTGGATGTGTGTCTGTGGCTGGATGTGGATCTTTGGCTGGATGTGTGTCTGTGGCTGGATGTGTGTCTGTGGCTCGATGTGTGTCTGTGGCTGGATGTGGATCTTTGGCTGGATGTGTATCTGTGGCTGGATGTGTGTCTGGATGTGGATCTGTGGCTGGATGTGGGTGTGTGGCTGGATGTGGATCTGTGGCTGGATGTGGATCTGTGGCTGGATGTGGATCTGTGGCTGGATGTGGGTGTGGCTGGATGTGGATCTGTGGCTGGATGTGGGTGTGTCTGGATGTGTATCTGTGGCTGGATGTGTGTCTGTGGCTGGATGTGTGTCTGTGGCTGGATGTGTCTGGATGTGGATCTGTGGCTGGATGTGTGTCTGTGGCTGGATGTGTGTCTGGATGTGTGTCTGTGGCGGGATGTGGATCTGTGGCTGGATGTGTGTCTGTGGCTGGATGTGTGTCTGTGGCTGGATGTGTGTCTGTGGCTGGATGTGTGTCTGTGGCTGGATGTGGATCTGTGGCTGGATGTGTGTCTGTGGCTGGATGTGTGTCTGTGGCTGCAGAGATGTATGAGGGCCAAGAGGAAACCCACTGGCACAGTTGGCTGAGGAGGAGCAGTAAGAGGCCCACTGAGAGGCAGAGAGAGGGCTTGAGTAACTACACATACCAAAACCCTGTTCTTGGGAAAGACATGGACTACTGGGCAAGCATCATGGAGCAACTATGGATAAAACCCCAGCCCTAGCACTGGCCTCTCCATACCATGGATGTACTTCTGTGTACATGTTCCTTGAGCGTACATGCACATATCTGCCGATGCTTATTCAAAACATGGTGTATGTTAGGGTGTTAGCCTATGTTTGTGCATGGTACATTGCGTGTGTGTTCGTGTGTGGTTTAGCCATTGTCAGCTGGGTCTGCATTGACACAACGTTCGTGCTCTGAGCTAAGGGGACAGCGGCTTGACACAGGACAACCACACACTTACTCAAACTCTTTGATCCATAAAAGTCATCGCTTAACCCTGGGAAGTCCTAGGTGTCCCGACAGGTGAGAGCAGAAACAAAGAGAAGAGAGCAGACAGGAAGAAGAGGAGGTTAGTGAGAGCTGGGACAGGGCAGAGACAGAGAGGGAGGGAGGGGGGAGGGGGGGTGTGATGCTGGCCTGGTGGAGAACATGGCCTACCTGTCCAGGCCCACCAACACAAGGCACTGTGCTCATTAAGCCTGGGCCTTTATAGTTAGTAAACCCTGGGCCTTTCAATGACGCTAGCCCAACCCTGTTAAGATCAGCGTGCTGACTCGGCAGCTTTTTAGCGCTGTGGTCCCAGTTAATGAGACGTGTTGAGCGTCTGTGGTTGACGGCTTGTTTGGGACTAACAGGTTCCAGGTCAAGAGCAACAGTCTCCACTGTGGCCACGGCAGACAGGCAGACAGACAGGCAGAGAGACAGACAGGCAGGTAGGCAGACCCCCACACCTGAGCAGTCCTCTCTGGGTGGGAGTGAGGGGGGGCAGAGGCGCCGAGCATGCGGCTACAGTCTGACCCCCCAGAATGGAAAGATGAGGTTGAGAGAAGGAGGTGTGAAGCATGAAAGGAAAGCGCGAAAACTCCCCTCTGTCCCACAAACGGTACTTACGTTCGGATTCCACCAACTCCTGCACAATATTCTCCTTGCTCTTGTAAAACGGGAACTTGCGCGAGAGGTTGAAGCTTTTTTTGCGCTTTACTTTGACTGGCTGCTCGGAGATGAGTGGATGGAGGGAGGGGGAGGGGCCCGGTGAGGGGGATGAAACAAAAACACAACAGAACGTGTTTCAATGTGGAGGACACCAAACAATCATGCAAAAACGGACCAAACAGAAATCAATGTGGAATCATGATTGGAATGGGAGAAGCATGTCGCTGGGGTGAAATGAACGGGGTGAAAACACTAATGCAAAAGGGGGAGGGCGCTTTTGTTTTTGACAATTTTAAGATTCGGTTCACGTTCGACCCTGTGATATGACTATGAACTGACATTAGTCTTCTAAGTACTGAGTCTTCCTAGACAATTTCATAATCGACTTTGCCAATTGAGAATATCTAAAATGGTGTTGGTAAATCAGGGCATAATGTCTTTAGCTGACAAGTCAGGACTAAATTCATACAGAGATCTATTGTAAAGGCTTTAAAAGGTAAGTGATCTGGTCTAGTTAAGACAGTGGGAAGCCTCCTGGGACCACACTGCTCTCTAGAGAGACGATACAGAGATGTGATTGTCATGCCAGTAACATAAGCCTGTTCCTCCCTCCCTCTCTCCCCGTCTTCAGAGAGCAGGTGTGCACTCCTGTTCCCATCCCAGGGGAGGAAGGAGGGAGGGAGGGGGGGAGGGGGGAGGGAGGGGAAGTGGGTCGGCGCCAGCTCCCTGAGAGCCCGGGAGAAACCAGGCCTCCAGAAACCAGGCCCCCAGAGACCAGGCCTCCAGAGACCAGGCCTCCAGAGACCAGGCCTCCTCACTCACCCTGTTGGACTCGATCATGCCCGTCCTGGCGTGGAACTTGACTGTTTTTAACCTGGCCCGCTCTTTCTTCTCCACCCTGCAGAAGAGACATGACAGGTTTAGAGTGGGAGTGGGGCTGGAGGCTGCTTGGCTGGGGCCGGGCCGGTGGTACAGGCGCTCAGCCAGTCTGCCTGCGTGGCGTCAAGTGCACAGTGTGGTGTTGGAGCAGTAGCCCTGCTGGGCGGGGGGACTGACTGCACCTTTTCTTGCTGGGGAATGACCCCGATCTGCTCGCTTTCGCCGTGGGGCGTGACCAGCCGCGCCTGCCACCACTCGTCATCGGAGGCGTTGATGACATGCAGGATGTCCCCATAGGAGAAGCTCAGGCCCTGGCTGGGCAGACAGCTGTCCCTGGTCCTGTCATAGTCAAACAGGGCTCTGCAGCACGGAGGGAGGGGGACATGGAGGAAGAGAAACATGCACAAGACGGGTTAGTGTTACTTTGCAATATATCTTGTTGCGACACAATGGCGCCTCACAAGCCCTATTGTTGGCCCATAGTTTTCGGCGTCACCTCGTTGTGCGTGTCAGACAGGTAGGATTAGAGGACTCTGGAGAAAGGAATTCTTGCTTTACAGGTTCTCGTCTTCGTCCCAAAAAATATATTTCTCTTCCTCTTCCTCTCCTTTTCTCTCTCTCTCTCTATATATATATATATATATCACAGGCGGTCTCAATCCACAGAAAACAAGGTTTAGTCAAGTGGGAATGTGGCTACTGCTTGCAGTCCTACCTCCCAGCTAACCTGTTATAGACCAGCCCAGCAGCACTGGGAGTGTTTGGTGCAGCCAGGTAGCTTTAACACAGCGACACACAGTGTGTGTGTGTGTGTGTGTGTGTGTTGGCGGAGCGTGTAAGCACCTGAGAGGCCTCCTCCTCCACATTCCTGAGGGCTTGGGAGGACATCGCTGCTGCTGTTAGCGCAGCGGGCTAACTAGACAGCCTTTCCTACATAGCTGTGTGTTTACTCACCCACACACTCACACAGTACACTCCCCTACACACACACACAGTACACTCCACTCCCCTACACACACACACACACAGTACACTCCCCTACACACACACACAGTACACTCCACTCCCCTACACACACACACTACACTCCACTCCCCTACACACACACACACAGTACACTCCCCTCCCACTACACACACACAGTACACTCCACTCCCCTACACACAGGCTTGGCTTTACATTTCTAGCCGGATGCAGACCTGGTAGTAGCAGCAAGATGGAGTGTCTGTAAACATGACTAAAGCAAACGCACAGGGCTGTATGCTGGGGGCTTACGGTTAGCCAGCCACCTGGGCTAGCGTGGAGTACAGTACGAGGCCTGGGCCCCAGGGCTGCATCCCAGGGTAATCCTATTCACCTTGACCCCCCTGAGCCTCTCCTGACTCAGGCAGCTGCACTCATTACTGGAGAAGCCTGCCACCTGTTCCACTCTCTGACCGAGGGGCCATACAATCTGGCAACAGGCCACAGTGAAGGATAACATGGACGCCACAGTGAAGGCTGTCACCAGCCTCACATGACATGTACCAGGCTGGCAGTATCGATGGGAATGCCTCTCTATCATTTTTGATCGGAGTCAAACTAAGATAAGACTGTCAGTTATTAACGAAACGATTTACAACCAAATAAAAGCACAAGTGTGGATAAGGTGATGGTTACGGTGACAGTTTAAAAAAAGAAATGATTAACCTTAGACGATATAGAAATACTGTGTCCTTGTTTGGGGTATAGTGGGTAACATATCGTGAGTAGCAGTATCGTACAGATCCTCCAGTGTGTGTGTGTGTGTGTGTGTGTGTGTGTGAGCGTACCTGACGTAGAGGGAGCGTTTCTCGCTGGTGCGCAGGGAGCCCGATCCCGAGCTCATGCTGCTGTTCATCATCTGCTCCCTCAGGTCGTGGATCTTCGACTCAAAGCGGCTGTACTCTGCAGACAGACACACACAACGCTGTGTCAACATCCCCAACGTTTACACCACACACGCAACGCACACCGCTTCCAGTTTCTCTGCTGTATGCAGCTAGGGCTTTGTCACCCACAATAATTACATCAAAACCTACTGGAAAATGCTATATCACCAGAGCATAGAGAGGCTAACAGTCCTTAGATCTATCCTCTCCTTATATGTGCACTGGTTCCAGCTAGAGGAGGTAGAGGAGCTGGGCTCTGGGGAGGTAGAGGAGCTAAGCTCTGGGGAGGTAGAGGGGAGGTAGAGGGGAGGTAGAGGGGCTGAGCTCTGGGGAGGTAGAGGGGCTGAGGTCTGGGGAGGTAGAGGGGCTGAGGTCTGGGGAGGTAGAGGAGCTGAGCTCTGGGGAGGTAGAGGGGCTGAGCTCTGGGGAGGTAGAGGGGCTGAGGTCTGGGGAGGTAGAGGAGCTGAGCTCTGGGGAGGTAGAGGAGCTGAGCTCTGGGGAGGTAGAGGGGCTGAGCTCTGGGGAGGTAGAGGGGCTGAGGTCTGGGGAGGTAGAGGGAGCTGAGCTCTGGGGAGGTAGAGGAGCTGAGCTCTGGGGAGGTAGAGGAGCTGAGCTCTGGGGAGGTAGAGGGGCTGAGCTCTGGGGAGGTAGAGGAGCTGAGCTCTGGGGAGGTAGAGGAGCTGAGCTCTGGGGAGGTAGAGGGAGCTGAGCTCTGGGGAGGTAGAGGGGAGGTAGAGGGGCTGAGCTCTGGGGAGGTAGAGGAGCTAAGCTCTGGGGAGGTAGAGGGGCTGAGCTCTGGGGAGGTAAAGGGGCTGAGGTTCAGCGTCTCCTTTCCGCCTGATTAATGACCCCGCAAGCAGATGGAGCTTTGCCATGTATCAGACTCACACTTCCACTAATATCTTCTGTCAGCCCATTCATTATGTGGATTAATTACATTCAACATGGACTCTTTAGCACCATGAAAAAAAGAGGAAGGCCTCCAACTAAATTCAGCGGATGACCATTTGTCACAGTGTATAAATCCACACTGTGGCGGAGTGGAGGCTGATGTATGAATCCACCTGAGCCCCCTGCTCCTCAATAAACAGGCACTCATTAACTGTGTTTGTGTGTGTGTGTGTGTACATGCAAGCTGTGCTGAGGGTGCTAGAACAAGCCAGGCAAGCCACCCATAGAACACACACACGACACTGGGCAACAGGACAAAACAAGGCAGAGAGAGACCGAGAGAGCTAGCTAGAAAAACAAGTTATCATGTGATAGCACACCAGGTAGGTAACCCAGTAACACCACAAAGGCTTGAGTGTCCAAACATTGGCCCTGTCCTTGTTCACTACCGACGGTACGACAGTCGTACAAGATAGAAGCAGATAAGGCCATGTAGAGCCAGACACTCGGACTTCAGTTACCTCAGTATAGGTATTATGCTATTTATGATACCTCGGTGTACGTAACAAACCTTCATATTTGACATCAACATAAGTGTGTTGCATCAGAAGCCTATGTGTATCTGGGAGCAGCCAAACAGCAGGCCTTAACGACATACCATATCCATGACTATCATAAGAAACCAGTTTAATCTCAGGCACCACTTTTTCTTGTTCCTTTAAAATCGAATGTTTTGTAAGCGAAGTATGTAGTCTGCAAGCGACCCTGTAAGGCTTTACTTACCTAATCAAACTAGACATGGTGCGACCGTTAAAAACACGCTCCCTTTCCGAACGACATGAGAATTACAGATCAAAGTCCAGATACTGGGCGTGACTGAGGCCGGTAGGTAGCCTAGAAAAACAAACACAACCATCCCTGGGGCTCAGCTGATCGTTTTTTGTTCCTCTCAAGTCCCTGGATTTAGACGCAGAAATCCCTGTCAGGTGTGAAAACAGGCCGATTCTCCTGGCAGCCCCCCGACTCTGCCTCTGCCGTAGCCCCCGACCGAAACCCAGAGTGGATTCAAAGCAAACAGAAACTGCGCCCTAAGCCATCTGCCTGCTCCCCGCCCTGCTCTCTCTCTCTCTGCTTCAGCAGGCCAGCAGTTACGCTCAACCACAAGGGAGAGAGTGACACAGCAAGGTGAGGTAACCCGACACCACCTGCCTGTAACCAGGGGCAACGCCCCAGCAGTCAGGGGGCCCATGGGACAGCGTATACGGAAGCAGTCATGACTCTAGTCCACGGGCCTCTCAGACACAGCAGCAGCAGGAGGAGGAGGAGGACTCCAGGGAGCAGAGAGACCAGGAAGGGGAGGAGTAGGAAGGATAAGAAACAAAAGAGTCACGAGAGAGAGAGAGGCTGTTCTACCTCACAACACCCACAACACACAACGGCCCGACCGGTGGGAACGAGACGGTAGGTGAAGCTGGGGCCACGGCATTCCTGGAGGGCCGTCATTACCGTCAGGGCCTAACCACCCACCTGACCACCACCCCACCACCACCACCAGAGCAGCAGAGAAGACCACCCTGCAGACAGGCCTCCCCCAGCTGCTGCCGGGCTCCACAGGGAACACAAGGAACAACAGTGGAAGAGACAGCTGTAGTTTGCCCACGGTCGGCCTGGTCTGGTGCGTCTACACCCGGGGACTCGTCTGTCACCTGATCCACACAGGGGAGTCCGTCCCTGGGTCATAACCTAGCAACAGCCTCCCTGGCCAACCACGTATCACTTCAAAGTTTGAGGGGCTGGCAGCGAGGAGAGCTGCGCATCACTTGGGATGACCCGTGAGGAAGAGAATAGGGAAGTGAAGTGAGGGAAAGTGGGTCATGTCTGCATCTCCCTCCCTCATACTGCATGTCCTCATTAGTTGTACTCCCTTTTATTTTGGGTAGTGGGCTGTCGCTGCTTTTCTCTTGATCCAGTTATGCAACACGGCAGCAGGCATGTGTTAGTAATAGGAGAGCGTGTTGGGTTCCACGGGTTAGTCCAGGCCCTGACCACTGTTCCAGGGAACATGTAAACCCAGGCTTTACCATGACTGAAAATGTTCTCTGTAGGAAACATGGGGGACATGAGTCCTGCAGGGTCTGAACAACCCCCCTTCCCCACACACACACCTGAACGACAGGGATGAAGTCTACTGCATTCGTTACACTGTGGACTCCCCAGCCCTGTCCTTCCATCACCGCCACTGAAGCAGAGTGGGCGTACTGGGCAGGGGGAAGCTCCACAGCGGGCTGGAAGGAGAGGGAGCGCCTTGTGTCGGGAGGACGCCTCCCTGCTACAGCCCCATGTCATCTTTAGCTCTGGCCCTCCATCAGAGATGTGTGAGAAAGAGAGTGAGTGAAGGCTGCGGAGCTCCAGCCCCTGGGAGGAGTCCAGGCAGCCTGCCCAGCATGAACCAACATTCACACTCCAGTTAGCCCCTGACTGACGGTCCCCTACTCCCCTGCCCTCCACAGTACACTGTGGACCCTCCTTGGCTGGCCAGGCCGGAGCTGAGGACAGGACAGGGCAGGGCGAGGCGTTCCAGAGGCTGGCTGCACATCTCAGAGGATCAGTGGGGGATGCAGGAAGTCAATCATTTGCCAGCCATCTTGACTCATCCGTTTAGACTGGTTAAGCATTGCCAGCTCAATAGTGTCCTTCACTGTCCTACAAAAGAGCCACATTACAAGGAAGGATTTATCGCTGGCTCGAGGCATCGTAGATAACGCAGACCTCACTTCACGGCACACACGGTCTTATCTAAGACTGCCGAGGTGGATGAAAACAGGAAAAACAGCAGGGGGAAGGGAGCTTCATATTCAAAATGTCCTCAAATGAGATGGCCTTAGCTGTGCTGGGAGGCCTTAAGAGTAGCCCTGACTACTTACAGAACCTGGACACACCTCAATCCTGTGAGGGACTAACCGTCTATGCAGTGACCTGTGG
This sequence comes from Mallotus villosus, assembly GCA_903064625.1. Taxonomy (NCBI): domain Eukaryota; kingdom Metazoa; phylum Chordata; class Actinopteri; order Osmeriformes; family Salangidae; genus Mallotus; species Mallotus villosus. The sequence continues at coordinate 785,975 of CAEFZP010000039.1, forward strand.
GCTATTTCTAGAGACAGGACAGCTCTATGGAGGGTTATTACAGCAGGTATTCTTCTGCTTGATGTTTTATTAGAGGCATCAAGAATATGGGGAGAGAACAAGCTGCAACATATACGGCTGCATTCCTCTCCTAGTCCAAGCTGAGAGAGGAGCAGAGATCTAAAGCTCATAATATCCTTTCCTTTGTTGTTGCAGCATGTGCATACCTCGGATCTAAATGCTGAGAATGTGTGTGTGTGTGTATAGAACAGCAGAACAAGTAAGCCTACCTGCCAGACATCCCCCAGTGAATTTATACTGCAAAGAGATATTGAGACTCAAGGTCTCTTAAAAGACAACCAAATCAACACCATGTACACATTAATGTTAGGGTATTTTTCTCCTTGTTGTATTTCAGGGACACCTCTATGACAAACAAACACAACAAAGATGAATACCATGCTGATTAAGAATGTGAATAGCAGTGATGTTTAATTCACTTATTCACAAGGTCACTTCCTGAACAGACTGAAAAGCTTCCACGCACCTGCTTAGACCACGCCTCTCTGACCACCTTTCAGACCAAATGTCTAGGGACCAAATATAATGTCTGGCAAGAGTAGGTATTATGCAACCCATGGAGTCTTCCACACTAAAACATTAGACAATATAGCAAAAGCAAATGATTCATTATCTACATTATCTGGAATACCGAGTCATTTGCGTCACTACCCAGACCTACTGTGACTATTCATGTGTGGAAAATGTGAAGAACTTTAAGTCGTTTGTGACAGGTTAGTTATAAGAAGTCGCGAAGCTCAAACCACTGGCAATCTTACAACATGTTGTCTCCACCTGACCAATAACCCTGGCAGAAGGAGATGTATTTCCTTAAATGTAAAACATAGCCTAACATAGATCAAAAATAAATAAAATAACCCACAAACAATTTAACAATATAGACTTAATGTCAAGAAGCCACATTAACCTCTACCACATTCCTGTACGTGTTTGACCCTACGTCAGTGAGCGTGTACTAGGCGAGGTGAGTGTTGACTGTATTTGAAGTGGTACCGGGGAACCAGAGCTGCCAGGCCCGGATTGTTTAACGTCCGAAACAGATTACTTTCAAGTGTTTTCTCAGAAAGCCAACCAAGATACCAAAATTAGATACCCAAATTAGCTACCTGACTGCGGTTAACTACCACACAAGCCAATAGTCCCCATAGTTGGTATCACTTTTGTTCAAAATAGCTACCCTGGCAAACCAGCAAATGGGACTAATCCTCAGCGCAAGATTATTTTGTAGCTAGCTAACTAGATTCTACTCGCCCTGCGCCTTGAAGCTATGCTAGCTAGTTAGCTCTAGACTTCAAACCAACAATTAGTTGGCAAGCCAGTTCATTCAGAAAACGTTCAATGCGGTAACTAGCATTAATAACCAACATCTCCGCGACTATTACCTACAAAATGTTCTTGGCTGTTTATTTTTGTCTCGTGCACAACACACGGCACATTCACTTTATAACATTTAATTCGCATATCATTTCCTCACCTCGGTTCAATGTAGTTTTGAATAACTTTGCAGCCCGTTGTGATCTTAACACAGCTACATCCAGCCGACTGGGAATTCATGCGGCTTCTTCTTGCCTGGTACATTCAAGCCCAACCCCCATTCACGTTCGAAGTCGGAGCCAAAAAAGTTTAAAACTTCACCCTTTGTAATATTTATTTTAAATCCACGGTTTATGTTAACCTTCGCCTTGCTGCTATTCTCTCCCCCACTTGGCAGTGTTTCCTTTATCCTCGTTCACTATCCGCAGATACCGGTCCACCATTCACAAGAGACTGAAAACGAAACACGGAGGAGGAACAACAGCTCCTCGGTTGCCCGCCTTGCAGTTGCTCTCCTCAGTACAGGGACGCCCCTGAACCTGAATCCTGGAACTGCAGAAGCCAATCAGCCACCGGCGCTCGGCACTGTCCTCATTTGCAAAGCAGACTTGCCTAAAGATAAACCTTAGCTGGGAGCTGCCACACTTATCAAGTGGAAACATATACAGAATGCTACTGTACATAAACAAATCAACCATGTCAACAATGAGCTGTGTTGTTACTTAATTATATTGCACTGTAGCCTAATAATTAGGCAATTTCCACGAATCGTGTACAAACCGATGAAGGAATGTATTCTGTTCTTATGCGGTTGTTGATCTCACCCGTCCTCTTGCCCCACATCATGAAGTACCCTGCATGTCGCTTATCTGCACATCTCAGTCTTGGTAAGAACTGCCGTATGACTATTCAGCACTTCTGTTCAACAGTGTGAAGATCAACATGACTTTGACAATAGTCTGGGCTGAACTGTTGATGCTATTTCTCAGCCCCACATAGGTCTAACTGTGCAGACGGTTTAAGATACCAGAATTATTTTTCAGCGCTAGTATTGATCTGGATCCTCACGTATTTTCTGTGTGTGTGTTGTTTGTGAATGTACCGTATTTGTATGTGTCTATTTGTGTGTCATGCTCTAATTGCTAAAGCTGCCTACAGCCAGTTATCCTACCTTCTGGCCGGTACTGGGCGATGATGGTGACGGTCTGTCCAGCCCTCTTGAGTGCGGCGGCTGCCTGCTCGTGGGTGGCGTTCCGCAGGTTGACCCCGTTCACCTGAGATGGAGACACACACAGCAAAGACTCAGCCCAGGACCCTACGCGTGGGCCAACGAGTGCTGCTACAGCATCAACCGTGTCTGGAGATAAGAGCACATGGACGGGGGGGGTGGACGTGGTCCTGAATGAGGGAACGCAAGCCCTGGAGCCCGGGTGACAGACAGGTTGATGGCCAGCTTGATTCACGGGGACGGAGCTCAACGTGACAACTGATTGAGTCTGTCCAGCATGAACAGAGAAGGCTATCCTCTGGTGGATCACCAGCTGGATGATTTCATTTCAATCAGTGAAGGTATGACCTTGCAGCGACGAGAGGTCCTAGGACTTTAAAATCACTCGTTTAAATTCCCTGCAGGGACATTGGGCAGATGTACACTCTAGAAAGGTCCTAATCTGCTGTCATGGGGGTTCCTGTGTTTGACACGAGAGAGTTTTTGTATAAATGAAACGCTGACCTTGAGTGGAGTATTACATGCCAGCTGATCTGTATCTCTTAGTTCTCATTTTGTTTTTTATTATTTGTTACGCCCGTGTCCTCAGTCTCAGTTGAATGACATGAGTTGCCTGCTTGCATTGACCTTGTACTTTGTATCCCTTGGCTCTAGCTGCGGTAGGTAGTTAGCTAGAAGTTCTGATACAACATAATAATGATTAACTATAAAGTCCTAGTGGCCCAAGCTGCTGTAGTCTGCAGTATAGCGACTGACCGAGAGGATTCGGTCTCCCCTCCTCAGCTCTCCACTCAGGTCCGCTGGGCCGCCCGCCAGGATGAAGGAGACAAAGATTCCCTCTCCGTCCTCTCCGCCCACGATGTTGAAGCCCAGGCCTGTGGAGCCCTTGTGCAGCAGCACCTTCCGTGGCTCCCTGCCAAACAGAGCCACAGCGTCAGGCCGCGGGGCCGGACTGGGAGCACAGGAGAGAGAGAGACACAGGGGGAGAGAGGGAGACAGGGAGAGAGAGGGAGACACAGGGGGAGAGAGGGAGACGGGCGGAGAAAGGGAGACAGGTGGATGGAGGGAGGGTGGGAGGAACGATAAGAGCGAGAGTAAAAGGAAAGGCAGGAAGACAGAAAAGGGAGACAGAGGACGGTTTAGGACACAGAGCTCACTTCTGGTAGTTTTTAAATGGGTCAAATTGGCAGCAGAATCCATTAGTCCAGCGGAACCTAGATTGTAGCACGTTCTATACATGCATACATACAAAAGTAACTTTCCCAAACCTTCGAGGATAAATGAAAATGTTTAATTGGAATTTAATCATATTTTTAGCAGTGTTACATAAAAACAGAGAATGTTAAGACAGTGGTGATTACATATTCAACGGGTCTTAAATATAAAATATAAATTATAATTGTGATCTTTGGTTATTTAGCTCTAACGGTGCTTTGGGACTATTGTATTATGTTCACTGACTGTGATGTCCCTTCGGATCCAAAGCACACACAGCACACACAGCACACACACAGCACACACAGCACACACAGCACACACAGCACAGGCCACTCAGACATGCTGTCTTTAGATTCACAGTAAGCTCCTTCTACCCCTGCTCCATCCTGAGCATGCATGTGTGAAATCATGCACACACACACACACACACACACACACACACTCCAGATCAGCAGCCTCATGCTTGACTGCCCTGCTGCAGCTCTGTTTTAGCTTCAGCTGCAGTGAGTCATCGTCAGACAGCAGGCGTCCCAGACTGCAATGGGTTGTAGGATCCTGTAGAGGCCAAAACCACTGCTGGGGACCATCACAAGCCTTCTGAAAGCATGCTTCAGACTAACGCAAAAACACACTCGAGGGCCTCTGGAAGCTTTGCACAGATACACACATGTGCACACGCGCACACACACACAAACACAACCAGTCATCCCTCTCAACCGGCCAGACCACATGGTTCCCATTAGTGGTCTTCACTCTACGTACTCAGCCAGCAGTCCACAGGAACAATTCCTACTCAATCCTTAATGGCAGTGCTCTACGTTGCTGTAGAGACCCTTCTCACATCAATGGCAGCCCAAACAGCATGTGGAACTTTAGCGTCATACTTGGAACCACACTGGAAAAAACTCTGTGTCACCCTGGTAAAGTATCTCAAGAGGCAACGTAAGATCTATATGGTCTCAAAAAGGTTTCATAACCCAACTACAAGGTACTTCAGCAAAGGCACTGGATAGCTCTTGTGGATAAGGGCTATACATAGTAGCAGTACATCCAGCACTGGTATATTAATGAATTCATTTAGAAGATGCTTTTATCAAAATTTTCATTTTCACAATGAGAGTCCATTCACTCACGACTAACGTCCTGGTGAATCCACAGTTTCAGTCTAACGAATAACAGTAAGTCCTACGTTGGCGGAAACAACAGCACTGTGGGAGGTCATAGCCCTCCGTCCAATCACTGCCTTATTAGTTACATTACATAAGTTCCTAGAAGGGATAGAGGTCAAATCACAGAGATTCAATTATAGTGATCAGGCTGAAAGCACACGTTGTGGACTGCACCTCTCTCATACAGAGTAGCCACGGCTCATCTCTACACTGCCATCCAAAGGATTACTGTCAGTCACACACAAACTAATACAACAAAATACATGGATAGCACACAACGTCAAATGTCTTCAAAGGAATATGAGCTGGGAAAACCGAGGGCTGTCTGATCTGTGAGTAACCCAGTCAACCGACTAGCAGTGGCAGTCGAGGGGAGCTCAGAGTAAGAGAATGATCTGGAATGATCCTCCCCTATCAGCTGTCGAGAGAGAGAGAGAGAGAGAGAGACGCACATCACCATGGTTACCTGAGGTTCCTGTGTATGCTCCTAGGAGAGAGTGTCATCCTAACCCTGCGCTTCACCATCGGCATGGAGGACGAAATGTTGACGGTGAACATGGCTGCTGTGGCGCATCGCCTTCGCTCAACACCCCGGCAGGGGGATGTTCTCCCCAAACCTGGCTCCCCCTATCTCTGCCCCTCTGCAGCTGAGAGAGCTCTGGAATACACACGTCTCTGGCTTGGGAGTCTCAGGCCGATGTGAGTGTGATAGGAAACAGCTCCACTTGAGGCTGTCACAGACGCTCCCCCACTCATCTTTGGCAGGGCAAGACTTAACCCTCAGCCTCCCACACGAGCTTCCCCTCCATCACATCCTGCCAGGCCCCCCCCCACCCCACACACACACACACACATACACGCACACACCTCCACCCCTCACCCTGCGCCCCTCCCTGCCAAACTCCTCAGATGGAGGAGGCTTCCCCCGGTGTGTCACATCAAAAGGAGATCAGGATCAGGATGTGGTGGGAGTCCGTTCCCTTAAACAGACCGGTCCGTGCTTCAACTCTCTCACTGAGGCTTGCCCCTGGGTCCCGTCCCCTTCACCGCCCCTCATGCCAGAATTCCTGTCCATCAGGCCAGTCCTCAGGAGGGCACGGCCGGCCGGCCAGACGGCAGCTCCCAGCTAATTGGTCGGAAGTGTAAACAAACCGAGGAACTCATGAACTTAATGTGACTGTGGAACCCCTGACATCACATCCTCAGAGCGATGACTGTGGTGACCACTCACTCACTCACTCTTCCCTGCAGCAGGGTTGGCGGGAGAGCGCTCTCTGACAGCCAGAGAGACAGGCTTGTTTTTATCCTTGGCACTTTTCTATGGAGCGAGTGAGCGTTTTTGTTAGCACACCTGCGAATGGGTTAAAGCACTACTGGGAAAAGAAGGGCTTGGTAATTCTGTGAAAGAAAGGGAGTGAATTCCACAGTACACAGAGCGCTCACTCGCTTCCTGTTCTATCATGGGACTAGTGTCTCCTCCCCTTTCTCCACCCTTTTCTTTTTATCAATGCTAGGAATGTAAACAGTTATGGTTCTATAAAACCACCACTCTCTGCCCTCTCCTTTTCTCTAGTCTCTTTCTTTCACTCACTTTCTGTTTGTTTTCCACTTCCTTTCTCTGAAGCACCACCCCCACCCCCACTCCCCCACCCCCACTCCGCTGAGGCAGGTGAGGCTTCAAGCTGAATAGAGATGGAGGACAGTGAGGTCCAGCGGGTCACAATCTCCCGGCCATGCTACACCCAGCCCAGCTCTGTACGCATGACGCTCCTCAGCCCGGGTAATTGGCTCTGCTTGGCTGATTAATGTCGGGCACTGCAGATGGGCGCCATTTTCCACAAACAGAGACAAGCTCTCGCTGGAAAACACTCTCTCTCTCTCTCTCTCTCTCTCCTCTCTCTCTCTCTCTCTCTCTCAGCAGATGAAAGAGATGGTGACGTCCTTTTCCTTGCTTACATCCTCCAGTGTACTTTTCTGCCACTGCATTTTCCCTCCCAGACCTGCTATTTCATTCTAATTTGACATGGGGGGGAGGGGGGGGGTGTGTGTACACTGCTAAGGCGACAGACGGTTCAAGATATTTCAAGCCTCTTGGTACGGCTAAGAATAAACCAGGCGCAATGAATGATTAACAGTTTAGACTCGGGCGTTCAGCTGCATCGGCCATGATTACGTTTCTTCCATCCCTGCTCAGTCTCACCCTCTGCTTGTTAGGAATGGTTTACAGTGGCTGAAGGCCTTGGTATCGATGTGTTAACCCCCTTTCAAACTCTGAGTCGCCTAGTCAAAGGTCACTGGTTGGGAGTGAGTAATAAAAGTGAAAGTTACTGATTAGCTGAATATATGAACTGTCTTGCTGCTGTATTTACAAGATGTCTCTCAGCAACCCTTATCGGCCAATAGCCTGCTTGCCTGCCTAGCAGGGCCCCAACACAGTTCAGGTGGTGGAATTGACTGGTCTCTGACACATACATGTACAGTAGCCTATGCACTCACTCACGTACGCACACACACACATGCGAGAGCAGACAGGAGTGTCATATGGAGCTGGAAACGTGTGTGAGATGACACCACTGAGGGGGACGGGCAGATGGGCAGAGGGCTGATACGAGATCTGACTCATCCACTCAGCCACTCAGCCTGCCCCAGTCCTCTGGAAGACCTCCATATACTATAGATTAACCAAGCACTCTGGAGCCAGCCCTGGTGGAAGTCCTGCTGTGTGTGATGGTGGGGGGGGAGAGGGGGGAGAGGGGGGAGAGGGTGGGGAGAGGGGGGAGAGGGGGGGAGAGGGTGGGGGAGAGGGGTGTGGGAGAGGGGGTGGGAGGGGGCCCCGCCCCCCAGACTGCCTGACAGACCGGGACACTGATCTATTCTGACTGGGATCACAACCTCTGTCATCTGTGATGTCATCCCTCACAACGTCATCGTTGGGTTTGGTAGCAGACATGACCCAGAGGTCCTGGACAGGAAGACAGGTGCATGGCTGTATTTGTGTGTACGTGTATACGTGTGTGTGTGTGTACGTGTGTGTAAATGCATCTACCTGACTGACTGACTGACTGACCGTGTGTGTGTGTGTGCGCATATGCGTCAGCACATTATGAGTGGATGTCTGACTATATCAGTGTGTGTGATTGGAGCTGGCAGCATGGGCTTCTGTGTGTGTGTGTGTGTGAGTGTGTGAGGAGACATGGGCCTGAGTGCATGGCCTGGTCTCTCAGTGTACAGATGAATCACGACAGCTGCAGTACAGCCTTCTCATTGGCCGGCCCCTTGCCGAATCAGCTTCTTACCTCCCAATACATGTATGGTAAGAGCGAGGGTCGTGTTCATATTGACGTAAGCACAGCAGCGCGGCATGCTAAACACTTAGCAGTAGTTTGTTTGTACAGTACGTGTATGAGTGTGGGTACAGTTTGTGTGTTTGGGCTTCCACATTCCAGTCATCCTCTCTGTCACTTCACCCCATATCTGCAGATCCACGGCACGTACGCGTGTATGCAGGCAGGCGGGCAGGTGGGTAGGCACACACCTCACGTGCACACACACACACACAAACACACACATACACACACACACACAAACACACACATACACAAACACACACATACACTGACACACACCAGTGCCCATGCATACACATATAGAAAGGCAGCGAGACACACTCCGTAACTCACTCACTCATAACAGAAACACTCTGGCGGAGAGCCAATCACATAAAAGCAGTCATCCACAGAGGCAGTCATCCACAGAGGCAGCGTGATGGATGAGGCCGTCAGGACGGACAGTGGACACAATACAAACACACGACACAAACACATAAAACCAACAAACGGCCAGAGGGGCGGCTAAGGGCCAATTAACATTTTTCGATGCCGTCGTTAACAACAGCGGCGACACCTGATGCAGACACCCAGAGAGGCGAGCAGGGGGGAGAGGACAATGACACAATGACAGCCTCCTGGCTGTGGGGACGAGGGCCCGGGCTCTGGCTCCTGACAGATGGGATAGAGCAGCTTGTGAGAGTGAGAGCCCCTGTCAGCCTCGCTCCTGTGGAGACGTGTGTGTGTGTGTGTGTGTGTGTGTGTGTGTGTGTGTGTGAAGGGCATGTTTGACTCCCATCTTTAACTCCTCTAACCGTGGAGAGCTGGCTCCAGTCAGTGCTTCAGATTCATGGACGTGATCAGGATGATGACAGATGAGGTGTTTATAGCACTGCAGCACAGCATGAATAACACATTATGGACGTCCAAGGTGTCTGTATCACAGCTCCATGAACACAGAGTCTCATCAATAATTGAGACGTGATGAATTTAGATCATAGTACAATTAGAGAGTTGGAATTTACACTGATTGTTTTAAATCAAATTAAAGGATATTTTTTTCCCAGAGAAAATGAGGAGAACATTTGATATTTATCTAAATACTCATTTATGAGAAAGGGTTATGTGAGGAGAATATATGCAAGGATATGGTGATAGACAGGAGCAAACAATCACCATGGAAACATTTCCTGCTGTTTTGCTGTGTTGTTGTAGTCTCTGTCAGTCGGCACCAGACAGCTTGGTAGCACAGTAGATAGAACCTTGGCTAGCCTATAAGGTTAAGGTTCCAGATGTACTGTATGTATTGTGAGTTGTATACTGTGTCTGGAGGCTTGACAGGCAGATGGGGCACAAGGGGAGGGGGGAAAGGATACCTCTGCAGGAACTATATCCCTCCATCCCTCACTACCTCCCTCCCTCTCTCTCCACCCTTCCCTGCCTCGATTTGTCCTCTCCTTCCCTCCCTTGATCTGTCCTGTCCTGTCCCCCCCCTCCCCCCCTCCGCCCGTGTCAAAGAGCAGCCGTGCACCTGCGCGGAGCCTGGCAACGCCACTGACATGTGCCCTTCCTCGCCCTCATTGGCCGGCCGTGCCGCGGCTGCTGGGTGCCAGGCCAGCCAGATGCCAGGCTGGCGGAGGGGTGTGGCAGAGCAGGGCTGCAGAGAGGAGGGTTAGCTAAGCATGGGCACGATGCACAGGGGTTAGTACCTGCCGGAGAAGGAGGAGGGGACAGGGCCTTGGCACAGGGCAGCGGGGGCAGGACAGAAGCCTGCATCCTGGGGAGGGACCCCCGCTGTAGAACCCCTGGGGGCCCCCACTGTCCCCTGGTTTGTGGATGACACTGTAAATAGGCTCAGCCCTGCTGGGGGGGGGTACAGAAATACAGACAGTGAAGGGGGCTGGTGTAGGACATGAGGGGAGAGAGAGAGCACACAGACACACACATGTAAAAAGACAGAAACACAGACAGGGGCACAACTTCGACGTGTACACAGAGCTGACGTCACACACACACACACACACACACACACACACACACACACACACACACACACACACACACACACACACACCACACAACGCATACTTCCCACACAGGTACATACAGGCATATCTATGCACACACACACGTCCCTGTTGCTCTAGGTTCTGACGTGACCTCTGTGGTTGCAGTACGTGTCAGGAATGTAAGTCTGGAAGGAGGGATGATCGAGGCTGCTGGGAAGCACTGGGTCAACACACTGCTGCCTCACCACACTGCCCAGCTCCAGATACAGTTCATCAGAGCCGTGCTGTACTCACACACACACACACACACACACTCACACACGCACTACACGGTTCAGAAGTCTTGCCGTGTTGCATGTCACACCATATTGGACATCCAAGCACATATATATATATATAAGTACGTCACCAAACAAAGACACACCAAAAACACCAGAAAGCGGCATGTTAATTACGCAATAGGGGTCACCAAGTTCAAAGCAATTGGATGAAAACACGTCTGGCATGTCTCTGATTACGTCGTTCCGTTTTGGCTCGGACGGAAAACCGTAGCGCTGACTCGTCTGGGTGTCAACCGGCACAACCACACGAACAAAACAAACAATTCCCATTCAACCAAATACTTTTCTACGTGAGTAAATCTCCTCATGTAAACAGACGAGATAACACCGGAGTAAGAGAGGAGGGACCCGGGGACGGGACGGGAGAGAGCTGGAGCGTGTCACTGACCTGGTGAAGTCTTCCTCCCCCAGCATGTGGCGGGGGACTGGGGAGTACCTGGAGGGCGTGACCTGGGAGGGCTGGTACACAGGCTTGGGCTCCATGGCCCCCATGTAGGCCATGCCTGAGTTGTGGCTCACGTGGTTGTCCACCATGGTGGGAAAGGCTGGAGCGAGGGCCAGGCCGATAGGGAGAAAGGAAGCATGATTAAAACAGGGTTTGTGTGTGCGTGTGTTTGTGTGTGAGTGTGAGAGTGAGGAAGTGAGAGTGTGTGTTGGCGTGTGGAGGGGGGTTGTTGAAGGTTTGAACAACATTTGACTCCACACTTAAATGCAGACACATTTTCCGCCCAATCCACATCACGTTACAGTACAGTATATGTTATATCATTTTGTTACAGTATAATACATATATATCTCATAGATTCTATGGGGATCAATCCGACCAGTAGTTGTGAAAACATTGTCTTCAAATGTTTTAGATTGGATTATTTTACTGAGAAATCCTCACTGTTTCTGTCCAGCCATAGGGTCTGGTCTCCACTTCTCTTTCAGTCTGGAATGCCAGTAATCTGGAATCCACCTCTTTAGACTGTCATTCTTCTAGGGTGGTTAGGTATTACTGTATGGCACAACTAATCGGAGTCATCTGACTGTGGGCCATAGTTTCAGAGCTTAAGTCAGTATTAGAGGCTTGCTCAAGCCATAGCAACACAAACAATAAGCACTGAATCCCTGTTTGAAAAGTATATTATGAGGTGCATTTATTATTGTGTACTATTGTGTATATCAGTGGATCATCTCTCTGTGTGTGTGTCTGTGTGTGTGTGTGTGTGTGTGTGTGTGCGTGTGTGTGTGTGTGTGTGTGTGTGTGTGTGTGTGCGTGTGGCAGGGGCCCAGGGATGTGGGCTCTCATGAGAAGGTGGGATGTGAGAAAGCCTCCACACTCAGTAGGAGGTAGAAAGCTGGGCTGGTTGCTGTGGGCAGCAGTATGTGTGTGTGTGTGTGTGTGTGTGTGAGTGTGTGTGTGTCTACACACCATGTGGGAGTCTGGGCACAGCCGCGCTGCGGAGAGCAAACTGATTCAACACTACCACTCACACAAAGATCTATAATCATCTCCGCTAACAGTCAGGGACAATAGATAGCTTCTAGATATTCTACTAATACGTATGCACAGTTCATTCTACACGGGACGTCAGCCGACAGCTACTGCTGCTCTGCAGTATAAGGCTGACATCTTACGGTCACGGCAGAATGATGAAATACTGATCAATAACATGCTCCAAGTTGCCTTCTCCATTAAATTGTGCTTTAAAACCAAAACCACTGTGTCAGTGAGGAGGGATGTGTGTGTGTGCAAGAGCAGTGTGTGTGTGTGTGTGTGTGTGTGTGTGTGTGTGTGTGTGTGTGTGTGTGTGTGTGTGTGTGTGTGTGTGTGTGTGAGAGCGCTGTGTGTGTGGGCCCGAAGCCACCAGCAGAAGAAGATACGTACTGCTAGAGTAGTCTGGGGGGGCGTACATGTCGTTGAGGTGGACGGGACCTGGCTTGGCCACCTTGAGGTACACCATGTCTGACGTGTTCTTCAGCGCCGCCACCGCCTCCTCATGACGCACGTCCTGCAGGATGATGTTGTTCACCTACACACACACACACACACACACACACACACACACACACAATCACACATGGTCATTCATTTCTCTTATTTTGCGTGTGTTTGACCAGGTAAGTCATTGAGAACACATTCTGGACAATCAGGAGGTGACAGAGATCAATGGCAAATCCCTGAGTCAACACCGACGGAGGTGACCTCAATCAGAATCTCCCCTGAACCGAACAAACACGTCATTCACCACCTAATGAATCCCACTGCCATTCCATGATATCGCTAATAGATTCATTGACGTCTGAGGGATAGAGGGAGAGCGTTTGGACCAGCAGTAAAGTGCCGTAGCTGGAGGGCCGTTCCACACAGTCAGCCTGGCAGCATCGCACAGTTTCCACAGAAACCGGCGGACTTTCGGGGGTAAAATCTGGAATTAGTATTGGAGTATTTGATCGAGCGGGCCGTCGGTCTCTGCCGACCCCTCTGATGAGAGCTATGGGGTGGGGGACTCTCTGACGACCCCTCTGATGAGAGCTATGGGGTGGGGGACTCTGTGTGCGGCTGCAGTCCCTCACAGCTCCCGCACTATCGCTAGTGCGGCATCATGACTTTGTTCTTATTTATGGCAGCCTTAAACACATCTCATATTTTGCCGACGGTGCAGTCAGTCATCCAGCTGGCAGGTGGGTTCTTTTATCTTCGGTGGCACAAATATGCCTGGGGAGACGAGACGCTCCAGAGCCCAGGCCTCAGCCCGGGATCAATCACAGGGGCGCACGCACGCACACGCAAACACACATGCACACACACAAGAACACACACACACAAGCACACACAAACGCACACATACAGTGCCATTACATGCTGATGCTTGCCACCAGGGACCTGTTTGGGAGGACTGTTCAGGAGAGAGTCCAGACGCTCATACCTCTCCTCTACTACCTTGGCAACTGAGGGAGCGCCCATGAGCACTCTGCTAAACAGTAAGTGCATGTCTGTGTGTTTAGTGGAATAAATGAGGAAACTGACAAACAAGCAAATCGAGACTCTCTAAGCATCAAACACACATCAAAGTCATGCTAAAAAAGTACCAACCAAAGGTTTTGGTCTGTATGTAAGGTAGTAAGATAAACAGTAAGATACTCTATGTCTCATTGTATGTTGCTGTGTGTGTGAGTAAACCTGTGTGTGTGAGAGTGTGTGTGAGTGTGTGTGGGTGTGTGTGTGTGAGTACACCTGTGTGTGTGAGAGTGTGTGTGAGTGTGTGTGAGTGTGGTGTGAGTGTGTGTGTGTGAGTACACCTGTGTGTGTGAGAGTGTGTGTGAGTGTGTATGAGTGTGTGTGTGAGTACACTTGTGTGTGTGAGAGTGTGTGTGAGTGTGTGTGTGTGAGTGTGTGTGTGTGTGTGTGTATGAGTGTGTGTGAGTGTGTGTGTGTGTATGAGTGTGTGTGTGAGTGTCTTACAGCTAGCAGGCGGTCTCCAGTCTGCAGCCGCCCATCCTTCTGAGCCGCGCCCCCCCTCGATGATCTTGGTGATGTAGATGCTGTTGTCTCCGGGGATGTGCTGGTTGCCGATGCCTCCAGCGATGCTGAAACCCAGCCCTGAAAAACAGCATGGGAAGTAGGAGGTGGTGCATTTCTGAAACTACGTCAAGACGCAGATGTTGAGAAACATGAGGGAAAACACTTTTATAGGTTTTGATGACATTGAAATATGTTTTCTATTTTAGGCTGGTAAGTGAATCTATGAGTGACCTACATTGTTGTACACATTTATATTTTAGCATGGCTGTCATACACTGCATACTGTAGTTTTTAAATATCATATCCTGTTTATCTCTCATTTTGCAGAACTAACAAGAAAGGAAGTCCCCTAACCCTATTACTTCATGTTCGTTGATCAAAAGCGGTGCTGAAACATCCCCAAACTTTTACTGCCACAAAACTTGAACCAGTTGTGGGATTCTGGCAAAATATCCCCTCTACCACCTCCCTGCCTCCCCTCTACCACCTCCCTCCCTGCCTCCCCTCTACCACCTCCCTCCCTGCCTCCCCTCTACCACCTCCCTGCCTCCCCTCTACCACCTCCCTGCCTCCTCTCTACCACCTCCCTCCCTGCCTCCCCTCTACCACCTCCCTGCCTCCCCTCTACCACCTCCATGCCTCCCCTCTACCACCTCCCTCCCTGCCTCCCCTCTACCACCTCCCTCCCTGCCTCCCCTCTACCACCTCCCTGCCTCCTCTCTACCACCTCCCTCCCTGCCTCCCCTCTACCACCTCCCTCCCTGCCTCCCCTCTACCACCTCCCTCCCTGCCTCCCCTCTACCCACCTCCCTCCCTGCCTCCCCTCTACCACCTCCCTCCCTGCCTCCCCTCTACCACCTCCCTCCCTGCCTCCCCTCTACCACCTCCCTGCCTCCCCTCTACCACCTCCATGCCTCCCCTCTACCACCTCCCTCCCTGCCTCCCCTCTACCACCTCCCTCCCTGCCTCCCCTCTACCACCTCCCTCCCTGCCTCCCCTCTACCACCTCCCTGCCTCCCCTCTACCACCTCCCTCCCTGCCTCCCCTCTACCACCTCCCTGCCTCCCCTCTACCACCTCCATGCCTCCCCTCTACCACCTCCCTCCCTGCCTCCCCTCTACCACCTCCCTGCCTCCCCTCTACCACCTCCCCCCCTGCCTCCCCTACCACCTCCCTGCCTCCCCTCTACCACCTCCCTGCCTCCCCTCTACCACCTCCATGCCTCCCCTCTACCACCTCCCTCCCTGCCTCCCGTCTACCACCTCCCTGCCATGTCTGTGCCAGCAGCAGCAGCTGTCTGCTGACCTTTGGGCCCCTTGAGGAGGTTGACCTCCAGGATGGTCTCTGGTGGGGCCTGTCTTCTCCGGACCAGGAGCCTGACCACGGGCCCGGCCTCCTTCAGGGCCTCCACCGCCCGGCTGTGCACCACCTCGGACACGTCCACCTCGTTCACACGCAGCACACAGTCGTTGACCCTGGAGAGGGGCAGAGCGGTTACTCTGATGTATCCATGGAAACCAACAGCCCATACCCACGCTACCCTGTCAGTCTACACAGGAGCAACAGGAGGACAGAAATACAGAGAGACTCAAGAGAAAGTCAGAAAGAGAATATACAACAAGCCTGACAGTGTACACATGAGGAGCATTTAGAAGATCCTCATTTTTGCTGTTATTTGTTCTTAAGAGCTTATGGTGAATCTTGAGTTCTTAAGAGTGTGTGAGCCCTGGGTCACATGACTGGAGCAGCACCACTCCCACACAGATCTGCCCATCGGGATGTAAAGAGGAGAAATGGAAAAGAGGTGAGAGGGGAGGGGATGGGTTCAAGAGAAATAGACGTACTGTAAAAAGGAGAAGGAGTGAGGAGGTTAGAAGGAGGAGGGTAGAGAACATAGAGGTAACAGAATAATGGAAGGTGAGAGAGAGAGGGGGGGAGGGTGAGAGAGGGAGGGGTGAGAGAGAGAGGGAGGGAGGGGTGGCGAGGGAGGGAGTGGTGAGAGAGGGAGGGAGTGGTGCTAGCGGGAGGCGTTGATCGCGGCGGGCGTGGGTTCGAGCTCGCGCGTGCGGGTGTGCGCGCGGGCGGGCGTGGTGCTCGCTGGCGTGACGGGGGTGATCGCGGGAGGCGTGGTGCTGCCCCGGCGGGGTGCGAGCTGGCGGGCGTGGTGCGCGCGGCGGGCGTGGTGCTCGCGGGCGGGCGGGGTGCGCGCGGGCGGGCGTGGTGCGCGCGCCGGCGGGGTGCGCGCGGGCGGGCGTGGTGCGCGCCCGGCGGGGTGCGCGCGGGCGGGCGTGGTGCTCGCGGGCGGGCGTGGGTGCGCGCGTGCGGGCGTGGTGCGCGCCCGGCGGGTGCGCGCGGGCGGGCGTGGTGCGCGCCCGGCGGGGTGCGCGCGGCGGCGTGGTGCGAGCGGGCGGGTGGTGAGAGCAGGCGGGGTGAGAGGGAGGGAGTGGTGAGAGAGGGAGGGGCTCACCCCAGTCTGCCATCCATGGCTGCAGCTCCGCCAGGGATGATCTTGGTGATAAAGATCCCAGGGTCGTCAGGGATGTGTGGATTGTCCATCCCCCCCAGCGATGCTGAAGCCCAGCCCAGAGTTTGCCCTGCAGGGGGAGGGGGTGACCATGAAGTATGAGGGAGAATGCACACACACATACACACGTGCAATTTATATTTTTAAAACAAATGCATACACTCACGCACCCACACACATGTGCAAGTATACGCACCCAATTACTCACAGATCCATACGCGCACACACCTACACCTATATTAATATTTATGTATTAATACATGTATGGAGCTCCACAAGCACACACACACGCACACACACACACACACACACACACACACACACACACACACACACACACACACACACACACACACACACACCACACACACACACACCACACACACACACACACACACACACACACACACTGCATTTCCACATGAGTGATGGATCCACCTCTCTCGAGGAGGGACCTGTCAAGGTCAGTGAGATGGGTTCCTTAATAGTATTGGTGTGCTAGGGGAGCATGTGATCTATGCAGACTGCTTAGGAGGGCTGACAAGCACTTCCTCACTCCTGAACTGAACCATCTCTGATGATCATCCATGCCCAAGCAAAACTAGATCTGACTTCACTGGATACTTACAAAGTATAATTGCAAACATACTTGCATAATTAAAGCTGTCAATAAATATGTAAGTATATCACATTTTAAGACACTTCTAATGTGTAGAACAAGATAGATCAAATATAAAATTGTATAAAGCTCTCAATTAATACATAATATATATTTGTAAGATTTAAGTACAGGCAACTCTTTTGGGTATTTATATATCAGCGTGTTCCTTGTGATGAGGTGCCGTCTATGAAAGATTATCAACGTGATGTATCGGGCCTTACTGGTAGCTTGGCTACTGTTTGTCCATAAACGGAGTGATAAAGGACTGGAGCCAGTGAGGGAGGATTTCATCTTTATTTGATGATAAAGAGCTTCCCTGTCTCTTTCTCTGTTTCTTTTGAATTTATGCTATCTCTCCTCCACCTATAACCCCCCATACCCCGACCTTCATCTCTCTCTCTCTCCCTCTCTCGTCTCTCTCTCTCTCTCTCTCTTTCTCTCTCTCTCTCTCTCTCTCTCTCACCCTCTCTCTCACCCTCTCTCTCTCTCTCTCTCCCTCTCCTCTCCTCTCTGCTCTCCCTCTCTCTCTCTCGCTCTCTCCCTCTCTCTCTCTCTCTCGCTCCCTCTCTCTCTCTCTCTCTCTCTCTCTCTCGCTCCCTCTCTCTCCCAGAGTGGCAGAGCCCCCATCTGGGTGTGCTGTCTCCGGACACAGTGCTCCCTCTGACAGCTGTGGTCGCAGAGACAGGCCCCAAACAAGACAGCTGAGAAAAGACTTCACTTTATCATTTTCTATAATTAATGAGCCTCGGTCGCAACAAATTAGGACAGAGGAAGGCTGAGGAGTCCCAGACTGCAGCTCGGGAGCCAAAAGGAGTGCACTGGGCCCAACCACCAAATGTTCCACACCCACAGACCTCTTAAAGTGTGATTTTACATCGTTTATTTAAGCTTATGCATGCAGAAATGCCACTTAGAGGGAAGTTAGGGAGAAGGCAGCGCTGCATCTCTGCTGGAGGTGAAGAGGCATCTGTATGTGTGGGTGGACTAGCCGGAGCGGGGACATATAGTACTGAGTTCCACTGTGGGACCAAGCCTTACTTCTGACATGTGCAACTCTCATGGGGTCCCTGAGTGTGTGTGTGTGTGTGTGTGTGTGTTTTTGTGTGTGTGTGCCTGTAGGAACCTTTCAATAGAAGATGAGGAGGATACAAATGGAGTTGTCAGCGGGTGACACAAGCTGCATTCTAACAGCTTCCCTGGGCTTCACTTCACTAGGACCCCAGGATGTGTTGGAGGGATATCAGAGAGAGAGCGATGCCTTTATCTCCCTCACACACACCAATGACTGATCCGCACATCAGCCACGATAACCTTTCCATCATCTGTCTTTGTTTTCCTTAAATGGATCGTCTTCTGCTGCGCATGCAGGGAGACCATCTTAGCAGAGCACAAGACTGAGCTGCTTACTGCCCCCTAGTGGTGCGAGAGGGTCTCTCTCTGAGTGGGAGGAGGGAAATGAGATGAGGAGAAAATGGATGGAAGGACCGCGGGCTGGTACTCACCCTCTCGAGGATGATCTCCTCATATTTGTACATCCCATCACTGCCGTTCACCTGGCGGGGAAACAGGGACACATGCAGGTCAGTTACATCCCACATCCAAATAAAGACCCCAAAATACATGATCAGAAAAATAAAATATATATACATATATAAATAAGATGTATATTTCTATACAAAAATTATATATACATACAGACTGTTATTTATATTTAATATATATTTTAATTAATTACTACACTGCTATGTGAAGGAAGCTACAGACCAGCAAAACATGGTGGAGGTTTTGAATAAATTATGTTGGTTACAACCCAAACACCATAATGTTACAGTACATCAATAGTGGGTATCATATTGCATGATAAAATGCGGAATCATCTTTTTCTCTCTCCCTCTTATTTTCCTAAATGCACAATTGGGGCCTCTTCATCTTGCGTATATACAGCTGGGGTCAATAGGATTATAGAAATGAGTCCACATGGTGAATAGCATGCTGTGGCCGCCAGAACACAGAGAGAAAGAGAGAGAGACAGAGAGAGAGAGAGCGAGAGAGAGACAGAGAGAGATAGTAAGACGGCAAGAGCAAGTTTGAGAAAGAGAAAGCTAGAAAGGGGGGGAGGGTGCAGAGACAACAGATACTTACATAAGGGCCTGCATCCAGTGAGTCTGCGTTGACGATGATGGGGGGAGGGTTGGCCTGTGAAGATGAAGAGATCCACATGAACTCAGAGTGTGAGGCTGGCAGCTCAGGCATACGCAGCTCACACACACACTCAGCCAGGAGCCACACAGACTGTGCCAGGGGAACAGGACCTGTGGGACTCTGGGTGGGGGGTTGGGGCTAGGACCAAGACTGGGAAAGATACTGGGGCTAGGACTAGTACTGGGTAAGATAATGGGGCTATAGGACTAGTACTGGGTAAGATACTGGGGCTAGGACTAGTACTGGGTAAGATACTGGGGCTAGGGCTAGTACTGGGTAAGATACTGGGGCTATAGGACTAGTACTGGGTAAGATACTGGGGCTATAGGACTAGTACTGGGTAAGATACTGGGGCTATAGGACTAGTACTGGTAGCTGGGAATAGAGCTGCTGATGAAAACCATGGCTAGGTGTGAGGACTGAGACTGAGGAGTGTGGTGACAGAGAGACAGATGTAGTTATTTTTCTAGGCTTCCTGTGGACTTTCATTAAAACAAATGGTGTGTGCCTCTACCATGGGGCCTAACACCTGATATCGCACATTCATTCCACCACCCCCCTCCCCCCCCCTTCACACACCATGCCCAACTCTCTGGAGAAGACACAGGTCACACTGTAACATTGCAGTTAGTCACAACACACAGACAGCCACTATGTGGACCTAAATCCCAGACCACCGAACTCCATCATTGGCAATAAACAGCTCTATAGCGCCACCAAGTGTTTGGGCTTCCAGCCCCTCCGGGCTCGCTGTTCTCCTGGGTGCAGCATCATAGGGACGCTGTTGTGCAACTGTGAAGGGAGCGCCTGTCAAACAAGGGCTGGGGGGTGAACACTGAAAGCTACCGTGTATTCAGATCAAACAGGCAGGAGCTGTATACAGCTGGGTTCTTCCCTCTCCAACCCTTACAGCTGAAATGCTAAACTACAGCTGAAATGCAAGAGAGAGTCAGAGAGAGACGGAGAGAGAGAGAGACAGAGTCAGAGAGAGTCAAAGAGAGAGAGAGTCACAGAGAAAGCAAAAGAGAGAGAGATTACCCTGTTCGGCCACCATCCTGTCTCCCTCTCTTAGCCCCACCATCCTGTCTCCCCCTCTTAACCCCACCATCCTGTCTCCCCTTCTTAACCCCACCATCCTGTCTCCCTCTCTTAACCCCACCATCCTGTCTCCCCTTCTTAACCCCACCATCCTGTCTCCCTCTCTTAACCCCACCATCCTGTCTCCCCTTCTTAACCCCACCATCCTGTCTCCCTCTCTTAACCCCACCATCCTGTCTCCCTCTCTTAACCCCACCATCCTGTCTCCCCCTCTTAACCCCACCATCCTGTCTCCCCCTCTTAACCCCACCATCCTGTCTCCCTCTCTTAACCCCACCATCCTGTCTCCCTCTCTTGACCCCACCATACCATATCTCCTTAGCCAACAACCATCAATACAAGCTCGTCTCAGCCTCTCCCACCACCTCAATTCAGAAGTCTCCATCTCTCCTCACCCATCCCTCACTCAGTATTCCCACATCACCCGTTTTCCAGGACCCTCTCTCTTTCTCTGGAGCCTCTCATATTGATTCCTATTGATTCCCCACCATTCTCTGTGTTCCTCCCCCCCGATGTGCTGGCCTATTGTCTTTGATATCACATTACTGCCTTAAACACCGGCCGGGGGTCTGGGCGGCTGTGGCTCTGATTGCTTTCATGGTGCAGACTACAGATCATTCTATTACTCTTGGAGGCCTCCCGCCTCTGGTAACCACGTTGGGAGATGGCTGGAGAACTTTGGACCGGCCTCCCTCCTCCTACGCGCTTCTCCAGGACACATCTGTCACTTTACTCCTCCAGACTTCATTCACGGGCGCAGGAGGCGATGGCGAGAGCACAACACAAGCAGTCGGGGTCAAAGACAAGCGCTCTCTTTTACATCGCCGCCACGAGCGTGTCCTCTGATGCCGGGGGCGTAGCGTAGAAATGTACACATCGTACACACAGGCTAAGTAAATGCACCATCCCTCGACAGCTATCACTTTGGCGCCTGTCCTCACAACACAGCCTTAGCCCGCACCCTAACACCCTAACACCCTGCCCCCTGCCCCCCATCACATGAAACATCCTTTCCCCCCCCCCGCGTGTCTCATGTTGCGGGAGTACGTTCTCTGGGAACAAACGTCTGTGGATCCGATCCAACATGGCGGCAGGTCCCCCAGGGCCCCTCGTCCTCTCCGTTCTCTGTTCTCTGACTCTGGACAGCTGTGGACTCCGCCCTGCCGCGTCAGCGCCGCCAAGGCTGCTAATCTACATATGGACGAGCAGATGCTGCCGACAGTGCTCGCGCGCGTGCACATTTCCTGGTGAGCTGTCGCCGAGACCCTTCCTCTGTCGCTGCTCCGCAGGAGGGGAGAGAGGACGGAGCACGGAGCCTCTCAGCGTCAACGCTGCCCGCCCCGACGTGCCTGACAGAGAGCACGGTGGAGTTCAGCCCGCTGGATGGGCTGACCGGAGCACATGTGTTGTGTGTGTGTGTGTGTGTGTGTGTGTGTGTGTGTGTGTGTGTGTGGGAGGGAGCCGTGCTGCGTAGCCTGAGGGCAGCAGTGGGGACTAGAGGGAAAACAAGAACAGTTCTTTTCTCTCTGAACTGGACTAAGTCACAGAACATGTGCCAGCGTAGCACAAGACACAGCCAGAGGAACAGAGCACAGGGATCACTGAGGTCCCCGGCTTGTTAAACAACAATAGAGAATCACAACAATAAAAGAATAAAGAAACAATAATAGCAGAAAAACACCTAGAAATAGTTTCAAGTCGGAAACCACAGGTCAGAAAAAAACCACCCATGAGCGCGTCCTTCTAGTCTAGGATTGTGAGCGGTAATCCCAGTATCTGTATCACACATAACGAGCAAACAAAAAGAAAGAGGAAGATAATCTCAGTGTGCGTAATCCTTCATCCGTCCCGCACTGTGTGTGTGTGTGTGTGTGTGTGTACTCTCTCTTAAGTGGGAGCAGGGAGTGGGCATGAGCATAGGGTGGCCGGTGCAGACAGAGAGAGAGAGAGTGAGAAGGACAGACAGACAAGATAAGAGAGAAATTAAGATCTACAAAGAGAGAGAGATATCAAGAAAAACAGAGAGAAGGAGAAAAGAAAGGCACAGAGCGAGAGAGAGAGAGCGAGAGAGAGCGAGAGAGCGAGAGAGAGAGCGAGAGCGAGAGAGAGAGAGCGAGAGAGAGAGAGAGAGAGAGAGAGAGCGAGAGAGAGAGAGAGAGAGAGAGAGAGAGAGCGAGAGAGAGGGGCTTATGATGGCGTTGCAGCATGCTGCTGCGGGCTGTGGGCTGTGAGAGGCCAGGACAGGCTGTGTCCCCGTGTCGTGTCCCTGAGTGGAGCAGAGAGGCTTACACTGTCTGAACTCCACAGCTCTGTCAGCTAGGGGGACATGCACATAGGTCAAGATAAACACACTATCACAGATGAAACCAGGAGAGGGTGTGGAGCAGGAAAGCACTGTGTGTGTGTGAGGACGAGCTGAGGTGGTGAAAGGCCTTCTGGGGTTATGGGCTAAATAGGCTGGAGAGACTCCAGATGTGGCAGAAGGGGGTGACCAAGGGGCAAGGCTGGAATTAACCAAATCTGGATAAGATTATCAGAAATCCTTTAATTTCCTTTTAATTCAAACACTAATCATTAAAGGCTGTTTTCCCAGCCAGCTGTCGCTGTTCACTTCTATCCAGCTGTAATGCAGGGCTCAGGGCAGGCTCTGGCAGGCCACACACACACACACACACACCACACCACACCACACACACGCACACACAGTCCAGACTGCAATCTCAGCGGGCCTGGCACTTTGTCTGTTACTACCAGTCCCCACTGCCCATCAGATGTGATGGTAACCCACTCACTGCTCCACACGCCTTCACACTCCCCCCCCTCCACACACATCCATCTGCTCATATTTCTCCAAACTTTCAATGGATCCTCTCTGTCCATCCCTCTATCCATCCCTCTACCATCTCTCTACCATCTCTCTGTGCATCTCTCTATACATTTGGTAGTCCATCTATCTGTTTGCCTGCATCTTTCTCTGTCTCTGTGACTCAGTCATGTCACCTCCAAACAGAGCTGTACCTGCCTCTGCTCGTCTGGCTGCAGACCCTGGAAGCTGCAGACCCTGGAAGCTGCAGACCCTGGAATCTGCGCGCTGCAAGCTGCAGACCCTGGAAGCTGCAGACCCTGGAAGCTGCAGACCCTGCAAGCTGCAGACCCTGGAATCTGCGGCGCTGCAGAGACTCAGGCTGAACCTTGGCAGCCGCAGGGTACAGGCTTCGTCCAAATTGTTAAATAATCAATGTGTTCCCATGGTGACCAGTGCTCACGTCCTATTGGCTGGGAGGCCCCCTTAGCCGCCTCCCCCCCGTTCACCTCTCAGGACTCTGACTGCGGCTTATGCGGCTCTGTCTCTCTCTCCCTTGCTTTGTCTTCCTCTCTATCTCCCTCCCTCCTCTCTCTCTCTCATGCCTTCCCCTGATAGGCCACACTGCCTGTGCCCAGCACACAAGCACTGGATCAAAAACCAATGAACAGAACGGGCCTCCTGGCTAGAAGACAGCTTGTCAGGTAGACCCAGTCCAGAACAACATCATTACTGTCACCCCGCCATCCATCTGACCACATAACCCGCGTCTTCATTTAGCAGGGCCGCATCTAATGTTCGGTGATGCTATTGACAATGTTCTGACAAACGACCGCATGATGGGAAACTGGCATGACGTATAGACCAGTAAGGCCAAATGAGTCATCGGATTAACCATGAACTCCACCTGACTTTCATTACATCCAATTCACTTATCTTATCATATGAGTGCATTTGACTGCCGTCACATTGTTGCACAATTATACCATGTGAGTACAGCAGAGAGCCCCTCCCCTCCTCTTCCTGCGCCAGTGTTCCTGGTGTTCTGTGTTCTCTGCTCAGTGGGTTCCCCGGGGTCTGAGAGGATGAGGAGCATGCCAAGGTTCCGCATGCGCATAACAATGAGATGCTGACAAGACAATAACGTTCCAGTTTCTTAGCAAACATCTCCACACCTCCCTTCCCCCTCTCCTCCCCCCTCTCCTCCCCTCTCTCCTCCCCTCTCTCCTCCTCCCCTCTCCTCCTCCCCTCTCCTCTTCCCTCCTCTCCTCTCTCCTCCCCTCTCCTCGTCCTGCAGGGCGCTAACACGGCCGCCCTGTATCCAATGGCAACGTCACCGTGAACTATGACAGCGGCTCCTCTCTGAGAGGAGGTCACGGAGACGAGGCTGGGACGCGTCGCCACGCACCCGTCGCCACGGCACCCGTCGCCACGGCACCCGTCGCCACGGCACCCGTCGCCACGGCACACACCGACTGCCACTGTACGTCATCGTGCATCACTGCCCAAACGCTCCCTGTGCGAGTGATGATGAGTGTGATGCTGGGGTGTTTAGTTGGTGTGTTTCCTGCAGTACGTGGGGCGTGGTGAGAGGTGCAGTCAGTGGTGAGCCTCTCTCTGATCCCCAGGCCCTCATTGGCCTCTCGTACACCACGCTGCAGTCCAATCGATACCTACTCAATTACCATGCACCCGACATCTCATTCACACTGAGGCCCCTGGGCTAGGGGAAGAAAGAGGAGAGAAACAGCCAGATGGATAAGAGAAGAAAACAGAAGAGAGGGGGGACAAGAGAGGGGAAGAGAGGAGAGGAGGAGAGGGGGAGAAGGGAGGGAAGGAGATGTTTTCATGGAAGCAGATCTGGTCTCGAACCTTGGTGCTCCTTTCCCCGTCGGAGACAAAGTCGGGGTAACGAGATGTGATACAAAAAATCTCCCTGCGTTAAAGGTCAAATGTTCCTTCTGCCTCTCACAACTGCAGCTGATTTCTGCCATTCATTTGAATGTGGCAACCACAAGGAAATTAATTAGTTCGCTCATAAAACAGGCTCACTAAAAGCCCAGAGATTTCCATGGGAAAAACTGACTTGATGTAAATGATTGAGCATTGTGACAGTCATAGAGACAAGCTCTCTCTCTCTTCTCTCTCTCTCTCTCTCTCTCTCTCACCCACACACACACACACACACAAACACCCGGACACACCACACACGCACACAATTTCACATTTATGAAACTATAATTAATAGGCTGTCACAGCTGTCAGCAGCATTCACCTCTCATCTTTATGTAACAGAACTAAAGCGTGCTCTGGCTTACCTTTCCGTTTGGTCACGGTGGACTGTTCCCAACGAGAGGGCAGGCCGGGCTGACCTTCAGCAGAACACACGGCCCGCCTCACAATAGCTAGCATCACCCCCCTCCCTCCGAACCTCTACCCAGCCGAGCTGAGGCATCCACAGGCCCGCTAGAGGAGTCACAGGTCTGAGCGTGTGGGCTTCTGCCTGTGAGAGGACGAGGCTGTACGGCAGATATCCCAAAATCGACGCTTTATAGTCAAACATTGTGGGTGTGTGTGTGTGTGTTTGTGGTACGGGTGTTCATGCGTGAGTGTGGTGAGGGTGAGTGTGTGTGTTTCTAGGATGCCTCTGTCAGTGGCAGCTTGTGCTGGTCAGTGGACAGAGATTAGCTGCGGTGTGGAGAGAATCAGCACAATCTGGGTTAATAATGTAATCTAACCCCGCCCCCCCCGCCTGACAGCCCTGCTGCCGGGTTACGTCGAGCATCGCTACGGTGCTGTCGTTATTTCCACCGTGATGCCGTTCACTGCGGTGGGCTCCCAGCGCCACTCGTCAAATAGAAGACAGAGCATTATACGGTGGCTTCAAATGACCGAAAACAGATGGGCTTCGCTACACATGTTAGGGAGGGAGGGGAGAGAGAGGGGAGGGCGAGAGAGGGGGAGTGGAGAGAGAGGGGGAGTGGAGAGAGGGAGGGAGGATGTGTCGAGGTGAGGGCAACGGAGGGGGGTGTAAAAACAGTTGACGTTCCTGTCAACAACCGTGACCCGGCCTCCGAGAGAGAAAGGCGTGACAAATGTACGCTGTCATACGTACGCATCATCAGTGCGCTTCCTGTGACCCCGCCCCCCACCGGCTTCCTCGACAACAGAGGTCTCTGGCTGCGTGGAGCTCGCTAGCTACCCCTCCGCTCTCGGTTGCTAACCCCTTGTTGCTAAGCTGAGAGCCACCGTTCCTCCGTGCTGTTTGGGATCCTGACGACAGCACCGCGCTGCTGCCATTTTGAAGCTCTGTGTTTTCCGAAATCCTGTTGTGTCATCCCTTTGTCGATTTTGACTGATCATTTTGTTTCCTTGCCTGCCATTGGACGACAGAGATGGGTAATTCTATGGCAGCCATGACTCGCTACAGCTTGGCTCTGACCGTATGGTTGTGTGTGTGTGGCTGTGTGTGTATGTGGCTGTGTGTGTGTGTGTGGCTGTGTGTGTGTGTGTGTGTGTTTGCCTGTGCTGCCGTGAGGACGTGGGCCCTCGTTGTGATGGCTGTATTTTGGCAGCTTCTTTTTGGCGCCCCACGGAGCCACCTTTGACCTTCCGGAGCGCTGGTGTGGTGCCTCGCGCCCCGAGGCGGGGCTGCTGCTCTGAGGTCAGGCTCGTCTGAGCGCCACCAGACACTGCCCGTGTACACACAACACCCGTCAGCTCAGCACAACACAAACCGCCGACCGCTCACTCTTAAAAACACAACCTGTTCATTTGAAACCTGCTTGTAGCCCCGAGATGCGGCAGAGACTGGAGGAAGGAGAGCAGGAGGGAGGAGGGAGGAGGGAGGAGGGAGGAGGGAGGAGGGAGGAGGGAGGAGGGAGGAGGGAGGAGGGAGGAGGAGGGAGCGAGAGCAGGAGGGAGGAGGAGGAGGTACAGAAGGATGATCCCAGGGCTTTGGCACAAACACCAGAGAATCCCCCCAGGGACATCCACTGTTAAACCAACTGGCGGAGATGACAGAGAGCCACCCCTGACCTTGGGCAGGATGGAGATCCAGGTCCCAAGCTCCCAGGCCTCTTTAGCCTCTCTTGGCTCTAAAACAGCCTCAGCCCCAGCCCTCAGCCCCAGCCCTCAGCCCCCAGCCCTCAGTCCTAGCCCTCAGTCCTAGCCCTCAGCTTCAGCCCCCAGCTCCAGCCCCCAGCCCTCAGTCCCTCAGCCCCAGCCCTAGCCCTCAGCTTCAGCCCCCAGCCCCAGCCCTAGCCCTCAGCTTCAGCCCCCAGGCCTCAGTCCTTGCCCTCAGTTTCAGCCCCCAGCCCTCAGTCCTAGCCCTCAGCCCCCAGTCATAACCCTCAGCCCCCAGTCATAGCCCCCCAGCCCCAGCCCTCAGCTCCCAGCCCTAGCCCTCAGCTTCAGCCCCCAGGCCTCAGTCCTTGCCCTCAGCTTCAGCCCCCAGCACTCAGTCCTAGCTCTCAGCCCCTAGTCCTAGCCCTCAGCCCCAGCCCTCAGCTCCAAGCCTCAGCCTCAGCCCCCAGCCCTGTGGAGCCTCCCCTCTGGGAAATCCCACCCACGGCTCCATTGACCCCAGCAGACATGTCCCTGTGTAGCAAGGCTGAACAGGAGCCAGGAGGTGTTGAGAGGGATGAAGAACTCCATTAAAGTGGGACAACGAGCAGGAGGAAACAGGAAGCAGGAGCTCGGGCCACTACTTTCTTCTCTCCTCGACAACTATGAATACATTCATGAGCACGTTTATCCATATGCTGCTGTATTTCCTGCCAAGACGGTGGCGTAGGAGGAGAAGAAGAAGAAGAAGGGTAAAAAAGGGCTTTGTTTTAAACGTTTGTATCACTTTGGGGACTGCCAAACCAATCTGCCTCCTGTCGAGGGTCCAGATTGGCCCGCGTCTCGGGCCTGCGGACGCACGTCACACACGCGCTCCCCTCAGCCACCGGATCAGAACCGCTATCAGCGAGCCCCCCCGCCGACGACACGCACGCTGATCTGAGGCGGGCCCGGAGACGGCCTTCACAAGTGGCGAGCGTTCAACATGGAGGCCCGTGATAAGACGAAGGCGTACGAGCCTCCCGTTAGAACATGGTGCCATCGGCGTCACTACCTCACACACTGTTGCCATGCTAACCCCACGGACAACGGCGAGGCAATTGTTTTTCGCAGCTTTGAATATTTCAAACGCTGCGTCTCAAACCGAGCCATTTCAATGAAGCGCAACTTGTAGGATTAAAATCAAAACCTTAAACTAAAACCAAATGTCAAATGTCAGAATAAGGGCAGACTCCATTGCTGCGCTGAACCAAACTCTGTCGTAATTATATCTGTATGACTCAAGAGGAAGAGGATGCCAGTCAATATCTGTTTATATCTACACTTAATAAAGGCAGAGTCACGGCCTGTACAAGCACACAGAGCACGGGCACACATTAACCTACATTAGAACAATTAGAAAAATGGATTCAGGAAATAGTCTTCTCCCCATGTACTCTGCTAGTTGAGATGAGAGCGTCAACATGAATGAATCCCAGATCCCCTTCCATCTCCAGGGTCCAGAGCCACAGCACCTGCTCTGTGTGGTGGAGGACTAGAGCTGCAGCTCTGCAGCTCACAACAATCTGGACAGCGTCGCTGTCGCGGCTGCCACGGCAACCGCAGAGGAATGACATTCTGGGGTTCAAAGTGCGTGGCCTGATATTGCATCATTCCTCTTGCTTCCCAGCCCTGCGTCTCTCCACCCACTCTGCCCCTCCCCCCCATCCCCCCCCCATCCCCGCCTCCCCTGATGCTGCCAGGCGCGTCATCGGCCTGGGAGATATTCTGATGAGCATATGCAAGGCTTGGATTTGGCTGATTACATAATTGGAATTTTAATGGGGAATATTAATCCACAGCGGCCCATATTGGGTTTTCTAAGCTGGCTGATCAGGATCTACGGCAGCCGCTCTATCTCTTCGTAATACGCGCTCGCATCCCGACGATGCGCGCTGAGCGAGCGAGCGCTAGGAGACGTCAGAAGCGATATACGCAAACGAAAATACACATCAAAATAAACGAAAGACGACAGACAAAGCAAATCCCACACCATACAGCACTACCCTCCCTCACAAACCCTCCCTCCCTCCCTCCCTCCCTCCCTCCCTCCCTCCCCCCTCCCTCCCTCCCTCTCTCCACCTCTCTCTCTAGCAGCAGCAGTAGCCTCTTCACAGCGTAGCTCAGGGCCGGGAGAGCTCTCCCTGTTACACAAGTGTCTGGCTGATACAGGAGAGCAGTTACCAGCGCTGGTGACACTCCCTCCTCATGGGGACTGGTGGTCACCCTTCACCCTGACCCCCTTGGCCGCTCCTGCAGCTCTGGGAACACACCGTATCCCACACACGCCATTCTACACCGAGCAAGGACGTCGTGTGGTCCACACACCCATGTCGAGATCGCTCATTATCCGTTTGTGTGTGTGCTCTGTGTGTGTGCCTCTCTATATCTATGCAGTATTAAAATCCCTTACAGAAAGGAAGGCCTTTGATGGCCAGGCAGACAGACAGACAGACAGACAGGCAAACAGGCAGGCAGGCAGGCAGGCAGGCAGCGCGTCAACATTGCAGTTGGAGGGTAATTAGCTAGCTGAGGAGCAGAGCTAATGTACGGCTCTGGCTCAGCCTGCACCATGGCAACACACAGACCAGGCTTCCTCCTCCTCCTCTCCTCTTCACTCCTCTGCTGTCTTGTTTCCTTCTCTCCTCTCCTCTTCACTCCTCTGCTGTCTTGTTTCCTCTCTCTCCTCTCCTCTCCTCTCCTCTCCTCTCCTCTCCTCTCCTCTCCTCTCCTCTCCTCTCCTCTCCTCTGTTGTCCTCCTGTTTCCTTCTTTCCTCACTCCTCTCTTCCATTCCAGCTACAGTCAATCACAGAGAACAAGTACTGATAACCCCTTCTTCAGGAGTGGAAAGATGCGTCACTGGCTTTGTTCGAACACAGTGACATAACGTATCCTGAAATAGACTCAAATATATTTGAGTTCGACGACCGTTAAGGATCAACAGAAAAACAGGCTTCCCAACACCAGTGCTAAATACTTTATCCCACAGCTGCCCTTTGTAAATCTGCCAGCTTGTCAGAGGATGGAGACCGTGATAGTTCAAATCGCGAGTACCGTGCCCACACCCAGCTCTTTACCAGGTGCACCAGCACAGAATACACCGTGAAGAGAGGGAATTTACTCCCACACTGTGGTGTGATCCTGTGACGAATACTGCACTGTTTCCAACTGGCCTGACAAAGAGCCTTCTGGTTGCTCCGCCCTGGTGATGAAGCCAACCACACCACATCAGCATGCTCCAATATTTCTCTTTGCTTCAATGGCCGTATTGTTGACACATGAACGATCGGGTCAGTCGGTTGATCAAGAGTGGTTGATCAAGTGTTGGTTAGCTTGCCCAGGTTTATACCCACCCAACCCAAAGACATGTCTGTCTTTCCCGAGTCCCAGAGGAAAGGAGCTGGGAGCAGGGGGCATGCTGCCTTCACCAAGGCCTAATAGTACTGCTCATGTGTTCAGCTGTTTACTGGAGCAGCCCTCTGAAAGTCATGATGACTAATGTCACATAATAAACCTTTCTCCTGTTTTGGGGAGCGGGGCCCAGATGCAACATGAAACAGAAACACAAATATCTATGTTGTGTTTCCTCATGCATCACAGCCCTCGCTTGTCACAATTTGGGAGGACTGAAGAATCCAGAGACTAAAAAATGATGCACTGCTGCAATTAACCCCTCCTCACATCCCTCATGTACCCCTCTCACACCCTCATGTCCCCCTCCTCACACCCCTCATGTACCCCTCCTCACACCCTCATGTACCCCCTCCTCACACCCCTCATGTACCCCTCCTCACACCCCTCATGTACCCCTCCTCACACCCCTCATGTACCCCTCCTCACATCCCTCATGTCCCCCTCCTCACATCCCCTCATGTACCCATCCTCACACCCCTCATGTACCCCTCCTCACACCCCTCATGTACCCCTCCTCACACCCCTCATGTACCCCTCCTCACATCCCTCATGTACCCCTCCTCACACCCCTCATGTACCCCTCCTCACACCCCTCATGTACCCCCTCCTCACACCCCTCATGTACCCCTCCTCACACCCCTCATGTACCCCTCCTCACACCCCTCATGTACCCCTCCTCACACCCCTCATGTACCCCTCCTCACACCCCTCATGTACCCCTCCTCACACCCCTCATGTACCCCCTCCTCACACCCCTCATGTACCCCTCCTCACACCCCTCATGTACCCCTCCTCACACCCCTCATGTACCCCTCCTCACACCCCTCATGTACCCCTACTCACACCCCTATCCCTCATGTACCCCTCCTCACACCCCTCATGTACCCCTCCTCACACCCCTCATGTACCCCTCCTCACACCCCTCATGTACCCCTCCTCACACCCCTCATGTACCCCTCCTCACACCCCTCATGTACCCCTCCTCACACCCCTCATGTACCCCCCCTCCTCACACCCCTCATGTACCCCTCCTCACACCCCTCATGTACCCCTACTCACATCCCCTCATGTACCCCTCCTCACACCCCTCATGTACCCCTCCTCACACCCCTCATGTACCCCTCCTCACACCCCTCATGTACCCCTCCTCACACCCCTCATGTACCCTCTCCTCACACCCCTCATGTACCCCTCCTCACACCCCTCATGTACCCCTCCTCACACCCCTCATGTACCCCTCCTCACACCCCTCATGTACCCCCCTCCTCACATCCCCTCATGTACCCCTCCTCACACCCCTCATGTACCCCTCCTCACATCCCTCAGCATTATAGCAAAACAGACGTGTACATCAACAGTATCTCTCCATGACCTCCATCTCAGGTACCCTCCTTTAGTCGTGAGGGACTGACATTTCGGACTTTACACCAGGAACCCAACGCTAACGGCTTCAATGTCAAAGCAGAGAGACAAAACGACAAACGCCAGGCACCTTAAAAGCAGAGCTAATCTTAGTTCTATTAACTCAAATGGCATGTTTTGTATGTGTCACGCAGGACCCGAGGCAGTACAGCAGAGTCACCTCAGTCACGACTATTCAGAGTGTTCACAAGACACGAAGTCTCTATTCTCGCTCCTGCATTGTCACTTTGTATGCAAACACACTAAGACCAGGTTCAATATGAAGTCTTCCTTAAGACGAGCTCATCGGTGTAACAGATGGGCCTCAAATCCTCGTATGGATTTCTCCTAATCCATCACTTGGGGGCTACAGTCCAGGGATGGAGACTACCTCACAACCCTCCTCGTCAATATTCCAGCCTAAATATATTGAATCTAATAATATAAATATATGATCACACAACGTTCAAGAAATTGATGTCGAGACTGGTAATGGGGTTGTGTTGAGATGCCAACGGTAAAACGCAGCTCTGAGTCACACAGCTCCATCATGTCATCGTTCCAGAGCTCATAAATCAACGGCAGAACTCCAATACCAACACGAGTCCCCTTGGCTGCCAGTGGGGGGGAAACATCACAATGTCCAGTCACAGAGCTCATGCACTGATGCATAAGGACAATTACATCAGAGCTCAATGAAGTTGTGATTATGGAGTGCAGCACGCCATCTCAGGCCCTGCCAGAGGACACGTTGGGAGCGCTGCCCACTGACCATGTCCTCCGCTCAAACCCAGAGAACACACTTTGATAATCTGGCATGTCATCTGGAGCCGCTGCTGCTCAACCCTAAACGCTACGACCACAGAAGGGCATTGGTGGGGGGGGTGGGGGATGGGGGGGGGGTCTGTAGGGAAGTCAGTCTTTTTAGGATAATAAGGCTGATGATGCAAATAGGATCTTTGTCTGTATTCAGTGGGGGTCTGTGCCTGTGATGGAGCGTGCTGGGTGAGGAGCCCAGGTGCAGACGTGGGAAGACGCCCGACCGCACAGCCTTTCACAAACGCAGATGCACAGAAGGGGAGACGCAATCGAATAAATCCATGTTAAGCTATTTCAAGCCATGGATACAGTATCTACAGTGAGATAGGGTGTAGGATATTAAGCTGGGATTGTGCGTGATGCATCCAGGGGTGGTTGTGCTTTGCGCCTTTCTCCCTCTCTCTCTCTCTCTCTGTCTGTCTGTCTCTCTCCCCCCCCCTCTCTCTAGGGCTGTGTATCTATCTCAGTTTCTCGTAAGCACATTAAGGTCTGATGGGTGGACACAGTACAGTATATGTCTATGAGGCAGTAATGCGTTCTAATGAACCCAGGGGCCTTTTACAGGATCTGGGCTCTGTCCTCACACACACATCTGTTTGGCTAACGTTGCTCATCCTCACATTTCCTCTATCTTCTTAACAGGACAAGAGGGAGGGCGGGGGGGGGAGGGGGGAGGGAGGGAGGGAGGGAGGGGGGGGAGGGAGGGAGGCAGAGGGCCGCGTCAGGCAAGCACAGCTTTTTTCCTAAAGCTACATGCTGCACATACTAAGTAACACCCCCTTGCAGGGCTTCCAGGCCTTGGATACGTTACTGAGTAAGACCAGCAACCTACAAGAACTGCAGTGAATATATGAATAATTCAAGATTCATTACTCTACATTAAACATACAGCAGTAGGCCCCTGTGCAATCGAATGCACTTTCAAAAAGATCCATCAACCGTTTAATTGTTGACTCCCCGAAGGAAAATCCAGCTAATTCAACTGGAAATCAACCTTGGGCATTCAGTTCCATGGATTACATTTGGTCAAGACATCAGCCAAATACCAATGGTGATGTGGTGTGACACAGACTCATGTCATGT
Organism: Mallotus villosus; assembly: GCA_903064625.1. Classification (NCBI taxonomy): domain Eukaryota; kingdom Metazoa; phylum Chordata; class Actinopteri; order Osmeriformes; family Salangidae; genus Mallotus; species Mallotus villosus. The sequence continues at coordinate 820,261 of CAEFZP010000039.1, forward strand.
GCCCAGGAGGGTCCCGTTCTAACGCCAAACCTCCTTTGGATTAGACATAGATGCCAGAATCAGTGAGACATCAAAGAGAGAAGATGTGATTGTTTTAAATGCCTGACCGTCTGCGCATTCTAATAAAGTCCTGCATGTGCACAGCCTCTTGAAATGGCAGCAGGGGAGGCTGTGCTCGACACACTACGGAACACCACGGAACAACACGCCCCAGCACAGCACAGCACAGCACAGAGAAGGGTGCTCGACACCTGAAAAGGAAGCTTTTGATTCCAACGACGTGCTAGAGAGAGAGAAATACATGAGAGTGAGATAAAAAAAGAGAGTTATATGAAGGAGAGAGAAGGAGGGGACGAAAGAGAGTGATAAAAGGAGGGAGGGGCAGAGAGAGAGAGAGAGAGAGAGAGAGAGAGAGAGAGCAGGGAGAGAGCGAACACAGGAGATGAGGGGGAAAAAAAGAAGCAAAAAGATAAACTAAAAAGAGTAAAAGAGAGCAGACCAAATGGCTGAAGGGCTGCTTGGATAATGCATTAGACAGAGATGGCACTCAGCGCAGCCACACATGGTACGGAACGCTCTGCCTCTCCACAGACGCTCCGGCTCTCCTCCCACAGCAAATGGAAGCAGAAAGATTCTAATCTGTGCATTTCCTCCTTCCAGCGCCTCTCCTACAATTCTATATCTCGTTCAGTCAGGGAAAAATGACATCAAAATGTTTGGGAATATAGGCAAAGCTATTGGTGGTAATGTACTGCGGCTCAGAGGATCACTGCGCCACGTGACGGGCCACATCCAGTCAACGCTCCGGTGAATGAAGAGGCTCCCTGTTGCGAAGAAGAACACTGGATCTGTGAGCTCTCGCCTTTGCCGCCGTGCGCGAGCGTTCACTACAGCTGGAGCTGCGATCTCAAATGACCAGCGGCTGAAACAAAAGCTCCGGCGCTGTCGAACGCACCCACGGACACCCACTGGAACAGCGGAGTCAGAAGGCTGGGGGATAGGCCACGCCTCTCCTCTATCGATTGTGGCGGTGCGTGGATTCCGTGGCAGCGTGTGGGAGTTCCCGCCCAGTTTGGCGAGGATGCTGATGCTGCTGTTCAGACCCAGCCCCGGAGAGAGGACCGGAGGGGGTGGGGGGGCTTCCCAGAAACCTGCACGGCCCATAAGTATTCATGATTCTGTGCATACACCTATTGACCATCATGACCTGTAGTGGAGATTGTCTCATCCTTCCTTCCTTCACAGGCCTCTCCTCTCCCTGCCCCCCCCTCCTCCCCCTCCCCCCCCTCCGGCAGAGCAGAGATGCTTCTCCTGCTGAATCAGGAGCACAGCACAGCACAGTCCCGTTTCTAGGCCAGTCGCTTCTGTGATCAGCAAAAAGCCCTAAATAAAACAGAGCAGGCAGGCAAACAAACAAACAGCGTTCCCCTCCCCTGGCTGGCAGGCAGGGAGAGGCAGAGGGGAGGGAGGTTAGGGCTACGGGCTGGGGCTGAGGCTGGGGCTGGGAATTAGAAGAGGACTGTGACTGGGGCCCGGGGCTGGGGCTGAGGCCTCACACGGGTTCAGACAGAGAACATATGGACCACTGGGCCATAGCAGCCATGGCTTGTAACACCAACACACAGCCTGAACAAAAAACACTGGAAAGCACAAAAACATCACCTATAACCTGACAGGGAATACAAACACACACACACACACACACTAAAACTGTCCAAACACACTTAGTGCCACGTGTGTTTTCTGAAGGGACACATACAGCACTCAAAGCTATAATCGCATCCAAGAAGCATATTACCTTTATTCTAACCTTCAACCTTTTCAGCTGGCATCTGAGCCCAAAGGGCCGTGCGAGTACATGTGTGAATGGGAGGCTGGAAGGGAGAGGGAGGCGTGGAGGAGAGCCTGGGAGGGCTTTTGGCGGAGGTGTCGGAGGTGGGCTCTGACACACCCTGGGTCGCAGACGAGGGCCTCGCCGTCGCTGATCAGGCTGCAGCCCCGCCCCAATGCCGTCTCCACGGTCCGCTAGGGCCCCGGCGTCGTGACGTCAGAGTCCGTCTGGCCTCCCGTCAGACGCCCAGACGTTGCCCCCTCTTAAGGGGTATAAAAAGACAACTTTTGCTATCGAAAAATCCCCAGAATGGCGCTACATCAATATTGCAGTGTGCCTTGTCTCTCTTCCTATTTTTGAGATGCATTTGCAGAGGTTCAGTGTACTTTCGTCCCTCTAATATTTGAGGGCCTTTTCCTTTTTAGGGATATGTCTCTATGAGAGAGGCATGAATGTGTGTGTGTGTGTGTGTGGCATGTGTGTAAGATAGTGTGTGTACGCAGCATTTATGTGTGCTTAACCGGTGTGTGAAGGTGTGTATGTGTGTGGAAAGAATTGTGATAGAGAGAGACAGAGAGTGAACAGAGATAGATACATGTAGTATTGGGTAGTATGCTCCAGTCCTTGTCTAATGACAATTGAAACTCACAGTGAAGATCAGTGTGCACTGCAGCCGGTGACAGGCAATGAGACAACAAAGCAATGAGTTCCAGGGGAGAGGGGCTAGGGGCTGTTAACCAGACCAGCAGACTGCCGGGGATAATAAGATCACAGGACGACTGCTGAACTGGACCACATCATCTGAACTGTTCCTCTCACAGGGTAGGCATGGTCTGGCTCCTAGCAAGAGTTACACAAGAGCACAGCCACACAGCCCTGAGTGAGAGCACAGCTACACAGCCCTGAGTGAGAGCACAGCTACACAGCCCTGAGTGAGAGCACAGCTACACAGCCCTGAGTGAGAGCACAGTATCTTTCAGTTATTGGATATTGCACTATTGATTTTATGGTCTAGTCACATCAAATGAAATCTGACAGGAATAGGAAATACCACTGTTGTAGATTATTGTGAAGAACTATTGGTTGTGTTATAGATTGTGGAAGAAGTCTAAGTTAAGACTGTGAACATGTTATATAACGTTTTATACCAATGTTCTTGTTAGATACACCACGCTCTCTGTTCACATAGAAACATCCGATGCTCCGACACCTCTGTCCATTTCATAACTTGGTGCCCAAAATGTTCTGCTTGGCGAGACAGCAGTACCTGTGATGCACATCTCCTTATGTAAGCAGTCCAGCTCTGAACTCCTCAGATTAGTCAGAGAAAGACACACCACCGAGCTCCCAGAATGGCAACGAGCGCGTAGGCACGGCTTTCTTCTCCTGTTCCTGATCATCAACCCCTGTTCTGCCAACAGACGCTGCCTCGAGAATGACATCACTCCCAGAATGCAAAGCTGTCTGGCCTTTTAGTGCCGGGAGAGATAACGGTCATGGAGGATGAGGGAGGGTAGGGGGGATCGGGGTGCTCCCCGCCCCCCTGGGACCATCCCAACCCCATCTCCCTCTCTGTGTGGGGAGGTGTGTGTGTGACACCCCTCTCTTTGTTGTTAGCGGTATGCAACAGTCACCCCTTCTTCTCTCTGACAGCCCTCACCCATAGCAACCTGCAGTAGCTGCTACACACACACACACACGCACACACACACACACACACTCCAGATTCTCTGAGGTCTGAGCTCACGATCACTGGCTTTATGTGTCCCAGGAGCGACATCACTGACTAACACTACCACTCCAATTCTCTCCTCTCCACACCTCGGCTCTACTCTCCTGCCTCCTCTCCTGCCTCCTCCCCTGCCTCCTCCCCTGCCTCCTCCTCCTCCCTGCCTCCTCCTCTGCCTTCTCCCCTGCCTCCTCCCCTGCCTCCTCCCCTGCCTCTGACTAGTGACAGCCCAAAACACTCAATATCTGCTGACATATTTCATATATATGGGACGTATCTTTCCCATCAAACAAAATAATATTGGCCAATGAGAATGCTGACATGTAATGTCATACACAATATATATGCAAATGATCTCTTTTTTGATAAGGCACTTGAAAGAACACCGTGAATGATTTAACCATGAATCTAACAATGGCCAGGATGTACAGACAGACAGACTATATGTCTATAAAATCTCATCCATCTCCCCCCTCTATTCAGTCAGACTTGATATTCCCGGGGTGGGGGTAGGGGGGGGTATTGAATGGGGCTGATTGCAATGTGCCACTCCCAGTTGGGTGAAGTCTACCAACAGCACCTAACTCCCTGCTTCCCATCCCAGATGAGCTCCCGGCTAAACCCCTCTTGATCTGATGACAATCTTGCTGGTCTCAGATGGAGGCTGTGGAGGCCACAGCAGGGAACCGAGGAGTCCAAGAGTCTAATGTGTAAATCCTATCCTGTAATACCCCCTCCCGAGAGAGAGAGAGAGAGAGAGATGGACAAAAGAGAGACAAGAGAGGTGAGCAGGAAAGAGATGGTTTTGATCCATTTCTGAAGGCTCTCAACATGGCTCTCAACATGGCCCACCAAGCCTAATAGCGCATTAGCATAACACAGCAGTGTTGTAGAAACAATAGACCTACAGGAGACATAGGGGACTATAGGAGAGCATTTTGGATATGTTTAATATCTTGCTGGTAATAAATAAAGTAAAATCCAATTCATATTTAAAGCTAATCATGGCCACAGAGCTGGAGAGCACACAAAGACAGATTGGAGCCCGGGGGGGTGAGGGGGTGAGGAGCGTATCGGCCCCCATTAGACCAGGGTCTCTACATCGCTCAGATGGAAACTCCAAATGCTATAAAAATGTTTGAAAGAATGCTTCTCTAATCCCAACAGAGTTTATGTGCGATTGTGCGTCCATCCATTATTAACCCCGCCCCCGCCCCGGCGGTAGCCACGCTCTGGTACAGGGGAAGGTGAGCGAGGAAGAGGGCGGGAAACACAGTCATCCTATAAGTGGCACGTTTTTAACCATAACTAATTCGCTATTACACAATTTAAGGACTTTACGTTTTTTTTTACAAGGTGGGACACACCCTCACCACCATCGAAAACCATTCGGAAACATCAACCATGAAAACGAGAATGACTTTGAGTATGGCTTCTCACATCTGCCGATTGCAAATCATCATTCAGGCTCCGGTGAACCGATCGTAAAAAACGCTCACCCACTGGAGCTAAAGATCTACTGTATGTGGCAGCGTATGATTATTGCTCATATCCATGTCTGGCCTGCTCTCTGGCTTGTAGTGTGTGCTGTGTGTAGCCCAGCCTAGGTAGTGGGGGAAGGGATATACTGCCGTTCCCACCCATGGATGAGCAACTGGAACTGAGGGGAAGAGAACAGAAGAGCGGGGGGGGAGGGGGGGGGTCGTCCATCCATCAAAGGCTGTGCTTCTGTCAGGCTTCGCAGGGGAGGGCTGGGAAGGGGATGAGTGGGTGCGTGGAAGACGGAGAGAGAGGTAGAAGACCCTTTTTTAGGAGACCAAGGGGACAGATGCTATTCCACAGAGCTGTGATCTCTCTCTCTCTCATTCTCTCTCTCTCTCTCATTCTCTCTCTCTCTCTCTCTCTCTCTCTCTCTCAGTCTCTCTCTCTCTCCCTCGCTCCATCTCTTAGAGCATCCCCGCTCAGCAACACCAACTGCCTCCTCTTACGTAACCCCCTCCCCCTCTCCAGGCCTGCTGCCTCCTTTTATTGGCTTATTTCTCTCTTTTTCAACATGAGCATGTTCACCCCTCACACTGCAGCCTCGCCACTGTCCCTCACTCCTCCTGTGTCCTGCAGGTCACCCGAATCTCTGCATCTCGTACGAACATGTGTGGCGTCTGGTTAGAATGTGTTCCTACGATCACAGATACAGGAAAGGTGCTGCAGAGTCCAGCTGACCGTTTCAAGTCCCGGGGAAAATATGAGACGTTTGAAACGTTGGACCTGGATGCGACGTGAGGGTTTCACCGTTCCCGTTACGCTCACGAAGCCCAATGCGACGGTTCAGAAGCCACGGCTACTTAACTGGCCATGCAATGTTAGATCACTGTGCATGGCACACTGGGCATGTCTTCTCTGTCATTCACACATGCAGTACACTAGCCTGAGCCTCACATGGGTATTTGCTGGAGTATTCGCACCAATGGCAAACTAAAATCTGCCACGATAAACGCTTACATAATCAGAACTGCTGAGAGATTTTATATTTGAAAAAAATGTAAGTGTGAGAAGTGAAATGAGCCTGATTGGTCTGGGTTGCTGCTAACTGCTGCCAGGCTATGTGGACTGGTAAAGATACATTCCACAAGATATGTCATGGCCCTGGAATGAAGTACAGCTCAGTGGTCGAGCATTGGACAGCAGATAAAGATTCAGGTTCAAACCTCCCCTGAATGTCACTTTGGATAAAAGCATCAGGTAAATGAACACGTTATTATTACCACAGTAAACCCCTGAGCTGGCTCCCCTCAGACGAGCCGGGAGAAGCTCTCTCCGTGGACGTTGTGGAGGTAAGCTGGTGACATGAGTCAGCCTCATGGATGTGCTCGGAGCTGGGAGGATTCTCTTCAACGTTGCCAGTTGAGATCTCAGCCTCCATTTTACCAACATGCTGTCTCTCTCTCACTCACTTCCTCTCTCCTTCCCTCTGTCGCCCCTATGCTCTTAGAACTAAATACATGCAGACATGTACACGCACACACACACACACACACACACACACACACACACACACAGCGACAGATACGCTGGCTCCTCGTACTGCATGCTACAGTACACAGATCATTCCTGACACACACACACAGAGAGCCATTTCTTCAACTGCATACAGTAACACACCAAGCCACCCTTCCCCCACCCATAGCTCAGACCCTTGCACACACACACACACACCTTGCTTAATTACAGATTGCGTTCCTATAGCGGGTTCAGGCGTTTATGCAAGGTGATCTGTGACGTTACCGAGGTAACAAGAGAGAAAAGGATGAATGGAAAATGGAAGACATCTAAATGGAAGCTGTGATGGTCTAGCTGCAGCATCATTTGAGCCAGTATAGTGATGTTCGTCTTTAATGAGACAATATTTACATAATAACCCTTGTGAGGAATATCACATCTTGCGTATCGAACAACGACCACAAACAGATATGAGCCATCTAATAGAGCTCTTCCTTTTCATCTCATTCCCTCCCTCCTTCCCTTTCTCCTCTCCCCCCTTCTCTTTCTCTCGACAGGAAATCTGCCTGATGAGAGCCAAACCTTTCATTTGTTCATCTTTGAGGAACTTGCATCATATATTCAAAATGGCTTTTGTGAATGCCAAATGAGAAATCCATTTAGCCTGTCTTCACTACAGATACATACACTATTCTAGGCATTGTGCAGCTTTCAAAAGAGCTAAATTGATCTCAACATTGTTTTTTTGAGTGTGTAACATCTCTACAGGAAAACACACTGCAGTTTTGACTCTGAGATCTTAGCAACAGTCCAAAATAAAAAAAAGATTCTTCCGGATCCAAATAATCGATAAGAATGATTCATTTGGACCAAAGCCTCATAACAAGAACAATACCAACATGTCAATGTGATTGTACCAGAACAATCCTGCTCTGTCCAACAGATACACGGACTACAGACCACATGAACAGATCTCATGATATTCAGTAGAACACCAGAGGGTATGTGTAACAGTAAGGACTACAGGGTGAGGGTTTGCTCTGTAGTCTGTACTACTGCCCAACAGGCTCCCCCATGACACATAAGCAGCTCTAAACGTGTACACACTCGTGTGTGTGTGTGTGCTCCAACCTGGCAACCTCAAATGACATGCCCCTCCCCCCCCCCTTCCCCCACCACCACCACCACCACACACACACCTCCATATCCCATTGCCAGGACCCAGAGAAATGGGGTGAGGGGGGGGTGAGATAGCAGAGGAAGTGGAATTACCTGATCGTACCACTCCCGGTTGGTGCAGGTGCACTCGGGCCACCATCCTGCCTGTCCTCCAGAGTTGTTGCCATTCACCTTGGGGCCGCCCTTGGATTGGCCCTTGGGGTTGGGCCCTCCAGGCCCCCCTGAGGACATCATCTTGCCCTTACTTCTCCCCAGAGTGCCCCCTCCTCCAACCATGCCTCCCCCTCCCCCTGAGGCCGGAGGGGGTAAGGTCTGGCCTCCCCCATACCCGGCCGGGTATCCATAGGGCTCAGCCTGCCAGTCCGCGTACGCTGGGGCATCCATCCTGCGCAGGGCCGCCATGCGAGTCACCTCATAACATTCTGGGCACTTGCAGCAGTGGTGGTGTTTGTGCATGCTGGCTGGGCTGGCGCTGCGCTGAGCGGAGTGGCACACTCTCTCTCTCTCTCTCTCTCTCTCTCTCTCTCTCTCTCTCTCTCTCTCTCTGCTGCCTCCTCAGATCACACGCAGCACGCTGCTAACGGCTCTGGGAGCGCTTAGTACCGACGCAAATAACACTAATCACAGGAATTCAACAGATTTTCCCTTTTTAACAAATCCTGTTACTCTTCTCTCTGTTCCCCTCCAAAGCAGGAAAGGAGCGAGGGTGGCGAAAGTAGCGACAGGGAAAAGAGATGAAATCAAAAATGGATACGTTGTCTTCCTCTTCTTGACGTAGAAGATCAAAGGAAAGAATATTGAAAATATTGTATACGATCACACAATCAGAGACCAGCCCCGATGGTAGAATCTTCCTTTAGCTTCTCTTGTTTCACAGTGATATGTATATAAATTCATAGATATATATATTCATTTGTTTATATATCATATATATTTACACACACAATTACATATAAAAATATTAATATAAACAGACGAGCACAAATACAGATATATACAGAGATATATGTATATATATATAAATATCTATATGCGTGTGTACAAATATATATATAAACAATATGTATATATAGAAATGATATCCTCTGATGAAATCTTCCTGTATTTTCTCTGTATCTTCCCTTTTCGTCAAATCAAATCTCTTCCTCCGGTTTTTCCTCCTGCGTTGAGAAGCGTTTTCTTTCTTTCGTTCTCTCTCTCTCTTTTCTCAACCTGCAGAGAGGAGCTGAGCACTGGATTGCCTCTCAGCCTGCTTGCCCTAGATGTGGATTATACAGAGGGACGCGAGCAAGCGAGAGGAGGATGGAGAGGGAGCAAGAGAGAGAGAGCGAGAGCAAGAGAGAGAGAGAGAGAGAGAGAGAGCAAGAGAGAGAGAGAGCAAGAGAGAGAGAGAGAACGAGGGAAAGCGAAGGTGAGCGAGAGGGGGAGAGCGAGGCAGCAAAAGAGACAGAGAGAGAGAGAGAGAGAGAGCGAGAGGGGAGGGGGGGAGTACGTAGCAGCATCCCTCCAGCACCTCAGCCCTGACAGCCACAGCCAATCAACTGGCAGCACTGCCATCAGCAGCAGCAGTACCAACAGGACTGAGCGCTTCACTGGGTGCTCTTAAAGGGGCCACGCCATCATAACCTCACCGCTCCCTGGCAGAGCTGCACACACGCACGCTAGCAAACACGCAACGCACACTGTAGAACGCTCATATCTCTACGACACATGCATACGTGTCGGCTAGTTTCACACAAATCGCCCCCCCTCCTCCTGTCCTATACCGTTCGATTCATCCGAATCTTTACAGGGGATCCACCTAGAGTCTGATCCAGGTTTTCCATCGCTCCAATGCAGCCAAAATCCAACAGACAGCCTCCAATCTACACCCCAGTCTCAGGGACTGGTCTCTGGGTATCTACGGTCATCTCTGCTTCAATGGGGGGGCCTGTTTGTTGTATCTTCTGCCATTGACTGACAGCCTGAGGGCTGGGTGTCACAGAGATAAACACATCTGAGGACGGAGGGGGAGGCGTGCAGCACATGACTGTCCTGTTGAGCACATCTAAATAACAGCCACCGATCTCAGACTTTCAATGTAGGAGCCACTGTTGACGATACTGCCTGTCTGCCTGTCACTGTGTTCTGCTGCTCTCCTCTAGTCCTATACACGCCTTTCTAAGCTAGCAGGCTATAGTGTTGAATGCTAACAGTTGCTACATCTTGCTGGTGCGGTGTTTGGAAGTCCGGATGTTCCTCATGAGACACAGTGGTACCGTGCATCCCAACCCAAATGCCTCTCACACAGGAACCATAGGGGAAATATTTCACATGTTCACCATGATGACATCAACACGTGTACGCAACAAACAAGATTACACGCTTGGGCTTTGGAGTGGGCGGAGGGAGAAAGAGCGAGAGAGTGCGAGAGAGAGAGATAGAGAGAGAGTGAGTGTGAGAGAGTGAGAATGTGTGAGAGAGACAGAGACACAGAGAGATGGGCTGTGTGTCTAGGTTTTATGTGTCTGTGTGTTGCATGCCCGCTAAGCGAAGCGAGAGCAGCTTGGATTGCCTAAGCTCGTTTTATGAAAGCTTATGATTATAAGTGTTGATGAGAGCTTGATGTTAAAGACATTGAACGTGAGGTTGAAGGGTAGTCTATTAATTTGTGTGTGGTGTGTGTATGTGTGTGTGTAGGCTCTGCAAACAGTATTTGCATTATTAATGAAATGTGATGGGGGGATTGAAACTGGGTGTGTCAGTCTGTGGTGAATAAAAGTGTATGCATACTGTACATAGGAGTGTCTGCGTGTGTGGGCGTGTGCTTGTGTGTGCGTGCGTGTGCATTTAGTATTTAGGAAACGCATATCAATATGCAGGCCCGTTCTTTTATTTGGGTGAACATTTCCATTTGTGTAATATTGTGTGGTTGTGTCTGTGGCTTGTTTGTGTAGCTGACTGAGTCCTTACAGTGAGTGCACACTGTACTATTAAAGCCCTTCCAGGAGGCAAACACAGCAGGCTCAGCCACACTTAATTACATGCAACGGTAGCTCACTTCATTATCATGATACTCTATTCCTGTAACTTAGGGAGATGTTTGCCAACAGGGCAGAACGAAGGGGAAACTTTCCAATCTGGAATGAGGAGAGGCGGCCGCGAGGGGGGCCCGGCGAGACGCGGTCCCAAACTCCCCGCTTCGAGGTGTTGCTCGGAGACGGGGGCTTGAGGAGAGGATGCGGGCGTATCCATCAGGGCTCGCATGAGCGAGCACATGTGTTAACTCTCCTGCCCGGCCTGCCTGTCCCATCCACTTCCAGCTCCATGTAAAAAATGCAACCCGCTGCCTGACAGGAGCAGAGAGGTGGATGAAGAGGGAGAGGAGGGAGGAGGGAGAGGAGGGAGAGGAGGGAGAGGAGGAGGGAGGGAGAGGAGAGAGGAGGGATGCATAGAGGAGAGGGACAGAGACGAACGCTTCTGCATGGAGATGGATGTGCGTGTGCATGTGCTATATGCATGCGAGTGTGTGTGTTTGTGTGTGTGTGTGTGTGTGGGCGTGTGGGCGTGCGAGTGCAAGTGGGCGTTCCCAGTACCTCTGGGAAGAAGCATCCTATTCCTTTAAAGATTATATAATATGAAGCATAAAACATTTCAGTCGGTCTTCTTAGTCAGAACCAATCAATGGGCATTACTCTGTATCAGCAGTACAGGGAGGTGGAAGGAGAAGAACAGAGAGAGATGCTCTGTCCTCGCTGTTATGGCATACATTCTCACACACACACACCTCCATACAATCACATACCTAAACACACACACACAGAGACATGAACACAGTCTCCCTCCTTTATCTTTGAATTAGGATCGATGATGTTAGTGTGTAAGATACCAGTTACCTTCTGGCTATGGCAACAGCTATTCTTCCAGGGGTCCACAGTACTGAGGTAGCGAGTGGATACAAGTTTGATTTATGGCACACACATGACCACAGTCAGGTAGTAGGAGTGTGTGTGTGTGTGTGTGTGTTATGTGCACGCATGTACACATGTATTTGCATGCGTGCACGTCTGTGTTCTGGTAAACCAATGCCCAATTAAAGCTGTGCTGGAGATGAGCTGCAGCAACAGTAGCATGAGGTCATTCATCTTGTGAAATGAAACAGGTGACCTCTGACCTTCGCTTGGCGGATGAAAAACGGGGCCCTGTGATTTATGACGTTAAGGAGGGAACGTTCCGGTAGCTTTGAGAGAGGGTCTTCAGTAGATCCACCTTCACAGTCGTCCGCCTGGTCTCTACTCTCACAGCCCCACGTTACATAAAGCTACCTGGATGACCACATAAGCGCACACACACACACACACTAAACCATTGTCACAATAAAAAAACGCCCCTTTCACACACACACACTGTGTAGAGCTCTCAGTAATTTCTATGCATTCTCCGAGAAGCAATGTGACTAGCCCTTAGTCACCTGACAGGATGAATGCCCATTTAAGGAGAGTCGGTAGTGAGGCAGTCTTAAAGGGGCAGTCACATTACGCCACTTATTGAGTTTCTGTTTCACATCGATGTACATGGTGAGGAAACTGCAGAGGGTGGGAGGTGGCTGGACATTCAAGTCAGTTTCAGGGAAAGTTTTCCAGCAGTTTCTTCATCATGTACATCCAGAATCATCCGGAAGAATCTATCAAAAATAAGCAATGAGAAACAAAAGTGTTTGCATCGGAACAGCTGATATGTGTGAGTTGCTGTAAGCATGCACACTGTGCACTATGAAGTCTCTGTCTCTGTCTCTGTCTCTGTCTCTGTCTCTGTCTCTGTCTCTGTCTCTGTCTCTGTCTCTGTCTCTGTCTCTGTCTCTGTCTCTGTCTCTGTCTCTGTCTCTGTCTCTGTCTCTGTCTCTGCCTCTGCCTCTGCCTCTGCCTCTGCCTCTGCCTCTGCCTCTGCCTCTCTCTCTCTCTCTCTCACTCTCACACACTCACTCTCACTCACTCTCACACACACACACACACACACACACACTACTGTGGTCTACAGAGATAGAGAAGGTGAACCTGCCAGGGTGCCTCCAGTTTGCACTCCCAGAACCAGGGAGACAAAGGCTCCACTGCTCTGACTCCTATTAATAGGCCCCAGTGGCAGAGAACAGCTGCTCCACCAAAACGCACAGCACATCCAACTGATAGAATAATGATAGGGAGAGAGAGGGAGAGGGAGAGAGAGAGATGAGGAACAGAGAATATGAAGAGATGGTAGAGTAGTGTAGGAGGGGGTATGATGTGAGAAAGAGAGAGACAGAGACAGAGAGAGAGATTGAGAGCAAGCGAGAGAGAGAGACAGAGAGACGAGAGAGAGAGAGACAGAGAGAGATAGAGAGAGAGAGAGAGAGATACAGAGAGAGAGACAGAGAGAGAGACAGAGAGAGAGATAAAGGGGGATGAGTGGGAGGTGAGGGGACAGACTAGAGGCAGGGGAAAAGGAAGGTGCAGTAAGTGATGGTGTACGAGGGAGACACTATTGGGCCAAGAAGACACTATAACCAAGCAGAGAGACAGACAGACAGACAGAGAGAGAGACAGAAGAGAGACAGAGAGAGAGAGAAAGAGGAAGAGAGAGATAGGTACCCTGAGTGGGAAGAAAGGCTATGACTGGAGGGAACATTACTGAAGCATGCTGTGGAACAGACGGGGAGTAGGAGATATGAGAGAGAAAAAGAGAAAGAGAAAGGGAGGGAGGGAGAGAGAGAGAGAGAGGGGAAGAGGGAGAGGGAGAGAGAAAGAGAGGGAGACAATAATGAAGAGTGTGAATCCATGTGTGTATGAGAATGCATAATCATCTCTTGAATGTTTTACACATTTGAATGCGCTGCAGCCAGTGATGCATCTAAATCCTATGGTCCTTGTTGAATAAATACAGTTTATAGATGGTGCACCATGTGCACTATCATGCATGTGTGTGTACTGTAAATGAAAATGTGACTGAAAATGAGAAAGAGATGCAAAGGCATAATATGAAAAAATGGAGAAGAGAAGGGAGAGCGAGAAAGACAGAGAAAGGGAGAGAGAGCGTAAGGGAGAGAGCAATGGAAAGAGTGAGAGAGAAAGGGAGAGAAAGAAGAGAGAGAGAGAACAGTCTGTAGGGATGCAGGCAGGGGGAGGAATGTGGTTTCCATGGCAACCTGAGGAAGGCTGAGCTCTGGGTGTCCGTTCCAGCTCTGACTGCGCGTTGCACTGCACCGGCCCTCGCTTCTCTCTCTCTCTCTCTCTCTCTCTCTCTCTCTCTCTCCATCCTCCCCCCTTCTCTCTCTGTTCCTCCCTTCTTCACTCCCTCCCCTCCCCTCATGTGTGCTTCCTCTGCTCCCTCCCTCCCTCCGTGTGACAGAGAGGAGCCCAGCTCTCGGTGACATCCAGCTCCGCATGATCCAGGCCGGCTCTTCCCTCAGCGCCCGGAGTCAAACTGGACTGTCACCGTGGGCTTCATGCAGACATTACATTATCACAGGAGCTCAGTGATCCTGTACCAGCGTGCCTCACCCCGGCACCACACACACACACACACACACACACACACACACACACACCACCCCCCTTCTTCTCTAAACCCCTCTCTCTCTCTCCGTTCCTCGTGTCTCCGCCCCTTGCACTAGTTCTGGGCTCAGCTGAAAAGCCCGAGCCTGCGGGCACGCTGCTGCCATGGGCCGCGGGGCGTTGTGATGGGGAAGGCATGTGAGAACACGGACGGCCGTGAGAGCGGGGAGCTCGGCCGGCGAGCTCGTCTAAAACACTGGGGCTGAGAATGTGTGTGTGTGTGTGTGCGCGTGTGTGTGACTGTCACCATGACACCACTGCAGTCGCAGACCTCCGTACTAAAGGGATGAATGACGGTACGTCGTCGACACAAAGCAGCACAACAAAGCTACAACGCCGTGGAGAACACGAGAACCAGATTGACGCGCTCCAACCCGGCACTGCGAACACACGATACATAAAACAACTGCAAAGATTTGAAACGTCAACTGGCGCACATCCTGAACATGGAACATGCCAGAGTGAGAGGATAAATACCCTTAGACATCGAGCACCATCTGTTCAGCGTTGCCATAATTAGTTGAAATGATGTCACCGTGTTAGTCGCGCGCATTCCTCATCCATCACACTCATCAAACACAACATGAAGATACGGATAATACACCACCACATAGAGAACAGTCCACCACCTCAATCAATGCACTGCTAAGAGCCAAAATATAAACGAGGTTCTGAAATCGATCATAAGGAAGGTTCCAGTGGGCTCAGCACCGGCTGGGGTCCTGACACTCACACCGACATCATTGGTCGGAGTTTCCGGTTGGTTCCGTTGGTTCTGGGATTCTACGTGAAGCGCTGTGGGGTCCTCTGATTAATAACGTGTCTAAAAGGTCATTCAGCTTAATGAACAGTAACGAACGTCTCAAGACGTTAAGGGCACCCCGTGACGCTTCGCTGAGCAGGCTGGCCACGCACAACAAACACTCATTGGTGCACAGTTTTGTTCAGCGGTTGACCCCTCGGTGACCCCTCCCCCCTCACTGACCTTGGGGGCGTGGATGTGGGAGCGGCTCACCAGCCCCGACACCAGCTCCACCTTCTGAGGGCTCCGCCTGCTGATCACCCGGACCCGGGACACCCCCTCCTCGTCCTCCTCGTCTGGCTTCTACAGGGGACACGGGAGCAGCGTCAACACAGCGACAACATCACGTGGAGAAGAGAGAGGGGAGACGGTCGAACGACCCGGTCACAATCGGGCTTTATGGAAAAGGGGTTACAGCGTGAATTGCTCACCTATGGATACATATGTCTGTATCTGCACATTCATGATGGTAAACACTCAAATAGATGTGAACAATCCGAGAAATATGATCTGTAGTAACACATGCAGCAACTTTAAGAGCTGAAAAGCCACTTCAAATAGTGTGGAAGAGTTGGAATAACATAGCTGCTCTCTCTCTCTCTCTCTCTCTCTCTCTCTCTCTCCTCCCCCCTCTTCCTTTTCTTCTTTCTGTCCGTCTTGCTAATGAGCTCTGACATGTATGTGTTGTTCAGACAGCAGCAGAGTGGAGACCAGCAGAAACAATGGAGTGAGGGCTGGACCGGATGGTTCAGTCTGTCACATGTCTGCCAAACACTGAGACCATGGGATGGTTGGAGAGGAATGGGGTGAAAGCAGAAAGGTGTGATCTCCGACGTTTCAGCTAACACACAGTGCAGAGAGGGAGACGACCCAAATATGTCCTGAGAAATCGGCTAAAGATGTCGACAGCTATTAATATTTTGTATTTTTTTGTTAAATCCCATTGAGCATTGAGCCATTTAAGTTCAACCTGACACAGACACAGGAGCTGCTTCAGTCCTGACTGAGACCCTACATGGTTTGTTGCCACAGTGTCTCCTGCACAGACCCTAATCAGCCAACAGAGGGCAGACTTCATATCCTACCATGGCTAACTGGTGAAGCGATGTCACACACGGGGTCTGAATGAACACACTGTATGATGATCCTGTCCTAATCACGGGCCCCTGGTCCACCTAGCGGAAATGAAGGCTTCGCTCCATCTAAACCCCTTATGACATCACAGCATGTTTACACACCAACACACTGACACCAGCATGCTGCCATGCAGGCTCCTAGACCTTTGTGAACACATCAACACATGAAGGAACCTAGGGGAGTGACCCTGAGCGTTGTCCCTGAATGAACCCACACACGACCTCCTCAGTCCCTGTGCTCGTGTGTGTGCTTGATCAGAGTGTGCTTCTGTGAGCCAGTGTGTGCTATGCAAAAGGCTGCTGTTCCAGAGATGAGCAGTGTGTTGTTCAGTGATGGCTTAGCTGCCACGTAGCCATGGTGACAGGCAGGTCAGCTGACAGTTCCAGAGCCCAGGGTGCCCCCCTGCCCTCTCCGATGCCCCCTCTGTCTAATGGTGGCAGCTACTGTAGGTGGACACCCTGTGCAGCCCTGGAACACCCACACTCACACACACACACACACACACACACAAACACACACACAAGCAAGCAAGCAGACAAACAGCATGCCTATAAACACACACACACACACGTGTTCACACATGTAAACACATACAGAAGCACATGTACGCACCTCGTCTAGGTCTGCTCATCATCCAGTCCACAAACATACACAATTCATTAGTTATATTTCAATTTCAAACTTCATTTAACAATCATGGTATGTAATGATAATTTAAGGGCCAAACCAAATGTATGACACCAGTGACTAATTAACAGTCACCATCCTATCATTTGCATAATGATAATGTAATACATATTCAGTCTCATCCCTCCCATCTCTACACAAGCTGCTCCTCACCCTCACCTGCCTCTATGCACCAAATCAGTGAATTTGCAGACTCATTTAATTTCCCCCCCCATCCTCCACTCAGGTGACAGCATGCCTGGAATACTAAAGAGGGGAGAGGGGGGGTGGAGGGCCTCACTGGGTGGACACTAAGCTGAGCTCTATCTGAGTCCCTGCTATAGGGACCAGAGGAGGGGCTGGGGCTGGCCTCTGTAGGGCGGGGGCTGGCCTCTGTAGGGCTGGGGGCTGGTCTCTGTAGGGCGGGGGCTGGCCTCTGTAGGGCTGGGGGTGGGGCTGGCCTCTGTAGGGCTGGGGGTGGGGCTGGCCTCTTTAGGGCGGGGGCTGGCCTCTGTAGGGCTGGGGCTGGCCTCTGTAGGGCTGGGGCTGGCCTCTGAAGGACTGGGACTGGGAACCAGAAGTACAGTAGGGAGGCAGAGATAGCGGCTGGGATAGAGGAGAGAGCATGTGTGGGCTGAATGAGCTTCCCACAGGGTGGATCAGAGGAGTGGTGGGAGGGGAGCGACCAGGGGGAATAACCACTCCATTTGAACCACTTCTGGGATGAGGGAATGGCCGATGATATACATTGATATGGATAACTGAGAATCTAGTAGCTCATTAACACAGTCTGTCAGTTAGTCTCTGACTCCTGTGATATTCAGGTTCCTCTCCAGGCATGGCTCCTACCTTGCCCCTCACACTAAGCTCAGGATGAACAAGTGACAGCCCTGAGCTGTGCCACACAATCTTCTACATGAACACGTCAATGACTTCAATCCGGTAAGTGATTACGGACATGTTGACTGCACATTGCCTTTTACGTACAGTGATGTTGTACAGACTTAGCACATAAATAAAAAAATATTAAAACATACTGCCATTACATGATTGTTTGAGGGGGAAGGGGCTGTTCAATCATGACAGGATATAAAAAGTACTTTTGGCTAGAGGAACATGTCAGGTAAGTGAGTGTTCCATCGGACAGTGAGGATTGATTTATGACCTATCACTTTACATTATAAACCTCTTCACTTAAAACAGCTGAGGTGGCGGTTGTGGAAACACGCACACGCACACGCAAGCATGCATGCACAGACACACACAAGCACACATGCACAGATACACACAGACGCACGCCACTTTGAAGGTACTACTTTTCTAATCCCAGTGTTAAAACCAGACCAAAGACTATTCACTAAATGGCCCATGGAAATGTGCCAGGGATCCATTTCATGAGCCTTTTGGCTTGAGCAAGGTTATGAGGCAGTATAATCATGCAGCTGCTATGAGTTTAGGCATCACAGCCCATTTAAGAGCCATTATGGCAGCGATGACAAGGTCCTGGTTTAAACACATAAACAAGCGTTCCATCCAGTGACAGCTGCCTGCAGTACTGTACATGACCAGGTATCATCACAGCATTCCCTCACCTCCAAACTGAATGTCTATAAAACGACCCTGTCCTCTGTGGTGATTTGCCTCACTATAAAGGATGTGGGGAGGTATCTCAAGCACACCACACACACACACACACACACGCACACACACACACACACACACACACAAACCCCACGTTTGAACTCAAGTGATTCTTTTCCCTGAGAGAGCACGGGACTTGAGGACACTTGTTATGAAAGGCCCGGGTGACATCGTCATAGCGACCCACTGATGAGCACATGGTGTCGCCAACACTCAAGTGACTAATGCAGCGGTGTCTGTCTTCTTTTCTTCTCTCTCTCTCTCTTTCTCTCTCCTGCATATCTCTCACTCAAACTTTCGCTCTCAATTGCTCTCACTCTCTCCTTCTCTCGCTCTCTCCCTCTCTCTCTCACACACACTTTCTTCCTCTGCCTAGGTGGCATGGAGTCATGGTATATGCTTAGAAATATTTCTATGTGTTGTGCTGTGTGGGAGTGAATGGACTGAGGTCATGAGGCTCGATGCGTGTGTGTTGTGTAATCTTGGGCGTAGTGCATACCAATATTGACTAGGCACAGCTAGCTGATCAACACAAAGTATCACTGAGTGTATAGTTTCCGTAGTAAACAGAAGACGTTCGTGTTTGTTTTACCTCCCAGTTGTCTTCACTGCTGTCCTCCTTCACGTCGCTCTCAGCTGTGTTGAGCTGCAAGGTCACCTCGTAACATTCTTGAATGTCTGTGTACAAACAAAGCAATTATCAACAAAAAGAGCCTTGTCATTGTTTCATTCTTGATTATGTTTCATCTAGCCATGTGTTCTGACTCCAGATGAAATCCATCAGTTTGTGTTGTGCCATGTCCATAGACCCTCTGAATGACTTGTGGACTTGCCGGTTGTGGGTGCAGCGTGTGAGCACTTCTCTCAGTACACCCCCACTAGGCCATGCTCCTCTCCCAAACAGGCCACCCAGTCCAACCCTTAAGGCTTCTTCCTGCCAACCCCAAACTGCCACAGACACACTCATCCCCTCCCACATACCATTACTTTATGCCCATTACCCTCAGTTCATCATCCTCCCAATCCTAATCTAATGAAGTTTCTTAACAGTGCTTTCAACCCCTCTACTGGGTCACTGGCCCCTGTCCTGTGGTCACCGATTGAGTGACAGCCTGTTGACGAGAATGCGGGGGGACAATGTTGCTGATGTCACAGTCCCTCACAGAGCCCCATGCTGCACTGCTGACATAAAGAGGTCGCTGTTCTCATCCAAGGCTCATGAAGTGATACAACTTTTTCCGAGTTCAATGTCAGGACTATCTGAACTCGGATAAGAAATGAGCTCTGTGTACAAATACGATGTCTTGAGCTTGATAAACACGACACACTGATGTTCCCAGTGGAACTGAAAGTTGGACTGCTGGGGTGTGTGTGTGTGTCTGTTTCGGAGTGTGTGTGTGTGTGTGTGGTGGTGGGGGGTTTGTGCATCCCAACAGTGTGTGCAGCAGTTGGAACAAAAGTGAAAGAATGGGCCATGTGACTCATCCCTGTGTAGAGAAGTGTCTGAGTGTGGAGGAGTAGAGCCATGTGTGGGAAGAGGATTGAGCTGCCCGGCAGGTTGAAGAGTGAGTGTGAGCACACACACACAAGTACAGGTACTCATTTTAGCCATCGAAAATATAAAAGGGCATTCCACATGGCATTCCCCACGTACTCGAACTGCCTTGTGGTATAATCACATTTGTTTTACCCAACACAGTTTTCATGAGTGTTGTGTTCCAGCAAATTAACTGTATCAGGTGACCTGATAGCTATAGCTCTGGATAACAGCGTCTGCTAAATGACTCAATGTAGGGAGAATACAGCACATTGCCATTATTTGCATAACAATCTTAGTCAAGGGGTGAATAGAAGGTGGCTCACCAGGTAGTGTGTGTACCACTCGCTCTGGTTCGATTCCAACCTGAGCAGTGTTCTGCATGCCTCCCCTCTCTCTCTCTCTCTCTCTCTCTCTCTCTCTCCCCCCTACATGTCCTGTCCCTCTACATACTGTCATCTCGAGCAAAAATGCCCAAAAATGAATCTTTAAAAAACATTGTCAAATCAAAAGCTCTAAATCCCCCCCAAATTACCCAACCCTTTAAGTTTCCAAAAGCTGTTCCAAAGCTATTTCAACCCTCAAAGACCACATACATTCCTGACTGTGGAACAAAAAAACACAAACCCCTGTTTTCTACTAGGAAAGAAGACTTTTCTGGTTATGTCTTTCCCAGATCTCTTAACGAAGTGGGTGTGTGTGTGTGAGTGTGGGTGACCATGCTCAGGCCTCTCTCTGGAGCTCAGTCCAGGGTGGGTGACCATGCTCAGGCCTCTCTCTGGAGCTCAGTCCAGGGTGGGTGACCATGCTCAGGCCTCTCTCTGGAGCTCAGTCCAGGGTGGGTGACCATGCTCAGGCCTCTCTCTGGAGCTCAGTCCAGGGTGGGTGACCATGCTCAGACCTCTCTCTGGAGCTCAGTCCAGGGAGATGGGACTTTCCACAGCTCTGGCCTCTGTCCTATTGCACACAGCAAGGTCAAGCACAGTCACACTGGATCTGCATGTGTGTGCATGTGTGTGTACGTGTGTGTGTGTGTGGGTGAGTATTGTCTTTCTCCATTTGTCGTGAAGATATTCAAGTGAATTGGAATCATTGCTCCCCTTGCTGCCTTGGTGAATCAGCCCCCAAAAAAGAATGTGCCCCTGAGTGCTTTCAATGATGACACACTGTTCGTTGGAATCAAACATTCAGCAGAAATTGGGTCACAATTAAAGAGTGGTGGTTAGCTCTGACCCCTCCCCCCCCAACCCAATTCCCGAGCTGAAATCATCTTCTGTCATGCTACTTTGGGAGTTGTGGGAATGTTTGTGTGTACGTGTGTTGTGTGCTGTCTGTGTGTGTTTGTGTGTGTGTGTGTGTGCCAGAACGCTCTGCCACCCCCTCACTCTCTCAACTCCTCATCCTGCATGTTTGCATGTTGGGGAACAAAGGGATGAGTCCGCAGTTAAGGCGACCTTTGTCCGTGATTGTGCAACCACGCAGACGTCCAATCAAGTGTTCTGTGCTTCAACTTCCCACACTGCATTGCAGGCCCGGGACACAACTTCGCACTGTAGAATACTATAAAGTCATTTTAGTCCTCCATATTTTAACCACTGAACCACATGCAGATCCTGTAAACACCATCAAACCTTGTAATTCTGTGGTAAATGTAAGAATACATCTTCAGTTCGATATTTACATACAGTAATTACCCCATTGTAAAAGGACATCATTAACAATAACTATAATGTCCTAATCAAGAAGCAATGAAAGGCCAAGTAACTGAATCTTTCTCAACATTACAGTACTGACAGTAATGATGATAGTAGCAACACCAAACCCAGTGTATATGACCCAGAGCCTGTGAAAGTAAACAAACCAAAGAGACTGATGCGATGAGTAATGTTTAAATTGCACCGTGTTCCCGTTAGCTCTGTAAACATGCTGCGCCTCTGCTGTGTCCACTCTAATGAGAACCACATGGAAGGGTTAGAGAGCCCAGCCTAGTTTGACCCTGTTCAGATCCCTACCTGAGACACACACACACACAGAAACACACACACACACAGAGAAACACACACACACACAGACAGCAGGGGCCTATCCCCTCTGCTTTACAGCCTCCCCAGACTGATCTCAGATCAGCCAGCCAGGCAGGCGAGGGGAGGGGAGGAGGCCAGCTGGACTAGCATGGCAAGGCAGCCAGGAGCTGTTTCTACCCCTCCCTACCTCCAGCTCTCTCTCTCTCTCAGCCACTGCACATTCCTGCTCTGAATCCTGAGGAATGTTTGGAATCCTGATTTGGGATCCAAATCCCTGTCTCTGTGCAGCCTGGCCTGTTGTGTTTCTCTGGGAGGCCTGTGGTCTTTAATAGCTGACTAGAACTGATAAGACAATGCTGAACACATTAAAGAAACATCATAGTAGGGATAAGATTTTCATCAGCCTAAGTGAGGATATAACATGGAGATACATGTTTCCTCAGTTAGCCATTGAACCTGCTATTATCATTTTTGAAAAGGCTATAAATGTACCAGATGAATTTCTTTATAGGCAAATCAGACACGGTTTGATGAGAGAAGCACTGTGCCATCATCATCATCATAACAACAGCCATCATCATCATCATCACCAGTGTTATCATCACCGTCAAGTGTGAGTGTGTGTTAGCCCAGGTCAGACCAGCACTCATGTCTGGGGAGGCAGATGATGAGGGAGGACAGGGCAGCCTCCTCCCCCCCCCCACCCACCACCACCACACATCCAGATGACCCATCCCCCCATCAGAGCTCCAGAGCAGGGTCTGTAGGCTGGAGCCCTGTAGGCTGGAGCCGCTCTGCTCCTCCTCAGCTCTGCAGCCCTGGAACAGCAGCAGGCCCACAGGCGGGCGTCATTAGGGCAGAGCCAGCCACGGCAATTAGGAGGACCACTCAAGCATTTGTTAAATGGAACTCATTTATTTCCTTCGCAGTGTTAGATAGAAAGATGGAAGTTTCATCTGCTCAGGTGCTCCTCCGGAGTTGTGGAGGTATCGAGGGATGTTTACGAGTTTACGAGTTTGGTTCGTCACTCTGCCTTTAAGTCTCAGACAAATATGTGAAGTTACGTCATGCTGGCCTACACTCATGATAAGGCGCAAGCGAATCTGGGACTGATCAGCGTCATGTCCTGTTAGTGACTAATATGCTGTAATACTACATCTCTCACGCTAACATCCTATCTTAGCCAAACTAGAGAAAAGCTCATCCGTCTGCCTGTTGATGACCCACACAGTATTTGGACAGGCTGACACACGGTGTATCTACGAGTCAAGGCTGACATACTGCACATTCTATTTACGAGGTAAGAAGTTTAAACTTCACAGAACAAACCTACGGCTCTCTAAGTGGTTGAGAGAAGCAGCCATCCAATAAAAAGATTGTGTTGAGGAGGTGGCCATGTTTAATAGGATTTCATTACATAGGAGAGGGGGGGGGGTATACAGCAAACCTTTGTGAGTCGAGCTGAAAGACCTCTTTCATGGGACTAAATTGAGAAACATTTAGACTCAGTTAACTTCCCACGCAAATTAATATAACCTGCCCCCGTCTACATCCTGTGGACCTAACTAGAGGCAATAACAAGCCTACACAAACACACCAGCACTACTCTCAGTGTACAGTGCATGTTTACTTAAAAGACTACAGAATTAAAGGAATCTGTTTGTGGACATGTAAGGAGGCATTAGAGAGAAGGTTTCACAACTATGATAGGCGTACGGCCTACTCATTTTAATCCTAGTTTTACTGAGTGGGAAGTGAAACCATCTCTGGGATAGCTCTGGACGCAAATCAGTTATATACTGTAGATACAGAGTTATAATTACTTCTGGACTGGACCATGGAAAGGGGAACTGAATGTTATTTCTGACATTTGGGATGAAGGGTGTTAATGAAGAAGTAGTTTAAAATCAAAGCACTCCATGTTGACCATGTCTTACCTAGCAGGGCTTGAAATAGATGGCTCCCAAAGATGGCCGAGACTTTCCCCACGCTGGTCTTCAGGGCCTGCTCTTCTGGGCTAGTCAGACTGTCCTGGTACTGCCTCAGTAGATCAACAGCCCTCTCTGTGTCTGGCAACACAACATCGACAACATCATGTAGAACCTCTCTGTTTCTCTTCTTTCCAGTGCAGAAGTTTTAGGCAATATTAGTGGTTAAGGATATTGGATACTTATAATTGCAATATCGTCAATTGTCTTAGGTTTTAGTCATTAAACCACAGACAACGTTTTTCATTTTAGAAATGGAAAAAGTCTAAACTGATGTAAAACGTGCACAAAGGTTGAAATTTAACACACAATTATGAAGTTCAAAGCACAACCAAAACCATGGTCATTGCCATGGTCCGATGTTATTGACGAATGAGGACTTGAAGGATTACACTTGCAGTTGTATTTTGCCCTTTCGATTCGAGAATTACTGTCAATGCTGCTATTGGCAACTCCTACACACAGCTGTGCTGCTGAGCCAGTTGTGGATGCGATGCATCAGCCTAGTTCAAAAATGAACGTTTGCTAGTCTACTTGTTATGACGTTTAATAAGTGCAGCGAATAACTTTATTCACCACGTGATTCTACATTGTCATGAAATAAAAATGCTTCCTGCTTCCCCAGATACTTTGCTGTAGAAATCAACTCACACAGTTCTATAGCCTCGGCTACTCAGTCGTGATTTAAAATGCGTCTGGTTGCCTTCGACTTTCCACCCGAGGCTGAACAGTTCACATAGTAAAACAGAGGGCTATAGAACAAACGTTCAAAA
Source organism: Mallotus villosus (assembly GCA_903064625.1). Lineage (NCBI taxonomy): Eukaryota > Metazoa > Chordata > Actinopteri > Osmeriformes > Salangidae > Mallotus > Mallotus villosus. The sequence continues at coordinate 845,131 of CAEFZP010000039.1, forward strand.
CTTAAATAAGAATGTAAAATGATGTGCTGACTTACCATACTTATGAACCATCATTAACCTACGGAAAATGACCTTAAATTCGAGTGAATAAAACAAGACTACTAACGGAAATAAGGATGCAACTGAATAAAGTTTCCTCATGCGTTTAAACAAGAAAACGCGTGTCCACGACCAGAATTAAATTTCATCACGCAGTTTTTTACTTTTCAACTTGACAACCGAATGAAGACACTCCCATAGTAGTTACTGTTACTTTGTGCCAGCAGCTGGAATTCACTTGGAAAATTACACGAGGCGTACTATGTCAAGTTCCCGGGAGTTCTGTTGAAAAAGTGAGTTGTTATCTGCGCGTGTCCCACAGCCTGCTCCTTGCACTTGCCTCGCCCGTCAGCGTATACCCACCCATGGCAAGAACAATATTGGTCTTATATATTTGGATTGGGGTAATAATTTGAAACTAACTGTATTAATCATCATTGCCTTTTGTCTTTATGAACTCCATAATCGTCAACAATAACAACAGTCAATTATTTAGGCTAATCAGCTGCGTTAATTGGTCTCTTCACTTTGACCCATCTCTTTGCCCCTTAATCGCTTTACAGAAGAGAGCAGAGATGGTCTATTCACAGCAGACCTATGGCAACTAACAACATCTATGTGGATCGTCAATGAAAATATGGTAACGCCTGCCATCTAGTGTTAACAAACATGACAACATATAGGCCACAACACTTTAGGTCCTTTGATCAGTTTAGTTTATATTCAAATTACACATTTTCAAATAGGATAGGTACACTACACACACTGCACATAAACGTACTGGTACACACACACATATGTTCATAATTCAAATGAGTCCATGTACGGTACATATTTGCCCATTTGAGCAGGCCTGTAAATACATAGAAAGTGTAAAAAAGAAAGACAACTATTTGAAATGAGTCGCACAAAAAAACAGTAGTAAAACAGCCTTTTGAAGCACAGGGCCTGTCACATTTTTACAATTAACCCATTATAGAAACATTTATGAAAAGATTCCAAACTCATGGCGGACACATTTAGGTGACATAGAAGGGGTTTAGTTCAGTAGATTCCCAAGGCAGCTTCCATTAGATCCAGGCAGAGCTACTCAGAAGGTAAGAAGGGGGACATTTCTCTCTGGTTCCAGGTGGAACATCTTTGTATGTGCTTTCCTTTCCCTGTTGAGTCAGACACAAGCCATGATGACCTCATTTCATAATATTAGACTAAATATAGAATGTATAGAAGTATGGAGCTACAGTACTGTTAATTAAATCCACATGGGTAATTGTCTTAATATGATTTTTGTGATTCAACCACTGATTAAATGACATCAAGGATGAATATCAAGCTAAGAGTGGGTTCATTGTGATGTTATAACAGATCTGATGAAGCACTGTTTAAGGGAAATTGATTAGATTTGATTAATATACTGTAGCATAATTTGGAAGTCTTGAAAGGAGCCAATCATTCTATTTAGATACATTTTTATTGTACCACATCTTTTAACATTGCCTACCTTTAGAATGACTGAAACTGCAACTGTTCCTTATAGAAAGTAAAGTGACACATCACTTTCCAAACACACTACAAAGACAGCCTCACGTGCTGTTCTCAAAGAAGATCAGACCTCTCCTTACCTCTGTAAGATGAACAGTCCAAACATGATGAGCAATGACATCAAGTCGACTGTGATCCATATCATTCTGTACTGGTTAGGACCCTGAACGCACACAGTTGGCAGTTACTTTATACAAGCATCAAACATTCATAAAGGAGAGACTAGGATCGTTATTCACCTCAAGGTAAGAGAAAGTGCCTAAGGAAGGAGGAGGGGAGAGTCCCTTACCAGAGTCCAGTGGGGCTGGGTCATGTCCTGTAGAAGGTGGCAGGCGTTGGTGGTCACAGAGCTGGCTCCTGAGCACCACAGCAGAGAGAAGAGCCAGCGCTCATTCACCACCCACAGGTTCACTGACACATTTCGGCTTCGCAGCTCCCTGCCACGCGTAAATAACACAATAATAGAGAAGAATTAAAGACTCAAATGTAGCTGGGTGAAATACGTTGTAAGTTGAATAGCAGGTTAGTCAGGGAGTTAGTTTACACTGTGCTACTCCAGCAAATACTCAAAGAGAGAGAGAGAGAGAGAGAGAGTGATAAAGACGGAAGTAATCAATCATGAGACCAAAAACCAAACAGTTTGCTTAAAAGCCATCATTTATTACACTGAGTAAACAAGAAGCTTAGCTAGAGGATTCATGGGGGTGCTCAGCCATTAAACACCCCACCTGGACGAGAACATTGTTTGAATCCAATTCTGGCCCTGCGGCGGTGCGTGTCTTGATATTCAGCACGTTATCTCGGCACACCACAGTCATGCACTGGTGCTCAACAGAGGTGCAGTAAGATGGTTTCTGGGAAAAAGGAGTTTGTATCTCTGTTCTGAGAACAAGGTGAGAGAACTAACGGAGGGTATTCACCTGATTTCTGTTGGGCTCAGAGAACTGTATTTGACATTCAGGTGGTCTCCTCCATACGAGTCCATGACAGACACATTGTTATAGACCTGTCTGAAACCAGGTGCGGCCTCCATCACATCCGTCCTCTTGGTACTGGGAAGCCAGAGTATCTAGAAAGAGAAAAACATGAACGATTACAGAATGGCGTATTTCTGTTTGATGTCATCTGCATCAAGGTAAACATTCCTCTTACCAGGTTTTGAGGGATGCCAGACGTAAGGATGGTGCTGACTGTGATGTTGACGTCCTGGTTGTCCTCGTTCTTCAGGTCAAAGATGAGCGAGGTGTGGTGCTGCTTGGCCAGATCCAGGAGCTGGACCAAGGAAGGGATACTCTGGTTCTGGGCTTCCCGCCTTTCCTCTTCGGAAAGTTTGGAGACAGAGTAGAACGGATCCGTCTGGGAAAAGAAGTCGCTTGGTTAGTTGTGGATTAACCAAGGAAAGCATTCACCCTCTGTATAAAAACATATTTTTCAACTGTACTATTAAAGAAAAAATCAACAAAAGAAAACAAATATTCATGTATTATCCCTTACCTGTAGGAACCAGCTGCCAGCATTCAGACTCTCTAACTCTGCCCAAGACAGATTGGTGCTGTGGTTGAACTCCAGACCAGGAAACTTCTCCTTCACATCTGTAGTCCTCCTCAGGAATTCATGGTGATGGTCATGCATCAGGAAAGGAACTCTATCCTGACTGAGAGAAAAGACCCAAACCCAGACACATACCGAGCTTGAAACCAGCAGTAACTAATCATTTGAGCGCAATTGTATTCTTTTTTTGTTGTTTTTACTGTTACCCATGAGCTTCCATGATATTTACCTGAGCTGCACATCAGTCTCAAAGGCTGTCACGTTGCACCCCACGCTCCTCTCGAACGACATCATGGTGTTCTCTGGGAGCCAGCTGAGCGCAGGGAGGACAGATGGGTGAGGAACACTCGTGTTCTACATAACCAAGCTCCCCTCAGGCTGTGTGAACACACACACAGAGCCATGAGCATGACACTGCTAAGCAGAGCTCAGGGGTGATAGCTAATGGTGTTAAGTAACAGAGCGGGGCCAGAGCACCGCGGCATATGGGACCCTCACATGACTGGACATTAATTCAAGCCTAAGTATCTGGTTCACTAGGAATTGACGGGAATTGGGAGGTGTCCTACATTAATGCAAACAAACACTAATCCTAGGTCATGAAACCGTATCTTGACTTTCTTTCTACATCTCAGGAGTTGTGTAGATAACAGGCAGCACTATCTCCACTAAAACAGGAGATAGGCAGCAGTAAGGGAGATGGGTCAGGTTATCTAGGTCATATTTGTAAGTTTTTTCAGGTAATGTAGAGCCAGCTAGGGGCCTTGGGGCCAGTTAAGGTGTGCTGAGACATGTTGAGACAGAACATAGCATCACTTGTTATGTCTGCATGGGTGTGTTTTCAGGGGGAGGGGAGCTGTTTTATTATTGCTGTCTAATATCGACCACCCTTTGACAACTGGATTCTCATAATTCCACCCTCTTCAATCACCATGTCTGTTTTTACCTTTGATTATCATCATCAAAATAACTCCCTCACCATTGGTGACCCACGATGGCCAATGAGAGCAGGTTTAGAAGGAAGCTCATCAGCCTCGAGAAGGCAAGGGGAGGTGATGAGCAAGGGGCTGAGGAAGATGGCCACCGACACCAAAACAAAAACCACCATGATCAAGACTTTGGAGACTGAGGAAAGAACATAAAAATACAGATCAACAAAACATCCAATTGCGCCGTGTTGAATCGTTTTTTGACTGCTTCCTTGCTTGCCTCAGAGCATAGCAATCTGTAGAAATCTTAGAATCTATTATGTTAAATGTCTATAGTTATGTTTAAAATTCATTCTGCAACCTAACATTGGGCCTACTGAATACTGACCTACTCTTCTGGCCCGGTGGAAGCCCTTGAACACCAGCCAGCTGAGCAGGGTCAGGGCCACCACACCCCCCCATCTGCAGGAAGGGAGCTGTGGCCTGGGGAACACATACGTTACATGTCCAAACAGGTGAATATCATCACATGCCACTGACACACAGAACTCCTCAGTCTTCAGACCCAGAAAACCCACATCACACTCACGCTCCAACAGTCTCACCAACGTACTTCACACACAACTGCAAGACTCAGCACAGTTGGTTCTACAGTACCTGCAGAGACAGAAGAACAGTTGATTCTACAGTACCTGCAGAGACAGAAGAACAGTGGGCCACTCTCTTTTCCACTTCAAACTCATTCCTGTGACCCCTGCGGTGATAAATAACACACCTAGAAACAGAAAGATCTGGACAGCAGAGACAGACAGGACATCTAGTCAACAGAACAAAACAACCTACGGACATTCATGACACTGCTAAATAGATCAGCATCAGTCATATTTGACTTCCACATAAAACATGTTAAATTAAGACTTTTACATATAAACATGTTCAAATAAAGACTTGTCCAGATACCTTGTGAAGGCAGTGTAGGTCCAGCGGTTCTCTCAAGACAACTTGGAAAAGTGCAAAGAGCTGTAATAAATCATTGGGTATTAGCTTGACAGCATGCAAAAACGATCAGTTAAACGCATTTAGTGCAATGCTCAGTACATATGGATTCCCTCCTGCCCCCTCTTACCAGTAGTAAGACACAATAGATGGTGATCACAGCAGAGATGATTATGAACACCATAAACCAGTTGACCCACAGCTTGAGCACAACAAAGCCCTTCCTGGTGCAAAAGCAAAAGGCCAGGCACATGGATGGATGGCCATGGATGGATGTTAAATACAGAGCATGTGTCTACATTTACTACAACTATACAGGAAATCAACATCTCTCTCTCAGCTATAGGGGAAGTACAGCATAAATGGGGACTTTCAGTTGAATATGTTTATGTATTTACAGTACACAATACAGCATATAACCTCCACAAGATAACAGTAATTAGGTTGGTGTATGTTTTGTGTGGGATGTTGCATGTCCAAGCTCACCAGTTTACGTCCTCCCGATCATTGAAAGTGACCAGACAGATGTACATCCAGCATAGAGTGAGCAGGGTCACCAAGGTGAGGATTGAGAACCAGCAGTAGGCAAACTGGAGCAGAGAGAAGATGTATTATGATATGCCCTCAAGCACAACAGCAAACTGAAAACCACAAGTAGCTAAATCCTCTCTTTCAGACGTCTATCATTCTGCGTGTGTGTAGAATATGTTCTGTGTGACGTGTGTATGAGGTGTTCGACTGCCCTGAGGCTCTTTGGGGCTGTAGTATTTTCATGTTTAGTTTCGCTTGATGCACTTGATAACTGCACTTGATAACTAAGTCAATAGCTTTGCCAGCAGCCTCCACCATTCTCATAGGGGCCAAACAAAAACAACCATCCCCCTCTAGAAGCTGGAATCCATCCCCCCTTTTGTACTCCTGGGCCAGTTCGGTCCTGGGCCTCACACAAGCCTGCAAGAGCCTGGAAGTTTAGTAATTAGTCCTGGCACAACTTCCATTCCCTCAATCCTTTCTCTCTCACTTTCTCTCTCCCTCTCGTATCCTCCCTCACTCTCCTTTGCCCAATGATCAACTTTCTTCTCTGTATTCCTTTTCCAATAACCTGCCTCTCATACTGTACTAGGAAAAAAGTGGCTTTCTATTAGAAGCACGGGGAGCTGAGATTCCTAGAGGGAAAATACTTATGCTACCATCACTGGACTTCATCCAATGGAATTTTAATCTGCTGTAATCACTAGAACTTTACAAAGTTAAGACGCTCTGCAGAGCAGGTACAAGCTAGTTTGGAACTCAACACCCACACTTCCTGAAAAAATCTTTACTCAAATGTCAGTATAGTAATGAATCACTGAGAAGGCAAACCAGCCTAGAGAAGTTGAAAAAACAAAGCTTAATAAAGTTAACAAGCTAATAACTAAATAATTCGTTTTAAAACCTCAAATGGATTTACTTGTATATTAAAATATACAAATATTCAATTAAAATATAAGCATATCAATTAGGGAAGTGCATTTAGAGCAGCATGCAGTATTTTACCTGTAAGATATACTTTAAACATGTATAATTGAAAGTGCAATAGTCCTTGAATACAAAACATACCCTTTTCCTCTTCTCACTAGGGTGATTCCAGTGACAGCTGTACAGGCCTCTGCTGCAAATCCGGCAACAGCTCTCCCCAGGTGCCATGACTGTCCTTGCTGAGTGCCGTCCCAGAGAGGATGATGCTAGTGGAAATGGTCCTCAGGGTTCTGGCCCTCAGGTTCTGGCTGGCCCTCAGGTTCTGGCCCTCAGGTTCTGGTCCTCAGGTTCTGGCTCTCCTGGAGACAGCTTTTGGCTGGGAGCGTTGTGTCAAGAGAGAGAGGGTCTTCACTCTGCAGTGGGTTGACTCACTCACTAAACACACACAGGGTGGGAAGAGGGGAAACAGTTTGTGAGACACGGACATTAAGAATAAATAAGAGTGTCTGAGAGTCCCTGTTCAATAATCTCCTCAATAGAGCATCTATGTGGGAGGGGGAGCCTCCGACAATGGCCAACTCTTTCGTACGTATAGAGAGCTCTTAGTCGACAAGCCCGAGAATGAAGTCACTCTGGAAGAGCATGCTATTCCAGCACAGTGGGCTCCAACTGATGGTGACAGGCACATCCACACACTGGTGGAAGGGGGGGGTTGGGTGTTCCCATTGTCTGCAGAGTAGGGATGCCATTTTGGCAGTCTGATGTGGTGGAATAGTACAGAGGTAGTGCAGTGGATATGTGGCAACCCTGTGTCATGGGAAAGGGGACGTGTACTCCACGAAGACAGTGGATAATGGGGTAAGAGATATGATGTGGGCAGGCTGGGGCACATCCTTGCAGTCCTGCCCTTTTCTATTCACTGAAGGGAAATAAACTGTGGGGCCCACACGACAAAGTAAGTAAACCTTTCAAACTGTTGCATGAAACCATTATTTATAGAGAATGGGTTGCTAAAGCACTACAAAAGGAACTGAAACATACAAATAAAATAAAAATCAGAGTTTAGAGGAGGGTTTAATCAGTATGAGACACCTGTTGACTTTACCTAAGAAGACAGTAGTGATTGAAATGACAAGCAAATATACTGTGGTGCAGAATATATTTTAAATGCTACAGTTTATTTGATTTGGATTTCACAATCAGATACTATAATGAATAAGCCAATGTACTCGACTAGTAGACAAAAGTTAATGTTAATCAAACAGTAACACTTTCAATCTTGTATTTTGTGAGATGGATGGAATGACAGATTTCCCACAATTACTTTGACGACTAATGTTGTTTAACTAGTATACAATATCTTCCCCTGACAAGACTAGCATGTCTGAGCACGTACTGTACACCTGTAGAAGAGTAAAACCAAGATCAAATAGCACACGTACTAAGGTTTTAATACAAATTAAAATAAATTGTTTCCAACCACACTTTTCACAGTTGAAAACTACGTTTATTTGTGGAAAATTGGCAAATTGGGAATTAGAAATGAACGGAACCAAAAATATAAAACTGAATAAATTGGCAGCTGTTTTAATAGAGAGGGAACACCTCAAAATACTATGGCAAGGATGAATCGTACCTTGAAAAGGAAATGCATTCAGATCAGATAAGAAGTGGAATCGTTTATCAAGCCAAGATTTCATCAGGTTTGTGTCCTAACTGACAAGTGTACAAAGACTGGGTCATTGTAGTCGTTGTCATTCAAGTCTTATGATACAAAATAAACCAATAATATGGAAGATGCAGAAGTAAAAATTATTAAAGATGCTCATTTGAATTGTAAAGATAAAATGCTCAGTCCTGTCCCTCAGAAGGGAGGGATGGAAAACCTAATTATGTTCAACAGCAAAGTACAATATCTAAATGCAACCCACTTTTACCAACGGTAAAACGATACTGTTGCACGTTTGTCTGCCACAGGTGTATCCCTCTAATATGAATTAGATAGTAGTCAATTGCATCCTCATATATGAGGATTTCCATCATGGGACAAAATCTAAATATATTAAAGCATGATCTAAATAGGCTATGCTATTTAACCTGCACCCACCATTATACCACTTTTTAATTGTAATTAAATGTTTGGTTTAATCAAATAAAAAGGGATCTTTCAGCACACTAGCACTATCAAAGTAAAAGATTAAGGATAATATCCTACTTACACTACTAAAAGGTTGGGACAAGGCACAATGTCAGTCAATTAAATAAAAAAGGTTGAGTAATCAACTTTCTTATGCACAGGTGCCAAGGATGAATGTACCTTGAAAAGGAAATGCATTCAGATCAGATAAGAAGTGGAATCGTTTTTCAAGCCAAGATTTCATCAGGTTTGTGTCCTAACTGACAAGTGTACAAAGACTGGGTCATAGTGGTTGTTATTCAAGTCTTATGATACCAAATATCCTCAGAAGGTCACTGGTGTTTGAGTGTCTCCAAGTTTCCAAACTAATAATATGGAAGATACATAAGTAAACATGATTAAAGAAGCTCATTTGAATTGTAAAGATAAAATGCTCAGTCCTGTCCCTCAGAAGGGAGTTAAGAGGTAGAAAACACCGTTAAAGAGTCATTGAACTGCAAGAAAAACCTAATTACGTTCAACGGTACAACAAGTACAATATCTAAATGCAACCCACTTTTACCAACGTACGTTTGTCTGCCACAGGTGTATCCCTCTAATAGGAATTAGACTGTGCATCAAATGGTAGTCAATTGCATCATATGAGGATTTCCATCACGGGGCAAAATCGAAATATATAGAAGTTTGATCTAAATAGGCTATGCCATTTAACCCGCACCCACCATTATACAACTTTTTAATCGTAATTAAATGTTTGGTTTAATCGACGAAACAGGGATCTTTCAGCACAGCACTATCAAAGTCAAAGAGTAAGGAGAAAATCCTACTTACACAACTAAAAAGTTGAAGAAGTATCAGGCTAGGCATCATGCGTGATTACTATAGTAACTATAGCGTCAAAGTTTGTCAGCTCATTCTCCACCCCGTTCCTCCGTGGACAGAATTTCAATGGATCAGTATGACTTAGGGAGAGTTACGGAGTGTAGCTATAGTAGCCTACCTATGGGGAGGGAGGAACAAGGAGGGAACCATCTGAACGGGGTATCAGCGTATGTTAATCAGAAGGGTTTTACACAGCTACACCTGCAGTAGCCTAGTTGATCTACTGTACTAAAACATCACAAAACACTTTGTTTGTGCATTGGTGGGGTTAGGGTTGTGGTAGTCAATTGAATTCTGTTGAGACTTTTCATTTAAGCCTACCACAATTTACGATATAGGTCTAATACATGTTTAGTTTTTTAAATAAGGTAGCAACTTGATTGAACCATTGTCAAAAGTTGCAAATGTTTATATTTGATAGGAACATTAGCCTATATTAGTCCAAATGTATTTTCCCACATGTCTTGACAGAGGTCCAGAAACCACACAGTAGTTCTACAATCTACATCATCTGCATTAACTTTTTTTGCTTGGTCGTAGTCAGGGACTGTGACATATTTGGTAAATGTTTAGAAAATGTTTTGATTGCAGAATTTCTTTCAAAGATACGGTGGCCCTGAAGTGCAAAACACCCCCCCTAATATGAGTGCATCCCCCAAATGAAAACACTCCCCCCCAAATACGAGTCAACTCCCCCCCAAATAGGATGACTTGCTTACCTCCCCCCAATACAAGGACACACTCACCCAAATAGAAAACATTACATTACTGTAACTCAACGTTTAAAAACCTGTTCCATAGGGCTGCGCTTTACCATCGCCATCTGGTGGTTTACTGTGAGAACTGTACTTGTAATTCACACTTTAAACCACTAGATGGCGGTATTGAAGCGCAGCCCAATTGCGCTGTCGAAACAGTGCCACTTAAAACCCGTTCCATAGGGCTGCGCTTTAAATTATATCATGACCTTTATTTTGAAGATCCCAGGTTTCAAAACGCTAATGCCCTTGCACATGCGCCGTTCGTAGTCTTGTGGAGGTGTTTTTCGTGATGGTAAGGTCCTTTCTAAATGCAATAAAACCAATATAGCCAGCTATGTTTCACCAAGATACAAACTTATTAATAAAATACTATGTTGATTCTCTAAGTCTTAGCTCATTTTGCTATTCCAGTGGGCCAACGTTAAGTTGTAGACACAGAGGTGACAACTCGATTTGCTGAAAAATCCTGGACTGGGCAGACTAGCCTAGCTAACTAGCTAACTGGCTAGGCTACATTAGCCACTAATAGTAACACTAATTTATCTATCTACACAAATGTGTATTGAGTAAACGTAGCTATCATTACGACCAGGACAGGCACTTGGCTAGCTAGCTTGCTTGCTAACCACCGGCTACTGGCTACTGGGCCTAAGTGCCAGCTAGCTATCTTACATTAGTAGTAGCTAGGTGTTGACTTAAAATCCAAGCCAGCTACTTTACTGTCAAGTGCTGCGCTTTTTGTGGTTAACATGAATTCATATATCTACTGTATCCTATTTGATTAGAGATAACTTGAATTCAACCAAGTAGCTTGTTGACTTTCGTTGCCTTTTTTGACAGCGAAAGGCTGCTTAAACTATGGACCAAAAGATCCCTTATGATGACTACCAACTGCCAGTGGTGTTTCTGCCTTCTTATGAGAGTCCCCCGGCATGGATAGCCCCTCAGGAGGTACGCCTGCCTAACGCAATGTCTCAAACAAGTTTATGAATGAATTACCATATTATATATACTGTATATACAATGCTGTTAAATTGCATTAGCTCTTCATTGGGTGTATCTGAGTGCTGCCACTGCACACATGGTGTCATGATGTGGATGGCTGTGTGGCCCTAGGGCTCATTATAATGTTGTTATGTTGGGTATTTTAATGTTGTCATTGCTTCACGTGCAGCGGATCCACCACCCTGACTATAACAATGAGTTGACCCAGTTCTTGCCACGCACTGTTGTGTTGAAGAAACCTCCAGGTGCACAACTGGGGTTCAACATCCGTGGAGGCAAGGCCTCCCAGTTAGGGATCTTCATCTCCAAGGTGTGTGTCGCTATGGTTGACAGTTTCCGCCTGCCAAGTCAAGATGGACCGTAGAATAAGACACAGCTTGCATGTCTTCCACTGCCGTATTTATTGATGTTTTGTCTTTGTAGGTGGTCCCAGATTCAGATGCCCACAGGGCAGGACTGCAAGAGGGTGACCAGGTCCTCTCTGTCAATGAGGTGGACTTCCAAGACATAGAACACTCAAGGGTCAGTCATGTAATGGGAGTTTGAACACATAATCATAAACTCCTGAGTAGTAGAGTTAAACACCCACCAAAGACATGTCAACATCCACCAACTTTAGATCATTTGGCATTGTCAGCTGTGGGTAATGTCCAAAACACTGTTATGTAACCAGTCAGTCTGTTGCTGCCTTTCCCCAGGCTGTTGAGATTCTGAAGACTGCCAGAGAAATTCTGATGAGGGTGCGCTTCTTCCCCTACAGTAAGTATTGCCTTCAAATATGAATAGTTTGGAATGTAAGTGTTATAATAATGTTTATAGCATTCTGGGATGATTAGCAAAAGAAGGTTCCCAAATAACGTGTAAAAAAATGTGTTCCCCTCAGATTACCAGAGACAGAAAGAGAGGACTGTTCACTAGAGGGCAGTAGAGCACCTGGAGAGAGACCATCTAATCGGCGATGATGTATACTTGATGGACTCGACGCGTCACCATCTTCTTCAGACAGGCGGGCTACAGGCCCCGTCCTCTAGCCTAGCCTTGACTGGTCTATGACTAACAGTACCATTCACACAGCACCCAGGACTGCATCACTCCTCATTGCTCACTTCCTCCACACAGGCAAAGACGTTCCCCATGCTGATGCAGGCCAGATGTTTCACTGGGTACTTACTGAGGGTGATACACAAGGTTCCATAGTGTGAGTTGATATTGCCCCCTATTTATCATCCTCAGATAATCCGAGTAACATTTCAAGTTATCATTCACTATCATCAATGTGTTAAGGTATTGTCCAAGGTTGACAACTTTTTAACTACAGTTCAACAGATAACTGTTTGTTCTATGTGTGTACAGAAGATTTAATGTAGAAAATATATTCTAATGTTTTGATAATGCCTTGATACTGTAAATGTATTACGTTAACATGAAATTTGAATTAGTAATGTTTTTAATACTACTATTATAGCATCAGTGTATTTTAATTACACTAAATAATTATATTCTAAGGTTTGTATTACAGTATGTATTACTAAGGTGCCATCTCACAGCAGTCAATGTTTACCAGTCTGGTTATGAGATATGAAAAATAACATTTAGCAGTTTGTGCCATTGTAGTTGACCCCACACTCAACCAATTCAACACATTAAGTGCTGCGTCTTTAGTTGAGATGGGTGCTATGGTGATTGTAAAACCAGTTTTACGCTCTTCAGCTCAGATTCACATTCCATTGGAACCAGTCGAGTCATTTTCTGGTCATGCTCTGGTAAACATTCACGTTTGTTTTTTTACACTGCCTTGCTTCATCTTTCAATAAAATACCTTTGGAAAAAACCCAGAAAAAAACTTTTGCCAGGTATTAATGTACACGTTTTCATGTACATGTAAAAATAAAATGCAAGAAATCTTTGCCTCACAGCTGTAAAATGTGTCCACGTGGAGCGTAAGCTTCAGTCAGGTGACGGCAGAATTGCACACAGATGTGAACCTTGAGAGGTTTATTTAGAAAAACAACCATGTACAATCATACGTCTTCATAGGTCATGTTCAAGAGCTCAGCTTGCATAGCTAACTTCAGGGTCCTTGACACTGTCATGACATAGGTGCGGTCTACAGTCACTTCATGTAAAAATAAATTAGCTCAAGTAGGTCAGGTCTATGTTATGACTAAAGACTAAAGAAACGTAATCATTGTGTAAGAAAATTAGGATCAGATTAGATTATTTAAGAAAAGAATACCTAACTCCACACATCTGATCAAAGTATGAAAATGGATTTTCACTTATTAGCCTAACAAAGTTTTTTGATTCAGTGCCCCTGTGGTATTATAGAACAAGGCATAACAACCAGAGCATGATGTTCCAACATATTTACCTCCCATGGTTGCCTGACATGTCAGTAAATACACCTATAATTATCCTCACAAGTCCCAGAGGAGTGACAAAGCACCGTCCCTTCATTCTAGGGTATGAACCATATGGTTTGATACTATGGTTACATCATGGGAAAAATGAGAACAATACCAAATTTAAATAGCAGTACATAAAAACAAACCTCTTCTCACTTTCATTGCCAAAATCTGAATCAAACAGCTAAAATAGGCCATTCTCTTCATATAAATTAGTTTTGCCTTTGTTCATAATCTGAAAATGTCCACCTATAGATTGAAATATAGAAGTTTCAATCGGTAGTTTTACAACGCCATCTGCAATCACACCCCCATTAACTGAAACTTTTACTGTACTTTTGCCAAATCTAGAGTCTGCATTGTGTTGTGGCAAACACGGGAAGGATTATTAATTCACTTTAGAGGGGAGTAGATGGATCTGAATGGCAACTGTTAGTTTCCTTCTGCCCAGCTGTAAACAATTTTGCCTTCCTCATCCAGGTTTGGATGAGGCTTGGAATTAAGTCCCATGGAGAAGTATTGCTAGAAGTGTCCCTCCCCTGGCCTGTATCTCCTCATACACAACCAGACAAGCTCAGCTGCTTTCCTCAGCCTTGTCATTTTCCTGACTGTCCAGAGTGGTGCTCTCGTCAACGTTCTCCAGGGAATCCGCACGCTGGATGGACAGTTCTCCCGGGTTCATCAGTGGAAGCTGGCTCTGCTCAGGGAACAGCCAGGGCTTCTGGGCTGGAGAGTTCTGCTGTTTCCACTCTGGGTAGTTCTGTCCCGCCTTATGCACACACCTCATCACCTGCAGGTGTGGACAAACCATTGGTGGACTTAAAGAGAATGAAAGGTCACTTCATGAACCTTAGTCTAGAGTCTGCCACACCTTTACCTTAAGTTAACAAATCTTAAACTGCTCGTCACTGCTGGCCGACTATTTGAGGACCAGATACCTTAAAAGGGTCATAATCCTAATAGAAAAAATTCCATACTAGAAATACAAAAGTCTGTTATTTGTTTTAAGTTTCACTAGAGCGGTTTCAGTTTCTACAGCACAGCCACTGAGGTCCACATGAATGTGTCACTCATTAACACTGATAACCGTTGGATACAATCAAACCTTTATTAGCTTGCTTAATTCAGGAACTACACTTAAAAGTAGAGAATTGTATTTCCTTTTAATTAGGTCCTATTGGGGAGGGGTTGGGGAGTTAACTTCTAAGAGAGAGGTCTTCATGATTAATGAACTGCTCTTTCTTTTCGATAAGGGCTCCTCTGAGCAACACATTCTCAGTTTCGCACACATAGATACACCTTGTCTGAATAGTTTCCACACTGCTTACGGTGGAATGAAACCTGAAGAACGAGTTTTCCAACCCCAGTGAGACACAGCTCGAGCTCAGAGACCTCATTGTCAAAAAACTTAGCAGGACAAGCCCTGCAAGTAGGTTGCTATGGTTACCTTTGTCATTCAAGAGACTTGAAACCTACACTGGCTCTCAAAGATTGTACACTTATTTCTAACCAGTTCAAGGACAAATATCTGCCAGTCGGTTACTGTAGTGCATATAAACACATGCACCATTTATGTTTTCACCCTGTAACAACATTCTGTCAAAGGCAAGACAGTTTAAAGATTGAAGAATGCTGCTGTACGAGAATTGTAACAACTAAGATGTTTCATTTACCTTAGGAGCCAACACTTGAGATGCTTTATTCACCACCCACTTGGGAAGAGAACCTGTTATAAATTATAAAACAAAAACAAAGCATGAATAAAATGATTTTCATATACAGTATTTTCACACACACACACACTTCTTCTAAAGTTAGAAAACAAATGTTTTCAGGTCACCCAAGTGACCCCTCAACAACTGGTTTGAAACAGTTTGGGAGTAGGCCGGTCCCTGGTAAGTGTGTTGTACCTTTGGGGTCAGCCTGTGAGAGGTATGTGAAGGAACAGCTGTTGGGGCCTGTAGGCTGCAACAGGTATCCAGTCAGGACAGAGATGGCACGCACCAGCCCCTTCCCAGGGGGGTACTTCTACAAAAGAAAGAAGATGGGAAATCAACTTAACCTGTCCACTGTTTAGCCATGACATGTGTGCGTGTTCAAAGAGAAATGCGGAGTGCTTCCAGATCCATATTCATACAATACATCTTACATGGAAAGGTGGTGCGAATGAGTGTGTTTGGATCCTGTTTGTATTGCGATAAGAGTACACTTATAAAACAGGGCATATGCGAGGATAATGGATGACATTGAGCCATAGGAATGGCAGAGTGGAGACAGACCGTGTGACGGTTGCCGTGTGAATGAGTGGAGGAGCAAGCGGACGTACCGCGTGTTTCACAGAGAAGTTGACGATCGTGTATTCGTTGTCCTTAACCTGCCATGATCGCAGAGTTATGACATCCCTGTTCTTCAGAGGTTTGGGACACACCCCTTACAAACAAAGAGAACAACAACAAATTTAAAATGTCTTTCCGCAAGCCTCTCACTATAACCGGTAAGCCAAGATTTAGATGACCAACAGAATTTTCGACTGTAGGCTACCCTTCTGTTGACTATAAATAGTTAGCTTAAAATTAAGCTTGTTCCCTGAGGGCAATGAAGCAGGCTCTGCAACACAGCCCAAGGGGACAGGGAGATATAAAGGTGAGAAGGTCAGACTATTAGGCACCATTTTCACTTTTACAACAAGCAACAAGCTTTACTTATTGAAGCATTAGGTTTATAGAGAGAAGCCAAGATAAAAAAGGTGTCAGAGATGTGATGGAATATGATGAAACAGATTAGAGTACTTACATGAGTAGTAGCCGACGTCAGCATTTGGGGTGAGACGGGCAATGTCAAAACTCTCCAACATGGTGGGATCCCACTTTTTACGATACTGGCCGTCATGAAGGACATCAAACATGGTGGCAGCTGACACATCTTTTATGGTCATTTTGCACTGAAATGCCAATAAACAGGTCAGTCAAGAATATAAGAAAACTTACAGTGCCTATAGAGAATGCAGACCTGGCTTGACTAGCCACCGAACTATGCACTTCTGATCCTTGATTTTATGCTGCACTTTCTCTGTGCACTATTTATGTGTGAAGAAAAAAATGAATAAAATGTACAAATGTCATGTTTTCCAACACTGTATTCTATCTACAACCAACATTATGGAAGTACATTTCAGGCCTATCAGAGAAGTGTTTAAAAGGAGTCAAACAATTGTATGTCATTATTTAGATGTGAAGTAGAAAATCATGTAGCCTATCCATGGGCCATCATAGCCGACTTATTTATGAATAACTTACGAAACAAAAATAACTAAATTGACAGTCAACGGATCGATCTGACAGACGGTGGTCAGCAGTAAGCTACTTACCTTTATCTTGTGAACTTTAGGCGAATTTTTGGTGCTTTGTGTGGTCGTGACAGGGGCCGACTCAACCCAAACCTGCATGTCGTTTTTATCATATTTGCTATACCAATTGTCCGTTGATAGGCATTGTTTTCTGAAATCTGCAAAAGCTGCCTCGTCCGGAATAATATGAGACATTTTCTGAAGTGAACGAAAGTGAAGAAAGGTCCAAGTAAGGACTATTTCAACAGTGTACAAAACAAAAACTCTCTTCTGAACTATCGGTTGATATCCTCTCAACTTCGTCCGTGACTTTCCCAGAGAATGAGAGATGAATGTATTTATATAGACATCGATTACCTTTTCAGGTCAGGCAAGATTCTTGCGTTGAATTCCAGTCCTACCCAGCCATTTCCCATCCACACCTGTTGTACGTCACAATTTCCGGTATTTGTTGAGCTCCACACAGAAACCGCACAATGAGATTCTAATGTTAATGAAGGGGGCCGAGATGCTATTGCAGTTTTATCCGCTGCAGTGGAAGGCGCTCGTGTTATAGGGGCGGACACTTCATGCGTACCTGCAATGCAAAACATTGTACACCTTGTCCCCGCCCCCAAATACAACCAGACCACTTCAAACCGGATAGGTGTTGCATTGTCACTTGTTAGAATACATTTTGAGGTTTAAAAAGCAGACGTTAAAGATGCTGTGAAGTGATTTTGAAAATTAGTTTTAAATTAGTTATTATTTTAAATGAGTGTTTCACACCACAGAAGAATGTGTTGTTAACTACTCATTCAAATTCGAATTATTTGAAATCGTGAGAAAATCAGCAGTCTTCTCTGCTTGGGGGGACGTGTCGCCTGAAGGAGCTGAAGCTCCGCCCCCTCGAATTTATTGAATTTAGCAACAACAGCAACACTAGCTAAATCAATTGCAGATATCAGAACAGACCTACCTGCAGTCTCTGAGTGTTTTATGTGTTGATTACTTCTAATTACATTGTACCAGCTGAGTAGGTCGCTGTGAGTAGGTAGGTTATTCACTGTCAATTTGGCTTTTGGGTTGGCGTTACCATGGGGGCCCTAATCTATAAACTCAGTCAGAGCCTGTTTAAGGATTCTCTGACTCAGTTCTGTAATCAGTATGCTGCTGATAACAGGGTCATTGGTCCTGAAAGCTGAACACAAATAAGAGCTGGTCGCTACAGCAGACAATAATGGGTTCTGACCGTTGTTAAGAATAGGGAGTAGAAGCATAGGGACAGTCTTGGTGAAATATCTTTATTTTGTTTCATGTGATACACTTCGGTGTTCCTTTAACTCTCCTTTTTATACAGCAGATAGTAATAGAAGTACATTATTCACACAAACGTTGCTAAACACTAGTAGACAGCATATTTCAAATAGACAGACACACTTCAGAATAGCAGAGCTGAGTATTGTCAGTGACAATAGAAGAGCTGTTAAGGTAAATACGGTCGTTCAATGTAATTTAATAGGCCTACTTAACTATCAACACTTATTAAAATTATTTCAAAATGTTTATAGTCACCAAAATAAGATACAACGAAAGTAGGCTTATATAGGGTTTATATGGGTAATTTATGGCTAGTTTGTATGTGAGCAAGTGTTATTTGTGTCAAAAGATGAAAGGGGTGCAGTGAAGCTTTTGCCTGACTAAACCAGTCCACAGACGAAACACACAGCATCTAGCTAATGTGCCCACAGGCCCATAGTGCTACAAGCCCAAACAACCGAGGTTTGCGTTTGCTTTCAGGTACAGCATCCAAACAGACACCAAATAAATAAAACACCACCCTCCGTTGTGCGTGCCTGCAACTGAAATTTTGGTTAAGCCTACAAAGTTATTCACGTTTGCTTGTGTTAAAATAAATAAACACATCGAAACCAAGTCCTGCACAAGCAGTAGCATTTAAGTCTTAACTTCACTGCACTTTTTACAGCAAGGGTGTTAGTAAGCATTAGCTGCATCTGGGGACTACCTACCTGCTCTACTAAACAACTAGTGAAGCCAGACGCTTGTCAGCCGGCCTCAATCTTTACAATATCGTGGCTTGATTCAGTGCACAACGTTGGTGAACAAACAAGCAAGGCATCTGTGTTCTTAACCGTCTAGATATCTTACATGATGAGCATGCTATTCCTGCAATAGTGTGATGAAAACAAGACAACAATAGATCTACGATATATCTATGGCGGGTGGTTCTGAAGAGCCATATGGGTAAACATAAGTTGTCAGGTCTATCCATCTGAAAACTCCTCTACACACCGTATATCCCCAGATGTGTTAGTGTGCCGCTGAGAAGGAAAGTGGCTGTGACATAGTTGCTATAGTTTTAAAGTGTACATAAATAGTTTGCCCGTTTTTCCCCCCCCTCCATGTTATAATTAATTTGGGACACTTTTCCTTTTCTGACAACACGCTTTCCATATTGGTTGGCTATGCAATTGTTTTAGCAGAATTTCCCCATTAGAGAGAATTGAAAACATGCTGGTCTTCATGATCTGCACACGTTTCACATTTTAACTCACTACGGTAGGTCTTTGGCTGTTCATGCCTTCAAATGTCCTGAAAATAACATCCCTTATGTATGGTCCCATTAACCGTGTTTGATACGAGGCTGTAACTGAGCCAACCGTGACAGTGAGAGAAGTTAGAATAAAAAAAAATTGTGGACTTAAAATGCAAACTCGTTTTTGGAACAAACAATACTAAAGAGGGTTCTCAGTAACAGATAATTGTCAATACTCTAGTTTTCCCTACTTCCATACTCTCCACTGGAAGCAAAAGCAATGCATCAAGGGACTAAAGCCTTGACCACGTGTTCTACTTGACATCACCTCAAACGGAGTTACTGTACAACATTGACGTGTGTGACAGCACTGATGCTCCAAAAAGTGCAATAATAACTCAAAGCTGTTATTTGTCAGTCTGCAATCCTATATAATGCCATGCAGTTGGATGAACATTTTGTGTCAGCATTTAAATTATCCTGTTTTTAACTATAACTTTTAAATTGAATCATTTTTTTGTCTTTCATTTTCCATCAGACTTATCCGTTTAAATACAGAGTAATAGCACATCCACACGGTTACTCCGAAAAGTCACTGAGTCAAAAAGGGGAAAAGATAAGTCTTCCAGCCGATGGCAGTGAGCCATGGGTGGGGAGAGTGGCCACTGAGAGACAAGCTGTTGATGGGGAGGAGGCAGGTCAGGTGGGGGTGGGACGTGTTTACTAGCAAGAGCAGCTGCTCTCCGTCACGGCCATCTCTGGTGGCTTCTCCAGTTTGATGTCGATCACTGAGAGGAGCAGGGTTAAGGTGGTCACCATCATCATCATCACTATCACCATCACCATCACCACATGATAAGACTCTTTAGTGACAGACACTCAGAGAACAATACATTAGCACTATATTCAAGTGACCTTGAGTTCAAAAGCCAAGCTTTAGGAAGGATACTGTCCTCTTTGCTTTTCTCTGGAGTGCTGTCCATCCCGGGCAAGGCCGCAGCCACACGGCGAAACAGCTGGGGAACAACCACCACACAATTAGAGAGCTACACAGGTAGAAACAAGCAATCAACAGTTTTGCAACATTAATCTAATAGTTTTAAAGCAACTCAAATAGCACAAACACAAAGGTAAATAAGTAACTTCTGTGTGTATACCATCAAAGTATCAATCTTTAGTATGAACTCTAATTTACTGACATTTCTAATTGCCAAAGGCTAAGCCTATGTTTGTTCTGTGCAATGATAGTTTAGAAAAGATCATAGACGGAGCTTGCCCAACAGCGTATGACCATGCTGAACAGTGAAAAGTCTCAAGCATGCGTATTTTGTGAAATTTGACCAAAGAAAACTGCAACGTGTCAACACAACCAAATGATGAAGCGTCCTAAATCAGCCAATGACAGTGACAACACTCATGGGTGGACTGGAGGGAAGCACAAGGACGAGAGCGACGCGGGACGAGCCATGAAGAAGACCCAAGCGAAAGAGGACAGGGCACACACACTAGAGCGGTGAGGAACAGAGGGATGGAGGTGGGCTTGGAGGGCAGCCTTGACTAGACTATCCTGGGTTTGAGAGTCTCTACCTGTTTCACATTGTAGCCAGTCTTTGCGCTGGTTTCAATGAACATGACATTCAGTTCCTTAGCTCTCTGCTCGCCCTCCTCTGTGGTGATCTGTCTGCTCGGGCGACAGCAGAGAGGTGGAGATGGACGGACAGACGGAGATGGAGAGAAACATCGCAAAGGGGGAAGGGCCAGGAGGAAAAAGGAGACATGGAAAAGAGAGAAGAGAGAAAGACAGGGGAGTAAGAAGAAAACAAAGATTTCCCGGTTTTCAGCGAGAAAAAGAAGTTAGTTTAGTCATACCACAGAGAGACAAAGGGATAGAGAGGGAGCAGCTTCGCTGAGAGGAGATGGAACGGCTGGATACCATTCAGGGAAAAACGATATCACATCACTCACTCCACAATAACAGCCTTGACTCTGAGCCACATAATTAAAGAAATAAAAAGACGTACACTCTGGACAGCACAAATGAGTCTCCCTGAGGCACAACATGGGCAGCTTGAGAGGCGTGAGTGCTATTTCAATTGTTTCTTTCTGGGTTTTTTTTTACGTGCGGCTGTTGTGAAACCAACCTGTTTGACGTTATAGCCAGCCTTGGCGCTGGTCTCTATGTACATCACATTGAGTTCACGAGCTTTCCTCTCTGCAGCCTCAACAGAAACTTGCCTGCCATGGTCCCGGGGGAGGGAGGTGGCAGGGGGGGAGGAGGGAGAAACACCAAATCATAGTGACATGGAGAAACAGACCAGGGAGAGGAGGCAAAAGAACAAATAAATGAAACCAAAATATGACTCAAAACAGAGACATACTGTGTGATCAAATTATAATGGAGCTGACGATGAAATGTATCTCAATAGTCGTGTAGAAATCAACATAATAGTTGATAGTAGATGCATACAAATGAAAAGATTATTCAAAACAAGACAAGGTGTAAAACATTTAGGGGAGGAGAGGGAACCAAGGCTTTGGCAAACAGTACATGTAGGTAATTGCTGTTTAAATCCAACAGGTCTCATTTACCATTATAGAACATTGTAAGCCACTCAAGGGTATCTATGCCACCTTTCCATTTACACACCCCACACAACCGTGTACCTTTTATCAGCCAAATCAGTTTTGTTCCCAACAAGCATGATGATGACATCACTTCCCCTCTCTGTTCTGACATCATCAATCCACTTTGAGGTTTGTTGGAATGAATTCAAATCTGAGGAGAACACCAAATAAAAAAACTGATTAAGAATCCACACAGGTATGTATTCAGAGAAACCACAGGATGAAGATCTCAATAGGGTCAGGTATAAAGATAGTAATGGGGTGCTTCTTCACACAGCAAAATCAGTGCAGCAGCCATTTATTTTAGTTATAAGTAGTTAATGCACACAAGTGTTCTGTAGAAGCCAGATGTTAATAAGCAAAGGTTAACAGTAAGTGAAGTAAAAGGAGGGGGAAAGAGGGAGAATAGTTCCCACATAGCTGTGTTCACATGAGGGCAAAGCCCCAAAACCATTGTTTGGTTGCAGCAATAACATTCATTATTAAATCTGCTCAGGGACACAATGATTCTGACGCTATTTGTCACGCAGCAACGCGACTTGTAGAAGCAGCGAAAGGCAATGCTGCTGCAGCACGGTGACAGGCTCCCCGTAGGTCATAGAGAGAGCCCTGCTCTGGGCCTGCTAGGGCTCTGACTCACTGGTGATGTCATAAACCACCACAGCGATGGTGGAGTCTCGGATGTAGCTGGGAATGAGGCTGCGGAAACGCTCCTGTCCAGCCGTGTCCCAGAGCTGGAGCCGGACCTACGGAGGGTGGAGGAGGAAGGGAGGAGGACAAGGAGAGGGAAGAGATGGAAAGAGAAAAGAAAGAAGAGAAAGGACATAAAAAGAGATGCAAGCCAGGCAGCAGAGGTGAAAAATTACCATCCGGCGAGGAATAAGGAAAAATCATTTGAATGGCAAGACGCGCAGGCGGGCGGATTAGTGGAAGTTCACTTTGGGTTTGATGCTTCTCTGCATCTCTGACCATGACCAGACACAAATGATGAACAAAAGAAGCTGCAATTAACAGATTCTCACTCCTTCTGAGCACAACCTCCTTATTCCTCCCATGAACCCCATTAGGCATGAACAGCATTGCATTAGCACCAACACCACTGGAAGATCCACACCCTACATGTTCTTAAACATGACAATGAGACTCTCTGCCACACCTACTAAACAAAACAAACTGACTTCAGTTTCAATCTAGGAGACCAGGTCTAAAGCCCTACAGACATACATGTCCAAATTCATTTGAAAATTCCTGTTCTCATTGATGCAGTCCAGTAAAGTGGGTAAGCTGCTGAAATGCTGTTCACCCAGTTCCCCTCTTTCTGTAGGCGGAGGGCAGGGAGGCGGGGCTTAGACATGATACCTACTGGCTATGTCATAAACCACCACGGCAGCGGCTGAGTCACGGATGTAACTGGGAATGAGGCTGCGGAAGCGCTCCTGTCCCGCCGTGTCCCAGAGCTGGAGCCGGATCTGTGGCCGACCACCGCAACAAGCGGGGGGGAACGGGCACATGACGTGACCCAGCCATGGGGATGGAGGTGAGGACGGAGACAAAAATGAAACTTAAAGTGACTATGAAACTGAAAACCATGATCACGACAGGAAAACAAAACAAATGGGGCCACGTGGAATGGAACAAATGCAAACAAAACTGCTAAATGAATGAATTATGATGTGAATGTGACATGGCAAAATGAAAGTAACATGTTGTTTCTTCTACAGCAGTTTCTTTTGAGAATCACACGTATTATGACATCCAGTGTTTTTGGAGGTTCTCATACATGAATATTACACCGAAAAATGGGTTTGAGGTTTGTTCTGGGTAAGAAAACAAGGAGTTGGTTCATACCGTACGATCCTCCAGGTACATGGTTTTCGATAAGAAGTCGATGCCAATTGTTGCCTGCAAAACAAACGTTTCACCGCATCATGTAAAAGAACTGAGCGGACACAGAACATTGAATGGTGCTGTTGTCTCAAATGACACACAGCAATAAGTGAAAGCCTCTCTGAATGATACATAAACCAAGTAATGACTAATCCATGAGTCAATTTGTTTTTCATGTGCAACAACTTGCTATTATTAGTTTACAGAAGGATGTTGGTGATGGTTACCTGATAGGTATTGTCAAAGCTGTCATACATAAACCGAGTGATGAGAGAAGTCTTTCCCACTGCAAAGACAAATACAGTGCAGTCATGTTAGGTGTTGGTCTATTATGCATGATGTAGACAATTTAATTGAGCTTGCAGTAGAGTACGGAGGGACACGCTGGTATTCAGTTAACAAGTAGCTAATTCTAAGACCCAGCGTATGTCAGATTGTACTGACGCAAAACAAACTGGCAGTGATTTGCGTTGTCAGAGTGTCTGTTCATACGCCTTGAAATCGCAGGATGTAATATGGACTGCTGAACCCACGCTGAGCTGGCAAAAGGGTGGAGCCAGCTTTAAAGATCTTCTAAGATGTGATGAAACGCAAAATATACACGGGCTAACTGAGCTGTTATAGCAAAAATCCATACATGTCCCGACTTGTCAAACATTTTTCAACATTATTTTGTTTCTAATGGAGGCAACGCTTTTGCAGAAGTGGTCAATCCAAGGTTGAATGATGGGATAACCGGGTAGCTAGCTCAGCTATCCGACAACTGAAAGACGTGGCTAGCCTAGATCATGCAAAACCAGCCAGTTATTCTGGCTAAGGCACAGCTAGCTAGCCTAGCCAGCTAGGTGGTAGTTGGCAGTTCAACTTATTTAGACAGTTAGCTAGACGCTGCATACAATCTAGGCCTACAATAAAAGCTAGCCATTATTAGCTAAAAAACATTCTCCAAACAATAGACTCACTAAATAAGTACTGTAGTTAAGTGACTAGCCGCGAGATTTTGAGGTAGCTAAAAATGTTTTATCCCCCATAATGCCAACATTAAATCAGGAGACTATCGGTCTGAGCTCCTAGCACTAGGCTAGCTAGCTGGCTAATTTACTGGCTAACGGCATCTAGCCATCAATACAGACCCCAAAATAATCGCATACGTGGGCCGGATACACACTATAGTTACTTACCACTCTGCTCGCCTAAGAATACGAGCTTGAATTTACGCAGGGGGTTACCAAACTCTCCACCGCCGGTCGTGGTCGACATCTTTATTTAAAATATAAACAACAGCTAGCTGGCTATGTTGTCGACCGTACAGAGAAGCTCAGGTTAGTGTGTGACGCTAGCTATCCCTGCTGCTATTGTTGCTGTCTGTGTGCATGCGAGGAGCGCGACAGGGCCACCTAGTGCTCGGCCTGGATTTTTCCACGTCATTTTAAAAACAGGCTATCCATTTTGACTAACCCATCAGAAGCACCAAAATACTAAAAAAATATATGGGGTAAGGGGTAAACATATTAATAGACATAAGCGTTTTACATTAAGTAATTTTATTACACTCAAATTACTCAGCAAATACGAGACAATCTTGAGATAATGTTACTTTATTAAAGGCAAAAATAGAAATAATACAACAATTATATTTTAACTTATTGAGACAAAGGGCCTGCAAGCATGGTGTAATATAGGAATGTTTAAATCAAGGGGGACTGCTTTTTTCACCTGATAGTGACAGGACATGCCAGTAACATTATGCCCTAAACAAAAAGGTACACAAACAAATCTAAGGAAGAACACTGTTGTATTGAACACTGAAATGTGTTTTAGTCTGTCAGGTCTCTGCTATGTTTCACTCTCCACTGGTATTAGTTTTTTTGGGGTCAGGTTTCTTTTCTCAGTGCGTGTGAGAGTCTGTAGTCCATCATAGGCTTGTGTTCCTTCATGTGCTTCTTCATCCTCTGATGGAGAGTCTACTCAAGATTGATGGCTGAGCTGGAATTTATTGAATCGAAAAACACAACCAAAATCAACAATTTGCTAGAAAAACCAACTAACAGCCAGGGAAAGATGGGGTTTGGATGCTATTTGGATTCGTGTCCAAAATCAAACTATTTTCTTTTGTGAATATTGTTGTCAGAATCTGAATTTTTGTCAGATTTGCAATTCTTTTAGTTTGTTTCGGAGACGAATTTAGAATGACCAAAAATGGTCTTTGAAGTAGAAGTTGTAGTGATTAGCACAATGTCAATCCTTTTTTGCCAGACAAGACATGCATAGCAATAGGAAATGTGGTAACATTGGTCACTTCTTAAAGAGCTCAAATGATAGCTATGACGCTATGCTCAAGCATCTAAGAGACAAAATATTTTTTTATCGTGCGACAGTTGCTCAAACAGCTACATCCCCTGAATGCATTCCCCTGTTGCCGCTTTTAGATAATGCGTGATCCCTGCTGCTTAAGCTGTTGATAATCCTGACACAAATTAGCAATGGTTTTGTGTCATCTTAATAATAATCTCCCAATGATGGCTTTCGTTGTCGCTCTTGAAGAAGTGAACGTCAGGCCTGAAAGGAGTGACATTGGCAGTGACCTCACCTGCCCTACATGGGCTTTTATTCCACCTTGCTGCAGATCATGAAATGCACAAACACACATGAGAATGAGAACTGTGTGTAACCAACCAACCAACACTCCTCCCAACAATGTCTGTCTCTGCACAAATGGTAAGGCGACCATTTGCATCCATTCATTTAAATGGGAAACAGACAACGGCATGAATCTTTTCAGCTTTGGGGAAGCAAGGAACAATGATCATGCATCATGCATGCATCATCAGTGGAAATTAATTTAACTAATTGATTCATTCTCTCTTTCGTTGTCTTTGTGTTTATATGTTTTAAAATGATACTTACACTTCTGTTCCAAGGAATCAAACGTAGCACATTGTGGAAAAAGAGAAGAGATGTTGGGATTTAGAATGAGTTCTGAAGTAAGAGACTCATCACTTTATAATAAACCCACTTTCTTGTATCAATATTTGTTACTTGTATGGTGATTTGAATCACAACTCACCAGCAGGTTTGGGGGACATCAGTATTAATGGGAGTTCTACTCCAACATCACTGTGGAGAAAGAGTAGATTTGTCAGAAGATAGTATTACAATGGCATGTTGGCTTGTGCAGTATGTATTGTGTTACGTGAGAAACAAATGAGATGTGAATTTGCATTTAAATGTATCACGTCACATTTGTTAGAATCAAGAGTACTTTATCAACACCATTTTTGTTTAGTTAATAAAGTCCTGTCCTGTTCTGTCCTCTTACCTGGCTGTTAGGTCTCCCAAGATGCTGTGTGTGTGAGAGAGATGATAATGGTATAAATATTACAATTTCCCATGAAAAAAAAGTGTAAGGGCAAGAAAAGGTTGGTCTGTTCATTGGTGCCTTACCCTCCTCGGGACACCATGAGGTTGATCTTGATTTTGTACGACACCAGGATTCCCTGCACGTCCTTGTCTACGCCAGAGTGAAGCCTGAAAAAGAACAGCAGAAGATTTGACCTTTAGACAGCTAGCAGGTGGGTTTAATCCCCCCTAAGAGGATGATGCAGCCAAGGCTTTCGCCACCATCGCCTTCAGACTAAGAGGATGAGAGTGGGGATCAATGGAGGTGCTTTGCTGGGTTGAGGAGCTCATTGACTCACAGCGTAGATGAGGCCAGGTTGGTGTCCTCGTCCTTTAGCCTGCCATCCACAGCCAGGCCACGTTTCTCTGTGTTGTTGGCCAGCAGGGGGATCACGATGAGCTCCTTCTCAAACGTTTCATTGGCATTTACTGTCTCCCTGTGCAGTGATTTAACAGATGTTTAAATGTATCTCTCACAGCAAAACAACAACAACAATCCACAATATTGCTAAGAGTTCAACAGTATGGGATGTGGGATTTGCCATTTGGATTAGGGGGGGTTTTAGTTTGACCACTGTCAAGTCAAATGTGACACATA
The DNA here is from genome assembly GCA_903064625.1 of Mallotus villosus. NCBI lineage: Eukaryota > Metazoa > Chordata > Actinopteri > Osmeriformes > Salangidae > Mallotus > Mallotus villosus. The sequence goes on from CAEFZP010000039.1 coordinate 873,227, forward strand.
TATGTTTTGCGTTTCTATTCTGGATAAGAAATTCACAATGATCATCATTATCTTACCCAAACTCCTCACTCAGAACAGGTTTGGTGTATTTGTCAGCTGAGTAAAGCACCACGTCTGTCGTCTGGTCAACTGGTCATAAGGAAACAATAGTGTGAGAATCCCCTGCTTCCATTTGAAGTGAAACTCACTTTAATAGTCTTTAATACCCACCTGTGACTTTAATTTTCTTCACCACTTTGCTGGTTTCATTGTTGATTTTAATTTTGATTGGGATTGCCTCTCCATGGTAATACAGCTGGAATTAATGGTACATATGTTTAAGGTAACATGATACACAATTGATATAGCAAGGCTTCACACAAGGCTTCGTTGACTAATCATTTGATAGTGTAATGCATACCTCCTTAGCAATGGAGGCCTCCAGGTGGACTGGTTTGTCAGACATCATGAACTGTTTGCTGATATCAGCCTTGGGTCCTGCTCCAGTTTTATCAGGGGCAAACTGGATCTTACGAATGACCAGACGACAAGTGTCCCTGAGCACAGAGAGAGAGATAAAGAAGTTGAAAAACTTTCATTACTTTCTTAAGATCAGTTCAGTTACGCTCATGGATGTACTTACTTCTTCTCTATTTTCTCATCAGGGTTGTCGGCATGATTGGCGATGTACCCTTTTACTTCCAAATCAACACCACACGACTGCCAAGGTAAGAGACAAATATGTTAGAGCTTTAAACTGTTGAGTGAGAGAAAGACAGAGAGAGGGAGGAAGACAGTGAGATAGAGGGAGGTAGAGAGAGAGAGTTTGAAAGAGAGTATGTGTACCTTGCCAGCATCCCCAGGTGCAGGCTGCAGGGTCACTGAGCACGGCAGGTTGGTTGGAATCTGGAACACAGAGTGGGAAAGAGATGGATCATGGGATACAAATCAATAGACTGTTGTGTTTGGCATCTACCAACGTCAGGAAGGGAAAGTGAGAGAGCCAACAGACAGATCCCCACTCACCTGAAAGGTGAAGGTGTGTCCTTGGTCTCCACATTTCTTCAGGAGGGCTTCCTGCATGGGGGTGTTGGCTGGCTTGCTGTCCCCAGGGGGAGGGTATATCTGGAAACGCTTTACCCAGATGTCTTTCCGGAAGGACAGGCCAATCACATCCAGGTCATCGCTACCATAGCGGAAGGCCAAGGCCAGTGACACAAACACTGCAGAGAGAAAGGACAAGGGCCTTGGGCATCAGTGCCTGCATTTGCACTTGTTTCATCCTGGCCAGGAAAAGGTGTTTAAGAGACATCAAAAGGGAGTTACCTTTCCTGCCATTCAGATCAGCAGGGTCCACTTTGAGCACTCCATCTGTGCGTAGCAAACACAGACAAGTTCAAATGTATGGACAAACACTATCAGAAACAGAGATCATGTGACATCATCACATCTTTATTACACACCAACATCATCAACGCTGTCCACGTGGTCCACAAAGTCTCTCCTCCCCAGGTAGAGGGCAAGCTGGAAGAGAGAGAGAACGAAGGAGAAATGTTGTTATTTTGGTGTGTATGGTACTATACACATGGATGGACTGATTAGCATGTCCCATGCTAATGATGTCAGAGGGGTTCCTTACCGAGCCGTTGCCGCTGGTCTTCTTGAAGATCCTGCAGAGCGGGGACAAAGGAATCAAGAGATTACATCACTGCACTAGTCACAAAGTAAACACCAGCTGGTTTTCCATGTCTTCCTTCCCTGTACGTTTCAAATGTTCATTTCAGAGACATTCTTTGTTCTGAAAAAAACCCAACTTCCTCAATGAGGCCTCACAGTTTCTCTGGAGTTGGAACCTACTGGTGCCTCACAGTCTGGTCCAGTAGGGGCCACGAGAATCTGTTCAGAGACCAATCTCAGCTGTGTTGGCTCTCCACCACTCCACTGATTGGCATTAGCTGCTACTCTGGACACTGCGAGGGATGGCTGAGCTCCTCTACATCTCACTCTGGGTGTTAATTGAGGCTGACTTATACCTAGAGGTTAGCTGTCAGATCAGGTTAAAGGATAAGCCCTCTCTACCCCATTTCTCCACACCCTCTCCCTCTCTTCCCCACCCTCTCTCTCTTCCCCACCCTCTCCCTCTCTTCCCCACCCTCCCTCTCTTCCCCACCCTCTCCCTCTCTTCCCCACCCTCTCTCTCTTCCCCACCCTCTCCCTCTCTTCCCCACCCTCCCTCTCTTCCCCACCCTCCCTCTCTTCCCCAACCCTATCTCTCTTCCCCACCCTCTCCCTCTCTTCCCTACCCTCCCTCTCTTCCCCACCCTCTCCCTCTCTTCCCCACCATCTCCCTCTCTTCCCTACCCTCTCCTCTCTTCCCCACCCTCTCTTCCCCACCCTCTCCCTCTCTTCCCCACCCCTCCATCTCTTTCTTTCTCCCTGGTCCCGCCTCATGGCTCTCTCTTTCTACACCTCTCACCTGTTAGGTCTCAGGATTAGTACATTGGTGCTCCTCTGGACACACCTAAATGATTGTGCTCTTATGTGGACACAAGTGTCATGTAACTTGTCCAATCTGAATGGGACTTAATGAGCAAAGTGTATTTGTAACCATGCTTAACATGGCAACGTTTATTTCAATGCAGCTGCTGTGAAATGTTAGTGTCAACACGTTACACATGTCTTACATGTTAGTAAAGAGATACATGTAATTGATTGTTTAAAGTAGTTCTACTTTAGTAGATTTAGTAATTCTAACAAATGACTCATATTACAATGTTGCTAATCTATTGCATCATGATCTGACCAGTTCTGTGTATGTCTTCCTTGTCTGTTTATTGATTTTCCTTCCAAGTGATTAGGAATGTTAATTATTCCCCTGTTCTCCCTGTTTTTCATCAAATCCAATCCATGCGATCCGCTCTAATCGGGATTTACTTGTATTCTGTCATTTAAAAGGTGTGAAAGGTCCTGATGTGCTTTTTGTACCACAGTAGGGCTGTCATGTGTTTACACCTGAGCACCTTCTAGTGTGGAATATTTTATCCCTAATCATTTGTCCATAACTGTGGGCTACGCAGGTCATCTGGCAATTCCATGTCTATTAGGATAGTTCCAAAGATCAATAAAATGAATGAAAAAATGAAAAATATCTAAGACCATACAACTGCTTATCAATTGGAGTGTACTTCACCTCTCAGAGCCGACTCAGTATAAGTGTCTAGTTGGTGGTTGTATGTATTTGCAGGGGTGAACAAAGGCTACTCACTTTGACATTTCTGTACTGTGAAGTGTGACAGTATCTGCAAAGATAAAACACAACAAACACTGTTAACAAGCTGGTATCATCATGATCAAATAACACTGCCAGTATTCCTGTGTAATAAACAGTGACAATGTCACACCCGCTTACAAATCAGATTAAATTAATTACAGTACCATTGACCAGATCATTGAGAGGGTTTATCCAGTAAATCACGTTCAAGAGGTTTGTATCTCCTAATTCTTCTCTGACTTAATGTACATTAACATCCCATGTCTTGCAACCGTCAATTAATGTGATGTTCTTTTTTTCTGTGAATAAACTAAATATGTCTTCCTGAGGTGAATATCTTGTTTGTAAATAGTATACATCTCTTAATGAAATGTTTTGGTGGTATTTCCCAGAAAGAGTGTGTGTGTGAGAAAGATTGTGTGTGAGAAAGAGTGTGTGTGTGAGAAAGAGTGTGTGTGTGTCCACTCACTTGGTCCTCAGGCTCTTGGACAATTCTCTGCAGTGGTGTCTTCTGTAATCCTTCTGTGTCCAATGCCTTGCAGTGTGTGTGAGCGTCTACCAACACCCGCTCCTTTATACGTCGACCTATCAACCTCCCAGACCTCCCCTCAGCTTACCCATGCTGCAATAGGACGCTCCTTTTAGACCCAATCTTCTTAATTCATTAGCATGCACTGTTTTTCAGTTGTATTTTGGGCTACAACGTATTTAAAAATAAGTAGAGTATGTGACTTGGAAGGATTAAGTCCAATTTCAAAGGCTGGGTGCCTTGGATAGTGGACATTTGTTTTGGATTATAGTAACAGGGTGTTTTCCCTTGCCGGTCGGCACCCCTGAACAGGCATGTGCTGCATGTGTGCCGTTTTGGAACTCTTTGGTACTTTAAATGATGAGTCAGTGGGTGTGGGATGACAATAACACCAAAGATGCAATCACTGGAAAAGTTTCACTGTGTTTTTATCTCAGCCTACGTCCCTCTCCATCTCTTTCTCACTTTCTCTCTCGTTCTCTCTTCCTGTTATTGTGTTACACTGGGTCCATGTCTGTTGTAGGGTGAAGATGTTCAATCGAGGAATCCCTTCCGATGGTCTGTTAATAGACAGGAGGGAGCTGGATTTCCTGTGGTTGCTAGGACAACAGATGGTCTTCAGTCAAGCCCTGTGCAAATCTGCCTAGAGGAGCACGCAGAGAGAAATGTGTAGGTGACCCATGACTTGCTAACGTGAAGCATTCCGATCCTCATGCACCCTAGTGATGTATATGCATAGATACTGCTTATATACTGTAGACATGCATATACATGATGTATGTAGAGAGATAGCAAGAGTGAGAGAGAGAGAGAGAGAGAGAGAGAGGATAGGGGCTATCAAGTTCTGTCAACAGAAAGTCTGCTGGAGATCACAATTATGTAAATCGGGAAAACACAAGCGATACTGAAGGTCAAATGAAAAAAAACAGACAAATGTTGTTATGTTCCTAATCCTATCCTTTCACACAAACTGTGCACTGTAAATTTTAACTGGAACTGTTTAATCAATTCAAACTGTAAATTCAACAGCAACAGTAGAGTTATATCCCTTTGGCCCAATCCATTCCTATTCGTTTCAACTCTCCCTGGTAATTTCTTCTTTTCTCCTGGTTAGATGAACTGGGCCATTGATCCGTGTTAACTCGAAGGCTTGAGGTAGATTTGGACACCGTTATGGCCAGGTTTAATAGGGCCACCTGAGGTCTGTCTGGTTCATGTTCTCTTCATCTTGCTCCAGAAGTTAAGATCAGTCATCTTGGGACATAGACTGAGATCTCCTTAAAGCCTCCCTGCCAAGGGATCCCCTGTGGTGGATTACACCGCCGGGAACACAGCCTGCCGGTGAGACTGCCACCAGCCTTGGCAACCCAAACACATAAATACACGTGTCCACCGTACAGTACCATCGTGAAGCTCTTTCTTGTATCTTTGTACTGCGTCATGGAGCGATGGGACGTTAGTGTGTCACCGTCACCCTTATAGATCTCCGTAGCGCCACACTGATTAAAGAGGCTGCAGAAGAATTCACTTCTTTTTCGAAACTGACGAATGAGGAACCAGCACTTCCTTCTCAGAACCAATCCCCAGAGCCCGGTGCGTGTACATGTGTGCTTCAGCCATGCGTAGACCCATTTTCATCAAAACACATGCCTGGTGGTGGAGAAACAGCATTGTGTTTTCCGTGAAACAAAGAGGCTTTGTAGGTGCACATATGTAAGGCCCGGCAGTGCAGAGAGTGTTTGTGTGTTAGTCCTGGCCTTTCTGTTAAGCCTCTTACATTTCTCTGTACTTCTGGTTACCTGTTTGTGCTTTTCAGAAGGCAGCCCTGAGCCATGGTAAGAGCGGCTCAAATCACCTTCCTTCACACATCACATTCTCTCCCTTAATAGGCTTAGCATGGCTCAGTCCCAGTAGAACGAGGGGATGCTGTCAGCCGTGTTGTTCCTAGACCTGGACGGTGTGCCAGCATCATGATCCATACCAGTGAAGAATAAGAAGGGGTCTGGCAATATTTTCTCAGAATCATCGACACAGTTGTTGTTGTCACAGTCTGATCATGTCTGTCTCCAGACACTACTAAGATAGCCTACTGTGATTAAAGTAATACTGCACCAAGAACAGGTGACAGTAAAGGTGCTCTAAAGCTATTCCTGATCTGTGATTTGAGGCAGATTTACCTGCAGGAGAAGCAGTAACGATAATGTCTTCATGTAATCCCCTTACAGCTAAGCTCTCTTAAATTTAGGCCCAAACTTTAAATAGTCGGACAATAATATCTGTTTACTGGACCCTGGTATTACCTTAACCCCACTCGCTAGCTGTTCAAGAGGTCAGTATACTTAGATGGAAATGGCTATGTTTTGAAAGGACCTGTTGAGAAAGCGTGTCTGAAAACAGACGAGAAACTAGTTCATGGTCTCCGTTTAGTTCATGGTCTCCGTTTAGGTGGCTCATAACTTTACCTTCAATTATTCTTTAGCATGTTGTCTCACTTGGTGTTGCATGGCAGCAAGGATGTCTATGTGAAACAGATGCAGAAACCTTGTCTGATGCAGTGAAACATTCTGTCTAGGAAGGACAGAATAAGTACCATTTACAACGCACGACTGACTGAAATACATGAAGCGCAACTGCAGTTCATAAATAGATCCATCACTAGCTGTACTGGAAATTCTTGTTGGTTGTTTGCTAAGACTAGTACTTTGTTTATCCCCCAAGGACATGTAGTTATCTTATTCAGTAAAATTTACATAAAACTGTTAAGAACAATTATGTGATTCAAATATATGCAGTAGTAATACAAGTATTAACACAAGTGTAATTTACAAGTATAACACAGTGTTAATACAAGTTTACACAGTCATTCACAATATTATACAGTAATAAGTATGTAGTATGAACAGTAGTAATACAAGTATGTAATACAAGTATACATAGCAATAATTTCTGTGCATATACTAGACGTGTTCACCTCCTCTGTGGTTAGGGTCATGCACACAACCACCTGCTCCTGTAGACACAAACACTACAGCTTCATCTGGTTCTTGTTCAAAAGTCAAAGTCACTCTAGAAAGTAGAAGTGGAAGTGCCAGACATAGCGACTGTTTGTTTTTAGGTTTCTGTAAATCCTGAAAACACAGTACCTTGGACAAGTGGATGGATGGGGACATGAGATGGAAGGAGAGACCAGAGCATAGAACAGGACAACTGACAACAACTTCATGGATTTGAGAGAAGAGACATTTTGGCAATTGAATGCTTTGCCACAGTTAAAGGATGGTGAGAGCTGCCAAAAAGGTTTTTTAAACTCAAAGATGGTGAAATTAAATGCCGGAGTTATTCAGGTTCAGAAAATCTGCCAGTAGGGGGCAGTATGAAGTTTGTTTGTGTTGAGTGAGGGGGATTTGACCAGTCCCCTCATATAACCTTCCATCTGCTGAGCTACAGACCTAGGAGCACACCCACCTAAGGGATTGCCCTGAGATGAGATAGGAGCCAGGAGTGTGTGTAAGGATTTTATGGATATATGTATCTATGTACGGGTGTGTGTGTATGTGTGTGAGAGAGAGTGAGTGTTGGAGGGGCAGGGGTCTCTCAACTTACAGAAAGAGGCAACATACGCATTATAGCCGGGGCGGTGTTTGGATGATGGAACGGTCTTGTGTGTCTGTGTGTATTATGAGTCTATTATGGGGGCTGTGGTTGGGGGGTGACGGATTTTGCTGAGTAGTAAAAGGCAAACAGTAAAGCTGGAGCCAAACAGCTGCCCGCAGACTCCCACAGCCACTCCCCCTTGGAGAACATTGGGAGTGGAGGGAGGAGAGAGGGAGAGGAGGGAGGAAGGGCAGGAGGAAGGGCAGGAGGGGCGTTGTTTGCTGAGGACAAAAATAAGACTCGTGCAGAAAGTCAGGGATGATCATAACCATATGGTGGCTGCTTTTCTTTTTGGACTAAGAAGAGGCAGGAGAAAAAGGGCTTTGTGAGACACGAACAATGACAAAAAGAAAGGCGGCGCAAGAGAGAGGAAGAGAGAGCGAGGGCGGGAGGAGAAAAAGCAAGCCAGCACAGAGGAAAAACAACTGAGTAGGAAGAGGAGCAATTGGTAGTGAGGCAGCTGGAGTCAGAGCCAAAACGGCCCACCTGAATGCGCGAGGCTGTGTGTTGTGTTTGGATTTAAGGAAGGAGGAGCAGAGGGAAGGGTGGAGGAGGAGAGGAGGGTCTGGAGGAGGAGAGGAGGGAGGGCCGGCTGGCCCCGGAGAGGAAGCTGCCTGCTGGCAGGGCCGGCACACGCACTAGTGATGAAGTGAAGTCACTCGCAGGAATTCTCCAGGCTGCATCTGGGTGTTTTTTTTCTTCTTTTTTTTCCTTCAATCCCTTCCTTTGTAAACCAGTAACTTCCTCTGTGTGCCCGGGCAGAGGGCTGTTGGAGCCCTGGAGACACACTGGACGCACCACCGCAAGGACACGACGCTGCCTACACACACACACACACACACTCGCACGCAGCACAGCCTCACGCTACAGAAGCCAACATATGACCTGAGAGAGAGCAAGAAGGAGTCAGAGAGAGGCAGCAACCATCAGCTGAACTTTTTTTACTACTCTCTTTCCCTTATATGGAGAAACAACTGGAAAATCATTTGAATGAGTCTGGTTTCTGTCGCATGGCTGGTTCAGTTTCATGTGGGGTGTCTACGAGGGCTGTGTGCAGCTGATTGTCACTGCTTGTGCTGTTCTTAGTTCTTCTTTCCTATGCTGTTTGCGTGTGGGGTTTTTCTTTTTCGGACACAGCAGGAGGGCTGTGTTTGTGGCGGGGAGGCTACATCCTCTGTCTGCGTCAGGAGGGCTAGGCTTCATTCATGCCCTGCTGGTCCTCTCTTCTGGTCTCCCTTTCTCATAGGTCTCCCTCCCTCTGTTTCTGTGTATCTCTTCCTTCTCTCTCTCTCTCTCTCTTTCTCTCTTTACTGGAATTCATTGTTTGTCTACTTGGGAGACCCGTCTGTTTCTATAGAAAAGGGGAATGAGCGGTTGCTGCTGAGCGAGGTGGACCAGAGCTCATCAAGGAGGAACTCTTGTATTTGAGGACACACACGGACTACCCTGGCCTGGGGGAGTCCGATTAACGCTTCACACCTAGCTCCCTTATGTCTGACCCAGCGGCATTCTGGCTGATGAAAACAAGGAGGTGGAGTACTCTGTCCCTACTGGAACTGACCGGGGAGAGAGGAGCATGATGGGAATGCTCTGAACCCACCGGAGTACCACACAACAACAGCTCCTCGTTGGACAGTCTCTCATCGCCATGTGTGTCTATGTGTGTCCGTCAGACATTGTTGTGGATAACGTTGGAGAACAGACACTCTCCTCACGGACGACGGAGGGTTGACTGCTGGCAGCATCATGGCCACGGCGGCCTGGTATCACCGGGACATCAGCCGTGTGCATGCAGAGGATTTGCTGGCTCGAGCAGGAAGGGATGGCAGCTTCCTCGTTAGGGACAGTGAGTCTGTACCTGGAGCCTACGCCTTGTGTGTACTGTGAGTACCGTTCCTGCAGAGACACACACACACATCCAGTATATACAGTACACATGCACACTCATGGGAAAGCAGACACATTTGCACGTGCACACTCACGGGAAAGCAGACACATTTGCTTAGTCATACGTGTGTGTGTGTGAGCCACTCCCCTCTGCTCCTGTCAACCAGCGACATGGTCATTATTTCCCTGTGAGCCTCACACTCACATCGACACATACATGCTCACACCCCCCACACTGTGTTGCTGTGTGAACTCCCCTCAGTCCTTCAGCTCCATGCTCGTGTCTCTGTGTGTCTGTGTTAGAGAATAGCTTCAGCAGTCTGTTCCTCTGTCAACTCCATCAGATGGCTGGGATTCTGTCTGTCTCTACTCTCTCTCTCTCTCTCTCTATCTCTCTCTCTCTCTCTCCCTCACTCCTCTCTCTCTCTCTCTCTCTCTCTCTCTCCCCCCCCTCTCTCTCTCTCTCTCTCTCTCTCTCTCTCTCTCTCTCCCTCCCGGCTTCCCCAGCCCGGCTCGGAGGCCCCCAGGGCCTGGAGGAGGGCGGGAGCTCTGGTGACCGCACGGCTCTCTGCGCTCATCGGCCTGAGCCAGGCACATTCCTGAAAGCTGAGCCCTGCTCATGCTGATGTGCTCTCTCTCATGCTGCCCCCCCCCCATCTCTCCCTCCTCATCTCATTCCTTCTCCTATTCTCTCGCTATTTACTGAACCACGCTTCTGTCTTCTGGGCTTTGTCTTGTCTCTGTTTCCTCACTGTACCTTTTGTATTGTGGTTAGCTCATAAACTTCCTCATTCCATGGTGTGTGGATATGATACAACATGAGGATAGACAAGGTGGTCAATGACATTGTCTACAAAGTCTATGTCAGGCACTTCCTACCTCCGTGAAAGTGTAATATCTAAAAGAGAGACCTGTGTGCTCCATGAGTGAGGTGTGAAGCCCCTGGTGTAGAGTTAAGATACACAAGAAACAAGCCTAACAAGCGCAGCACATCTGGTCCTTGTTCCACCCCAAACCCCCATAAAACCTTTTGCCTTTAAACCTAATTTCTTCTCAAAGGCCTTAGACGGTTTTCTGTCCACGCACAATGTATAAGTGTTTATCTTCTTCTTTTGCAGGTTCCAGCGCCATGTTCACACCTACCGTATCCTCCCTGATGCAGACGGCCTTCTTGCTGTTCAGGTTAGTGAGCAGCTGCTCTCAGTGCCATGGAGGATGACTCATGTCCTGAATCTGTTAGAGGAGCAATTCACATCAACACTGGCTAGCTCAAAGAAGAAGACACCCTAACAGAATAATGCCACTAGTACCGTACAACGCTTCTCCTCAAACTGCTAGAGCAGTAAGCTCTCACTATCATGCTCAAGCTATCATTGTTTGTAGAATCTGGTTCTGCTAGGCAATCAGCACACACAGAGAATGATTCATCAACTCTCATCAAGTACAATGGAAACATCAATTTGTGCTTTAGTAGGACAACTGGAGTTGTGTGGAGTCGCGGGGCCTCTGGTCAGTTAGAAGACAAACAGAGCTGGATGTGTTCTGATGCTGTCCCCTGTGTCTGCCACCACTGCTGCAGGCTTGTTATGTGATTGGCATCACTGCCATGTGGCCGCGTGCTTGGTTAATGACCTCAGCAGGACACAGAGGAAACTGTGTGTGTATGTTGTGCTCGTGTGTCTTTATGAGTCTGAGTCTGTGCATGTGTGTGTGTGTGTTTGTCTGTGTGGGTGTCACACAGATTCTTGCAGCACCCACGCACTGGGTCACTGACCATGTCCACATTGCACCATACTGAAAACCCACGAGGGGGTGGGTCTGTTTATGTGTGTGTGAGCTTGTTTGTGTATGTGTGTTCTAGACATAAAACTGTGTTTGTATTACGTAGTATGTGTGGGTTAGTTGGGTGTGTATCTGTGGCTGGTAACTGGATATAATGGACTAGTTCTTCTAAGACTGACTGCGTCTGGTCCCAATTTCAGAAAAGAACAAAACGCACGCTAACAAATACCGGTGAAGTGGCAGACCACAAGCCAGCCCAAGCATTCCTCAAGCATGTTAACTCCAAAGAGCTCAGTAAAGCTTGTCTCACAATTGTTTAACAGGGCTCCGATCAGGAGACACCACAGACTCGCTCTGTTTTGAGAGGAGGGCTGTGCCCCTCCACGTATTAGTACTATTTCATCTGTTTTCCACTGAAGCTAGCGAAAGTTTCCCATGAGCAGATTAGCTTCAAGCACAATACAGTGGACAGGGATGGATTACTTTACTACTTGTGTTTACTTAGAAGGCTGGATATGTCATAAGGGGTTTTAATTGTCTTTCTCAACCTCCAGTGTCACTCACTTCCTCTATTTTGAAGAGCTTTTTCTGAAATTGAAAATAAAAAAAGTATCATTCAGTGAGAGTCTCTATTGTTAGAAACTAGGTTAGGTCACTGCTGCCACAAATGGTTTCTTCAGCTGCGAAATGAAAAACGATAATCTCTAAAATAAGACAAACAAGAAAAGGGCTCCTTATTTTGTAATGGTGCTGTGTGTATATGTGCTCCACGGCCCTGGGTTTGTGGAGTTCCTGGCCTGTGACAGTGTGTCTGTGTTTTGAGTGGCATCAAAGCGTGTATTTGGGTGATATTTTCTGACACTGGTGTCTGTGTCTGTGTGTGTGTGTGTCTGTGGATGTGTGAATATTGTCATTTTATAGGCCATTAAACACTTGTGTTTGTACGTTGACGGAGCGTGTGTTTGTTTGTGGTGCTGCCTGTTTATAGTAAGGGTGTACACCACAGTAAATAGGGCACTGGCAGTGGAGTGGTTTAATACAGTTTATAGTAGCCACGCTTGCTAGCTGCCAGAATGAGGCTCACGTCTTGAGCTCTCTGAAACCCACAGGACCCTAATCTAGATCAGATTCTGTCATGCAAACTGAGGCTTGACTGAGATTGACTAGTGGTCCTGACCAAGATATATACAGATTTGAATACAGCATAGTGACACACATAGACACTTTTAAACACTTAAAGATGCTGTAAATCAGAACTGAAAATGAGTTTTAAATTCATCACACCATTCATTCATCATCATTGTTTTCCTGCTGCTGTTAGCTTTGGAGAAACAGTTGTATGGCTCTGTTCTGTATTCTGTCAGCTACCTGACATAAGTGAAATGTAATATTTGAGTGTTTAGTCATGGTGTGTTTTTGGTCGAACCTTTCAGGACAGTGTTTGTTTGTTGTGCCTGCAGTATTCACAGATGTACATGTAATGTACAGATAGTCTGTTGTGTGTGTGTGTGTGTGTGTCCATGCATGGGTGTGTGTTTTACCTTTAGACAACTCAAGGGGTTCAGGTGAACTGTTTCCGCACACTGGGGGATCTGGTTTTTGGGTACCAGAACCCCCATAAGGGGCTGGTCTCACCCCTGCGGTACCCTGTTGGACGAGACTCTGAAGCTGGGGATGACAGCTCAGGTAGGTCTCCCTCCCTTTCCCTCACAACACACACACAACTCACATAAGCAAACCTTCAGCACACATACATAGCACTTTGGGAATGGAAGTCTGTACTTAGTTTGAGAATGTGCAAAGTCAGAGAAATCCTCCTAATTTTAATGTGATACAGATGGCGATGAAGAGAAGCCGGGAAGCGTCTCTCCTCCTTCTTCAGCCCCAGCCCCTCCTACTGGGCCTGCCCCAGCCCCTCCTACTGGGCCTGCCCCAGCCCCTCCTACTGGGCCTGCCCCAGCCCCTCCTACTGGGCCTGCCGCCTCCCCTCCACCACACACCATCTTCCTCCACAGACTACAGGAACTCTGCACTCCCAAGTACGGAACCCCATTACACAACACCGCTGTTTACCACAGTCTAGCACAACGCAGCAAATGATTTTCCTGGAACAGATCCACTATGAACAGATCCACTATGAACAGATCCACTATGAACAGATTCACTATGAACAGATCCACTATGAACAGATCCACTATGAACAGATTCACTATGAACAGATCCACTATGAACAGATCCACTATGAACAGATTCACTATGAACAGATCCACTATGAACAGATCCACTATGAACAGATCCACTATGAACAGATTCACTATGAACAGATTCACTATGAACAGATCCATTTTGAATAGATCAATCGTGAATAGACCCCTGTTCTACGCTTGGATAAAATTATCTGCTAAAAACGAATCCAAAGTCAAAAAGTTGTTGGTTATCTAGATAGGTAGTTGTGTACCTGGTAGTAATAGATAGCTTGTAGGTTTTGGAGAGATTATGGTTCATCATTTTGAACCATGTGTTGGCGATCTCCTCCCCTGGTGCTGCAGCCTGGCAAGCGAGGTGGTGAGCGCGCTCAGTGAGTACCTCCGCAGTGATCTGCTCATGGACATGGAGGGAGTCCGCAGGGGGGCACCGCGGCTGCGCCACCTTCACCGTACCCTGGGCACAGCCTGCCAGGGCCTCCACAGGTACAGCAGCACCTCTCTACATGCCACTGTAGACTTTTAAAAAAACTTTTAAAAACATCATGTTTGTATCATTGTAAGAATGCTATGGTCCAGGTACTGATGTATGAAACTCATTGATCCACAGTGAGATTGACCTGACCCTGTCCAGTCTGGAGACCCTGGCCAGAGTGTTTGACCATCCCACCTGCCCTCTGACCAGCTCACAGGTGCTGCACCTGTTCAGTATGCCAGGCTAGCTCTGGAGGGATTCATCTGTGGGGATTTGTGTCAAACAAACCTGATTTACTACCCCCCCTAGTGAACTAATGAAGAAACTTCACTTTGAGTGCTGAAAATGTACTATAGCACTCATACTAGTACTAGTATGGCTGAACTATGACACACTGACATGCTGTAAATGTTTATATTTATTTGATGTAACCCCCTGCTGTGCCACACTTGTTACACTGCAGAACTTGGGGTTGGTTCCGGAGCTGGAGATGGACAACCTGCTGTTTAAGATCTCAGCCTTAGTCAGTCTCCTCTCGTCCCTGGAGAAGAGGGTGTGTACTGCTCACACAGTGTCTATGCCACAGACGCCCGCTACAGTCTCTCAGATCAGTTTGAACCTTGTGAGTCACCCCACTGATGATCCAGAGTACTTTGTGCTCTTTACATGCAGGTGTTGAATGCTCTGCAAGATGCCGTGACCAATCACAATCTGGCTGTGCAGCCGGCCCCTCCCCCTGAGCCACCCCCTGCTCCTGTGGCCAAGAGCCATGCCAGGTCTACACCTGTTCACTCCTTTCAGGTAGAGCTAGGAAGGAAAGGGGAGGGGGGTGTCACAAACATTAGGACATTTAGTTTGGGATGTTCTGTGGATGAGAAATTGGATTTGTTGTACAAAACTAAACCCTTAGCTGTGTTTTGCTCCTGTGTGTGTATGTGTGTGTGTCCAGGTGAAGATGGTGCGCTATGGCAGACAGACCGTGTCAGTGGATGTAGACACAGGAGTACTGCTGTTCGACAGGAAAACGGGCTCGTTCCGGGTGGAGACGGTCTCACATGAGCGCAGTGAGAGCCCAATAGATCTAACGAAAACATCCCAGTTCTGACTCAAATGTGGAAGCGTGACATGTGTGTGGTGTGTGCGTGCGTGTGTGTGTGCGTGACATGTGTGTGGTGTGTGTGTGTGTGCGCGTGTGCGCGTGTTAGTTCTGCAGCTCGTCAAGTTCCAGAGCAGCTCGGCCAAGCTCCGCATGGTGGTGGACAGTCATCACAACACACCGCGAGAGCTGATGTTTGAGAGTGTCCGAGTAAGACAGAGCCAGCACATAACCTCCTGACCTCCTCAGCCAAGCCTTCTCTCTGCTTCTCATTCCTACATGTTCTGCAAAATGTTCTTTTTCTTGAATGAGCAACGTCCGAGTGCGTTCCACCTTTCTCCAATCAGAAGCGAGAAGCCTTCTGTCAGCTGCTGCAGGTGATGAAGACCAGACACTCCCAGCTGACTGAGCCTGATGTCATCTCTGTGTTCGTGGGAACCTGGAACATGGGTAACACACCCATCACACACACTCCTTGCGACACACTCTTTCTCACACTGTTTAAGACAAGTCATGCCAATCATTATCAATTTCAATCAGTAGACTAATTGATGGATTACATTTTTTATTGAAGGATGAAAGGGATGAAACATGAAATATTCATATTAAAGTAGTTCAAGGAGTCATGGTAAGAAATCAGTGCGTGTCCGTGGTGTGGTGTGTGTGTGTGTGTCCGTGGTGTGTGTGAACGTGTGTGTGGTGCATCCAGGTGGCTCCCCGCCCCCTCGCAGCCTGCAGTCCTGGGTGACCTGCTGTGGTTTGGGCCGAACGCTAGACGATTCCACCGCCCTGCTCCCTCACGACGTCTACGCTCTGGGCACCCAGGAGAACCCGCAGGGTGAGAAGGACTGGACGGAGCACGTCAAGGCCACATTGCACAGTCACACACACTTCCACTACAAACAGGTGGGTAGATCTGCTCCTCCCTCTTTGGCACAATGTTTACAATGTCATCCGTTATCTTCTTTGTCTTTATTGTCAGTCTGTGATACTATTTCTAGATATCTTCCTGTTGACCGTCACTGAAGCTGTGGTGTTGTGGCGGGCCGCGTGTAACGGTAGTGTTTCTCTCTGTCCTGAAGGTGGCAGTGCAGTCCCTTTGGAACATGAAGCTGGCTGTGTTTGTGAAGCCAGAGCACGAGAGCCGCATCAGCCATGTGAACACAGCCAGTGTGAAGACGGGCCTGGGGAACACACTGGGTACGGTGATCCAAAGAGGACGTTAACACCCCCATAATCTCCTTCCTGATAAATTGTAGCACGCACACACGCACACACACACGCACGCACACACACACAAACACACACTACACTAGCCTATGGCTACCAGCCAAAAACATCAAGACGTGATTAATAGTTCTGTTTTAAATTCCAGGGTTGTTATGTGTGTTCCAGGAAACAAGGGTGCTGTCGGGATCTCCTTCCTCTTCAGCGGAACCTCCTTCGGCTTTGTCAACTGCCATCTGACCTCTGGGAGTGAGAAAGTAGTTAGGTAGACACCCTAACACCCTTTACTGGCCTACATACTTGCTCCTTCATAGATTGAATGCGAGTTGAAAAACACAGATATGAACTATTATAAGACTGGGAACAGGGTTTGGTCTCCTCTGACCTTTTCCTTTGAGCAGACACAACTGCTGTGATGTTTCTTCAGCCCCTGAATGGAAGTCTCTGTGTGTGTGTGTTTCTGTCAGGAGGAACCAGAACTGTGCGGACATCCTACGGCTGCTGTCTCTAGGGGACAAGCAGCTCAGTTCGTTTGATATCGGCCTGCGCTTCACACACCTCTTCTGGTGTGGAGACCTCAACTACCGCCTGGACCTGGAGGTGCAGGACATACTGAAGCACGTGTCCAAGCGGAAGTTTGAGGCGTTGATGTGTGCCGACCAGCTGACCCGAGAGAGGCACAAGAGGAAAGCCTTTCTCAACTTCAGTGAGTTGCGTTCAACTGCTAAGACTGTACGAGTTGACGAGGAGGCCCGATGCTATGTTTACGATATCTCAATCGATGATTGAATCCTCCTCTTGACTGAATGCAATCCCCCTTCATCCTTCATCTTTTGTCTTCTCTCTGTGTCCTTCTCCTTGTCCTGTTTAAGAGGAGGAGAAGATTGAGTTCCCGCCCACCTACAGATATGAGCGGGGGTCCAGGGACTGCTACCTCTGGCAGAAATACAAGACGTCCGGGGTGAGTCACTGTTGTGACCTTCAGTCCACCATGGCCCCTTCCTCATAATGTAGCCACCACTGTGAAGGGCACCCCAGTCACTGTGCAGATCTATGTTATCTCAATAACATTTTAGAAAGCCAGAACATGTCATCTCCATTGTTCTTTTGATCCAAGTAAAGCCCATTGGATGTTACCTTAATGTGAAGTTGGGACTCTTGGCCTTAGGAGCCACACATTGTACACATTCTAAATAAAGCCCCATAACTCACCGTCACACATATTTTCATGTGTAACCCTACCATCTCTATGGGGGGTCACTTTGGGCCCATAGCTTTGATGGCAGCTGTCAGGACCGCTATTATTAGGTTTGCAGAGGTATGTTTGGTACAGCTGGTCAAGCAGGCTGGGTCTAAAGCATCATTCTGAAATAATCTTTTCATGCATATTCCTGGCAGATGTACACCCACACGAAACACACATTTTGCTGACAGACAAATCCTAACTGCTTGTTTGCAGGTGCGTGTCAATGTGCCTTCGTGGTGTGACCGTGTTTTGTGGAAGAGCTACCCAGATACACACATCACGTGTACCTCCTACGGTAGGTTTGGAAGGTCTCTGAATGCCAAGGAACACTAACATTGTGGGGACTGAAAGTTCAAATATGGCATACAATGTTTGTTTCTGTGGCCTTCCCAGAGTGGACATTTTTGGAATATTCTTTCATCACTTCTTTTGTGTAAAACAACAATGTGAGACCTTGTGGAGGTCCACTCGAGGGTCAACTCCTACTGCTTTGGTCTGCGGGTCGCACACACACTGACTCATTTCCTTCTTGTGGCTCTCACTCGTGGACTCTGTGAAGAACCCCCTCTGAAAAATCTGCCAACATTTTCATCTTCTCAGGTTGTACTGATGACATCTTCACCAGCGACCACTCCCCAGTGTTCGCCACCTTCCAAGTTGGTGTGACATCACAGTACGTCTCAAAAATAGGTGAGTCTGTTGGGAGACACACACAATGGCACCCGCATTATTCGAAATGGCATTCAGTGCCTTTGCTAAATCTAGTTCTGTGATATGTATGCGTCATTTCAGACCCAAACTTGAGCATGGAGCGAGCCTGGATAGAGCTGGAGGTGGTCGAGGCCATTGTGAAGACAGCTAGCAAAGCCAAGTTCTTCATTGAGCTCCATTCATCCTGCTTAGAAGGTTTTAAGTCATTCCATCATCATGTTTTCACTTTGGGGTCAATTCATTGATTCAGTTAGGGTGGGTCATGTTGTTACTGAATGAGTTTCTTATCCGTGTGCGCAGGAATCCGGCGCTCTAGTGAGAATGACTCACAAAGCTGTGATGTGCCTGGCTTCCTGAAACTGGCCTGGTCCACTAAACAGCTGCCCAAAGTAATCCATTAACTTAGCCAATAGCAGAAATCTGAATCATGTCTCATTCCATTGACAAATGAAAGGGTGTGTCTGTGTTCGTAGCTTCTTCCGATCATCTCTGACATGGAGTATCTTCAGGATCAGCACCTGCTGTTGTCCATCAAGTCATGTGATGGCTTCGAGTCATATGGTTGGTCACTGGCCCCTCCCTTACTCTCCCTCCTTCAGAACGCCCCAACCATGAGGTGGGGACCTTTGACCTTCTACCTTGCTCCCCCTCTGCAGGTGAGTGCTGTGTGGCGCTGCGCTCCCTCGTCGGCGCGTCCGAGCCGTTTGAGACGTTTCTGAGCCACCGAGGTGAGGAGATGGGCTCCATCAGGGGGAGGGTCCGGGTCCACGTGCCCAAGGACAGGAGAGGAACGCGGGAGAAGATCTATGGTTGGTCAGCCCACCCCCCCAGCCTGCTCCCACCACCACCACCACCGCCTTTGCTGTAGGGCCTCCTCTCCTGCTCCACCTCTGCTTGCACTATCACTTTCTGGTTCTCTCTCTCTGGTTTCGCCATGTATCATCCATTGCTTCCTCTATTTGGTTCCTCAATGGCCAATGTCTTGGGTCGTGCCTTTGTTGGTTTCTGCTACTGTTTCCTCTTTTGGCTCCACTTTGGCTGACCAGATGCATCCTGAGCCCCTCGCTGGAAAGAGAGGGTGTGCCCCCCAGGTCAGGACATGTGGCACACACACACACACACACAAGTACACACATGTCAAGGCAAGCTTGCCTCCCCCTCCACCCCGTTAACACAGTTGGTGAACCAGTGAGCACGTTCTCGCTCTTCTTTCAGAATGGTTCTGCTTTGAGAAAGATGAAAAAGATGTGGTGAGGGGTCGCTTGTCTCCCCAGTCGACTCGAGCTCCATTCAGCCGGTAACAACTCCCATTCTGAAACCATATCTGAACATGGGAAAGAAAGATGTGGGAAATGTCCATTAACATTTCTGTACACTCCTTTCAGATCATCCGCCATTCCTCCTAAGACCACTGCCAGCAGCTACACTAACCCCGCGTACTTCATCTTTGAGGGCGTTCCAGTGCTCAGCAAAGTGGAGGAGGCCCCGCCCCGTCGCAGGGACTCTCAAGTGGTCTGGTCAGGTAACGAGGTTCTGCAGCTCCCCAAACTCTCGGGGCGGTGGGGCGCCAACAGGAATTCCACTCGCAGGTCTGACTTCACAGAGATCGAGATCCCGGCCATCCTGCCGCACTACTCCTCCACCAATCAACTTCCCTCAACTCAGACAAACTCCTCCTATCAGCTCTTCCCGTCTAAAGACCCACCTCCCATGCCCTCACCCCCAAACAGCACTACTTCCCTGTACCAGGAACAGCCCTCACCACCCAGGGCTGGTCAAAACAATGCTATCCAGGACGCAATCCTCCCGGTCAAGAACCAGAGGAACGTGTACATGAACCACTCAACCATCTACAGAGAGACAACCAGGAGGGATCAGCCCATGAGATATGAGCGGACCAACCTGGTCCAGGGCGGTAAGACCCCCTCTCTGTACCCCTACGTATCCACCCGCGTGGCCCTCTGTCCGGCCCCGCCCCCCTGGGTGCCCGAGCCTCCGGCTGGGACTCCGGGAGACAGCTCCCTCACCGCCCTGCAGATCGCCAAATCTCTCAGCGAAGTGGACTTCTTCCCCTCGTACCACCAAGGGTCCACCACGGCCGGCCAGAGGTCAGCCCCGGGGAATGGCCCAGCCAGGGTTACAGAGAGGGGCTGCAGCTGGGAGAATGAGGTAAGTGCTGGATGTGCCAGTGAACTCCACCCATTGTAAGGACAAACTATCTTACATTTACATTTTTACATTTAGTCATTTAGCAGACGCTCTTATCCAGAGCGACTTACAGTAAGTACAGGGACATTCCCCCTGAGGCAAGTAGGGTGAAGTGCCTTGCCCAAGGACACAACGTCATGTGGCACAGCCGGGAATCGATCCGGTAACCTTCAGATTACGAGTCCGACTCCCTAACCGCTCAGCCACCTGACTCCCTATCTTAATCACTTAATCATTTTGTTTCATTCATTTTGTAGATGTGCATCCACCATGGGGCTCCAGAGACAGTACAAGAGCTGCTCAGCATGCTGGGCCTCCAGAGATACACTCTGGGGCTCAGTCTCAACGGCTGGGACGATCTCCACTACTTCAGGTTCATATCATGTATTTTTTTAGAGCCTAAATGAGAACGAGCTCAGTTTATATCAGTTAGTCTAGATTGAATTGACCTTTGACCTCTCTCTGTAGTGGAATCACTGAGGAGGATCTGCATGCTGCCGGGGTGATCAACCCTTCGCACCGACGGAGGATCCTGGAGAACCTGCCTAGAATATGGGACTGACCTGGCAGTGATAAGACCCCCCAACACACCCAGGTCCATCGGAGGGAACCTGCTGCCACTGACTTCAACCCACAGAAACGATAGACTGTATTGTGATCAGATGACAGCATCAGCGATCACCAAGTAACCTCTAGCCCCTGTCTACTCCTCACTTACTAAATCAGTACTGTTAAAACATATTTGTCTGTATGCAGATAGACAACAGACAGGGCACATATCTCAATACAGATACTGACCTTATAAGTTCACTAGTCTAGCTTTGACAGAGAAGTGCCTGAATACACAATTGAGCTCATGACTCTAACCTGGCCTGTGGTATCAAACCACCCCCACCATTCTCCACACTCACCGGGGGCTAGTGTTTACTTTCCATCTCCATGCCTCATTTCATCTTCTCTCCTAGAGGTCTGCTCGCAAACCTATAAAAGCCCTCTATAAACCCCACAGAGCATGAAATGTATTGCTGTACATATTTACTGTTGGAAACTGTTATTATCGCATCACTTAATCAGTGACTCTGCCCAGTGTGGCCCTGTTTTACTGCCTTCTAAAACGAAATGACATCAAATCCATAAAATCAACTGTTGACTGAGAGATCCAGAGTGTCTGTTTATGCAGCCATGCGACCGTTAAGGATGTTCAACTCCTGCCTGACACCTGCTCAGCAAGCACCCTGGTGGTGCTGTCTATGTGGCGTCCAACACAGTCACTCCCTTTCGGGTTGATGTGTTGAGTTCTGAGAAAGTTATCCCGATCTAACATTGAATCGGAAAGAATCTGTAAATCTACACATGATCGTGACATAACATGATGAAACAGATTAGGTTGGCAGGTTGGCTCATGGATCACTGAGGAGATTTAACAACTGAGGTGTTTGACAAAATAATATTCAAATCAATAGGTCTAAATACCTTTTTACTTCAAAGGCTATGATGACAAACATGGTATGTGTATAGGGACTTTTCCACTGAAGCAAACCTTGATACAGGTAGAGACAGGTAGAAACAGAAACCAATCTCTCTACCAGATAGAGAGATTTACCAGTCCCTGGTATATCCAGAAAAACCTGCATTTGTGTGTGTGTGTGTGTGTGCGTGTGCGTGTGCGTGTGTGTGTGTGTGTGTGTGTGTGCGTGTGCGTGTGCGTGTGTGTAACCCTCAGTTAGTTATTATAACAAGAGCTAACACATCCCTCTATGCTGACTGGCAGGCAGGTATGTGTCTGTGACCCAAGAGACTTATGGACGGGCCAAAACTCATGGACTCTTCCAAGTACACACACATGAAAACACACACAGTTTGTTTGACTATCCTAGCGGAACTGATCATTCACTGCCATTCAGAATGGTGTGATCCCTAACCACTAACCTTAGCCCTTATTAGTCATTCGAACCCTCACACCGAATATGTCCCCACAAGATATTTTTGTTTTTTTTACACAATTGCATGGCCTGTTTTACAGATAAGTTTCTTTAAAAAAAAAGCGGTTAAGACGGTTGATTCATGACTTATGACTCCCAGTTCAGCTGTCGGTGCGTCAGCTTCCAATTCATTTTCAATGAAACCGGGCGCCGCCCACTCCGCTGTACTGGACACGTGGGGTTAGGATTCTGGGAAGTTTGGGACCATGTCTAGAGACACACTGTCGACAACAACAGCTTCTTAGCATTTGCTGTTGTTGTCGACAGTGTTTCATTGAAAATGAATTGGAAGCTGACGCGCCGACAGCTGAACTGGGAGTCATAAGTCATGAATCAAGGACAGGTTGGACTGACACAGAGCATCAGCATACAATACCATTCAGAGGCTTCATATAACACGATTGCTTACTATAAAAACTCAGTCCTGTTGCTGACTAGCTAATTTTGCACTGACAGAGAATGTCAGTGTTTTTCTATGTACTTTTACTCTGCATAGATTTCTGAACCATTGTCTGACCAGACTGCACACACAGACACACACACACACACACAGAAGCTTTGAATTGTTTCAGGGTCGGGGCCAGTTTCCATAGGGAGGGTAGAGGTGGAAGGAGGGGCATCACTGACCTCTCTTCAATCCTCTTCTGACTTCCAATTGGCTGCCTTGCCACAGGTTCTGATGAAGGAATGCAGAAAAGTTGTTACAGAATAGCCCCTCAACACAGTAAATCTGACCTTTGAGATTTTATATACGCAACACATCACTTCTGCATCATGCATTCACAGTCTAGACTCTACAGCCTGCTATGTTTGTGAGTGAAAATGATCTTAAATATATTTTGTTATTCTTCTTTTAAAGATTTGCAACGTTGGATAATTGGTGATTGATGGGCATTATTCTTAACTGCAGGACATGAGTCAGCAAACTGGCAGGAATCTTAGCTGTGCTATACAGATGAAACACGCGGGGCAACATAAGGCATTTCCTCTGTCAGTACATCAGTATGCACGTCAGTGTTATCACGCCAAAAACACACAATACAGCAGACATCTATCAACTCTGTTGATCAACCTTTTCAAAAACACGACAGCAGAAATCTATCAACTCTGTTGATCAACCTTTTCAAAAACACGCATTTACCTCCTTCTCAAATACAGAGGAAATGCCTTTATGGTAGATGTGTTATAAAGAGGTTTAGGGCTGCGTACAGGATGCAGAGGACATGGTTGGTGGTATGTATGGTGTTGATAGATCAACAATAGTGAAACTCTTATTGGTGTCCAGTATATGACATGATACATTTGGTCCAATGCTGTCTAAGTCTTATTTTTTATTAGCTGCATGGAACCATCTGGCATTTGCAACCATGTGGTGTAACACTGTTGAGTAGCTCATCCTTCCCACATTTATGTCTTTATGATCATGTTTTATAATGTTATAACTGGCATTTGAAGTGTCACTCTGGTAGATTATGTGGAAGATACATAGACAATACTTGATCTCAGAGTGGACTTTTTAACCTGAGTGTAAATGTTAAACGTTGATCATTTTATTTTTTTACAGTAGTGTCTAAACATTAACTTTATCGGAAACTGCTTAAGGGTGCGTCTTAGTAACTGATTTGAAGGGAGGACGTTTGGAATACAGAGAGTAACATCTATAGTACAGGGAAGATACAGCAAAGCAGACAAGAAGTCTACTAAGAAGTCAGAATCTGTTGTCACTATTAGTTGTAGGTTTTTTCTCAGTAACCCATTCTTGTAGGTCTAGCATGTACAGCAAGAAGCACTGTCAACATGCTGGATATTAACCGATGCATAACCATGTGAAACTATAGGAGTGGAACTAAATTGTGATAAGGACTTCGACAAAGACTTCGAATAAAGTATTTTCCCAGCATCGTATTTTATCTACCACATTCTGAAAAGCCAAAAAATACGTCATTGAATGCCATTGGCACAGACGAATAGTTTTGACACATGATACAGTAAAGTAGTCGTGTTAAACTATAAGGGGGCGGACGGAAAGTTGAAGAGGGTATCGTTTTTGGACCGGACGGTTAGTCAATCTCATCCTTTGCGCACACTGTCAACAGTTCGCCTTGGAGGAGCGGTCACTTGACGAATTCTCCCCAAACTCTCAGGAATTGGTCGTATTGGGTAAGTTTGCCTTATAGCCTACACATTCAATAACACATTCAAAACACGTGTAGCCTACAGTTAGTTACGTAAGAATGAACCGGTTACCCAAAAATGTTAATCGAGTGGGCAAAGCATGAGCTTATTCCATGACTGAGCACTACATCTCTCGATATATTTACAGTTTACCATACATTTCTCCCGGACAGATCCACACTTCAGACTGTCTTTTTCTTAATCATGAAAAGTCACGAAAATATGTAGAAAACACACTTGAAGTGAAATTACGATTGTTTTTTATTAACCTTCCGTTTTGGTGGGGGGGTGTCCCGACAGAGACGTCCCAGACAGAGATTCTGTAACATTCCTACATATATTGAATGTAGCCAAAGCCTTGGTACCGGACAGAGAAGATGATCTCTACCATCGACAGCAACCTGCCACAGAACCACTCAGTTTTGTCCTCTGGGTATTCCAATGACAGCTGTCGTTTCAATGAGGAGTTTAAGTACATCCTGCTGCCTTTGTCCTATGGCCTGGTATGTGTCCTGGGATTAGTGCTCAACTCTGTCGCTCTGTGGATGTTTATCACCAAGATGCGTCCGTGGAACACCAGCACAGTCTTCATGTTCCACCTGGCGCTGTCGGACTTCCTGTACGTTTTGTCGCTGCCCACACTCGTCTACTACTATGGAAACCGCAGCCACTGGCCCTTCGGTGTGGCCGCCTGCAAGATAGTCCGCTTCCTGTTCTACGCCAACCTCTACTGCAGCATCCTCTTTCTCACATGCATCAGCGTCCACCGCTACGTGGGTATCTGCCACCCCATTAAGGCTATCACCCTGGTGAAGTCACACCACGCCCACCTGGTGTGCGGCCTTGTCTGGGCAGCGGTGACTGTGTGCCTGGTACCCAACCTGATCTTCGTTACTACGACTACCCGGGACAACGACACGCTGTGCCATGACACTACTCACCCGGAGGCCTTCGAAGAGTACGTTCACTACAGTTCCATCGTCATGGTGCTGCTGTTTGCCATTCCCTTCCTGGTTATTATGATATGTTACTGCCAGATGGCTCGGGCTCTCTGTCGGCCCAGGCGAGGTTTGTCCCCCAGCCAGCAGGGGGCCTCGCGGCAGAAATCCATCAAGTTGATCATCGTGGTTCTGGTGGTGTTCGCTGTGTGCTTTGTGCCGTTCAACATCACACGCACCCTCTACTACATCTCTCGCCTGCTGGATGTGAAGTGCGAAGTCCTCAACATCATCAACTTTGCCTATAAGATCACCCGGCCGCTGGCCAGCGTGAACAGCTGTATAGACCCCATTCTGTATTTCCTGGCTGGGGATCATTATCGATCGAAGCTAATGAAAGCTCTGACGAAGAGAAGTCAGGCCACAGCCAGTCGATCGGCCGCGTACACGCAAACCCGGCCCAAAGCCAATCCTGACATTCCCCTGGTTTTCAAAAACCCAGATCTTGACAAGTGTAAACCGGAGACATAGAAGTATGGGAACTCACATAGACATCTCTGGGACATCATCCTGATATCTTTACCTTATAGATATAAATGATATAAAGGGTTTGTGCTTCTATTCCTGACTGTATAAACTGCCTGTGTTTAGGTGGCCCTCGCTCTTATTGGATAAGAAGGCACCAATCACCAGGCTGATACAGGTCAAATTCCTGTGTAAAGGAATTCTGGACAGTGTACCCTCAAAGACCTTACATGAAGCAGCTGATTTCAGGGTTGAAGGGTTAGAGGCTCACTTTATCGTCACTGCAATAGACAGTGAATATACATAATGACCACATGTACTGTACTCTTCTGTTCTGTCACCAAGGACCTGTAGCTCTTAGACAGAGTTACTTCTGTTTTTCTTCTTAGTCCTTCCTGTTGCGGTCGCAGTGTTAGTAGGACCAAGTTCAGATCTTTTCATCCAGGAAACGAAAACAGTATTTTTCCCTCCTTAGAGACAGAATACACCTCCCAGTATTACCACAGAGGAATGTCGGTACAAAGCCTATTATGTGGTCCAGTACACGGCTCAGTAGGAAGGACAGAAATATAGCCTACATCAGCTTCTATTGGAATGCCACTCTGTGAGAGGTGCACTAAAATGACATGACTTATGACAAAAATAAATTATGTTGAATGTATTAAAATACTACTGTGGAAAGGTTTTGCCTGAGTTAATAATCAACAGAGGCGTTTATGCTGTGACTCGGACAGCGAGGCACTGGGTTTCCTGAGCACAGAGACCCAGAAGCTGTTGCAGGTTCAGCCAATCAGAGTGACCGCTCCAGCTGTTTCTGTTACTGCGATGTGCTGAGAAGCTCCACAGCTGTTTCTCTCTGCAGGGAGAGAAGCAGAGTACCTCAGTGGCTGGCTGGCTGTCCGGCTGGCTGTCTGGCTGTCCGGCTGGCTGTCTGTCTGGGGTTATGTACAGGCTGAATGGCGTCTCCATCCTGGAAGCCCACGCCTTGACAGGGGACAGAAGAGGTGGGGTTTTCCTTCTGCTCCCTTAGCGATTGAGCGATAGCCTGTTTCCTCATCACTTCGGGGGGAGTTTCCAAAAAGTATTTAAACATGTGACTGGCTGACTAGTCCTTTTGTTTTTTTTGTGAGACCTGATTGTTAGATTTGCTCTTGTTATAACCGTGGAGTGTTAATGTGGTCTAAATCAGTTATTTGATCAAATATGTTTATAGTTGACATGTTAGCAAACATCCTTAAACTACAGTAGGTTCAATTTATGCCAGGATCACACGTGTCTAAATCTGTTTTATAAAAATGTATCAATCTCATTAAACATACAATCCATGGTTGTGTTCTTTGGAAATGTATTTGTGTGTCAATAACTATAATTAATTTAGGCATTTTTCATCTATCTGTGAAATCTTCATTGCATCATTGCATAAACATTGAATCCCATCCAGTGTCAATGCAGCTTCGAGGAGTGATAAAGGGAGTCTATGGGAAACTTGATGTTGTGTTTCAAAAATCCGGAAGGGAGCTGGTCCATGCCCCGTACTGGGAGCTCTGATCACAACTCTTTGAGTCTTTCCTACTGTGCAAGCCAAAAATACAGATCTGTCTCCCCATGGAAAATACTGGATGAGAAAGTTCAGATGTGTATCAGAATCAGAATCAGGCATATGCATATAGTGTAATTGCCATTAGATGGACTTATATCCAAACTATTGTTTGCTCTGATGTGAAGAAGGACCCTTCTATAGCATTAGATGGAGAACAATTTTATCTAGAGCATAACAATAGTTTATTAATTTATGATCAGGATTGTAGTTCAAGAATATTCATCAGTCGACTCAACCTGTAACCACACATAATAGAAACTGTCAGATGAATATGAGCGTAATAGCGCCTTGCTGTGGCCTGACTCCGACTACACATGCAAGTAATTAATACCAGCGGAGACAGCGTTACGAGGCGTTAATAGCAGTCAACAATTTTAACACTATGGATAGATATCCATGTATACATATCTATTCATGTAGGCCTATGTATGTATTTTGTAACATAACGCAGTAAATTCTAGCACATATTGGGTCTAAATTCGTTGTTTTTCATTTGGTCAGCAGGTGTCACTACTGTTTTTTGTAATAACATTCTAAAACCACTTTGACGTTAATTGGTCAACTATCGTCTCTAATGAGTAAAATGAGATAGCATACCTATCTATAGGCTAGGTCTAAATAAAAAGCGGATCCGAGAAGTTGGAGTCTGACATTTCACATTACTGTAGGTTTAATGTCAGCGGGCCGAGAGATGGCCACTGATATCCTGTTTGAAATAAATACACTTTTAAATAATTAAGAGGCGCATGATTAAAAGCCTGTCAAACGCATGTTTAAAAAGGCTACTGTCAAAGTAATTGGTTTCAACACAGGTGTAACCGATTTGTTTAAAATAGCCTAAACGTTGATGTGTGCAAATGCTAACAAATTAAATTCGTCTAACATGTCTACCTGCCCCCATTTCATTAAATCGACTTGATTTTGTATATGTCAGCCAAGTGTCAGTATTTGTCATTATTAATTAATAAACCTCACAAATGCATTGATTCAAACGCCAACCCTTTCCTTTCTCGGTGGAATCTCTGTTTTCCACCGCGAGCTGACATGAAAGGCGTCTCCGCTCTCAAGGCCAGAAGACGCAACGCAGGTGAGGGGGTTCAAGGTTGAATGCACTCAATGTCCTACGTCGTAGAATCCCAACTATATCCAAAAATGGTAGAGATTCAAATTATTTATATAAGTAGGTTCGACTGCCTGTGATGTTTCCAGGGTACGAATAAGATGCAACGGAATCTGTCTTGAATAAGAAGCATGTCTCAAAATAATGGAAACTAATTTCTTGATATTTAACATGAATGCAGCCGTTTGGGCCAGGAATATTTCCAAAACTAGTAGGTCTATAATTAATAGACTACATCACAATCCACAAAAACTATAAATGCAATTATTTAATATTTTTTTCTCAGACAATGTGTGTTAAGTATTGTGACATTGGCTTCATAATAATAAGAAAACTATTTAGGCCCAGCTCATCCAGGCAGGAATTTTCAGTGTTGTAATGTTTGTTGAGCTTCTTGCATTTTTCTGTGTTCTTCACTTGTTTGGCAAATTATAGACTGGAGATGAGGGATTTCAAGGACGCATGGACTACAATTTAATCTGAGAGGCTGTGAGTGGAGAGGAGGAGTGACACAAGGAGGAGAGAAGTTCATTATCCCGCTGAAAAGGAAACCGATGGCTTTCATGGTCACCATGGTTACCAGCCTTTCTTTCACCTTCAGACCTATGATAAGGTACTTCACAGTATTAAGCACAATTATTGGAAGGTGAAAAGGGAAAATATTGCTTTTCAATACTAATAGATGCTGGATATTGATTGGCATGGCGATTCAGGAGGAGCCCTGCCCTGGGCGTTTCACTTGCATCATTCTGTTCAGCTTGTTAAGGAAAAGTCAATTTTCACATGCCCTAAAAGTTATGTTTGAAATGCATTTTCCACAAGAGTTATGAGGGACACTGTTCAGATTGTCTTTATTTGATGTCAATAGGTGATAAAGTACACAAAGTAGTACACAAGTCCCTAACACAGTAACACATACCAACATGCCACTGAAAAGGAAGACAGTGGACAAAACAATATTTTACAAGGGTTAGTTATATGTTGATTTAGCATTAATTCAAAGCGTATTCAACTGGGGAGTTCAGCATGAATCAGTAACAGGTGAAACCCCCTTCCATCCTAATATATAAAGCATTAAAAAGCATAAATACCCAACTCTGTGCTTCGTGTCATTAGCATGTCATTCTGCCTCTGAGTGGCCCTCAATGCACTCTCCCACACAATGGCGCCCCTGACCCTGGAGCAGTGAGGTCAGGGCCAAGCACAAGGGTGGCCCTGGGAGGGGGGGCAGCCTCGTTGGAGAGGACCCTGGATTAGCATAGCGACAGGCAGAGGAAGAGGCAGGGAGGACGCGTAGGTGGGGCTGGAGAGGAGCCTGGGGGGGAGGCATGTGGGTAGGGCGCTGGGTGAGGGGGGAACGGGGGCAGGGTGGGGCGGGGTGGTGTGAGGGGGGTTCTGGCACTACTGGCAAATTGTTTTAACCCCTATTACAGCGACGGCATGGTGCTTCTCTTATCTAGGCCGCTGCAGCCTCTCATTAATATTCCGGACATATGGCAGCGTTTTCTGTATCATTGTCTATTAATGGGTGGGATAATCACTCATTCAATTATCAGACAGTCAGCGAAAGACCAACCCTGACTTGCCGCCCCTGGTTCACACCA
This sequence comes from Mallotus villosus, assembly GCA_903064625.1. NCBI lineage: Eukaryota > Metazoa > Chordata > Actinopteri > Osmeriformes > Salangidae > Mallotus > Mallotus villosus. Next base: position 903,440 of record CAEFZP010000039.1, read on the forward strand.
ACGCTGGAGCCAAACCCGCGCTGCGCCCGTGAGAAGGTGAGAGCGATAGCAGGGATTACACCATATTAGACACTTTAATAAGACAGGCAGGAGGCATGATGGGAAACTGGAGGACTCTGCTGGCTAAACACGAAACATGACTGAACCACGTATCAAAGAGTAAAGAAAGATGTTGAGTTTTCTTTTTTCCTGGTTCTTTAAATTCATTATTGGATCAGGCTCTCCTACCTCAGTGTCTGATCAGGGTTAGGTCATTGGCTGTCTTTCATTTGATCATTGGAGAAAGTCTTGCTTTTGAACCTTAAAGTGAATTAGTCCTTGCTTGACCTGTGGTCAGACATTGGACCTGATAGCTCTGTGTCTCTGAATCGATTTCCTATCCTGCAGCTTGACCCTGATCCCTGTAGGTCAAAGGTCTGTGTGCTGATCAAGTGCAGCATTCATCCATGTTGATCTGTGTTTTGTGGGCCCGGCCCCTGGTCCCTGTGTGTGCCTGCTGTGGAGGACGTGGCCTGGATGTGAGGGGGATACGGAGACGAGAAGGACCTTTGGCCAGTTCTGGTCTGCTGGATGGACCTTGTTGTCTCAGCACGCTGATGTGCACATTAACACCCGCCTGAAAACGTATTTTCACTAAGACACACGCGCACACACACACAGACACACACAGACGCATATGTATGGACTCACACACACACACACGACTCAAATTAGGCTTTTTAGTTATACGCTTGTACAACCAATTCCGTCCTTGTGGCTGGGTCAGGAGATTGGGGGGTGCATGCAGTAGCAACGAGGGAGTTGGAGAAGAGTGTAAAAAGATAGGAGGTGAAATGTTAACAAAATCTTATAAAATCCAGAGTTTGATAAATTCTAGCGTGCGGGGTGAACAGCGGTGGCGGTGGCTGCGGAAGGCCTTTGTTGGAGGCCCCATTTTCTCCTGCCGAGCCTCGCGCTCACAGGGTCAGCGAAGTTACGAAAGTAATTAAAGCTGGGTGATTCACCGCCTGCTGCAGAGAAAAGAAAGCAAGCTGTCATTCTGATTTAGAAAAATAAATTACTATTTTAATAATGGTGTGGGATGGGGAGGGGGTGAGACGTCTCGGGTCTTGGTTGGTCGGAAGAGGGAGATGGGGGAGGGTGTGTGCGTGTGTGTGTTTGGCGAGAGAGAAGGGGGTCCAGGGGGTGGCTGGCTTCCTACTTATCAATAGTTGCAATTTTTTGAAACCGCATCGGTAGTACATTGCGAGAGCACAAGTGTCCTTAAAAAAATAAAACCCTGCAACATTAACATACTGATTTCATGCGCGTGGCAAAGGGCCTGAGCCAATATCAGAGAGGACTCAGCACTCCTATTGTCTGCAGGGACTCTGGTCCCCTCTGATATGAAAATTCAATTATTTTATAACTAGATCTGGCGCTGCGTTTTGACAGTCGACGGGAGCGCCTTCCCAGCAGCATCAGAGTGGGGGCCCAGAACCTCCTGATAGCGAGAGGGAGGCCTTTCAGGCATTGACATGTTTTTGGGGGACAAGATTACCTAAATGTGTTGCATTTAAGGAATGAAAGTTAATCTAATGCACTGCCATTATCTCACTAAGGTAATTCGAATACCATCCTCAATCTGTGTTTACTTGTGCACACGCACTCACACACTCATTCTTCAGCACTTTGAATCTGATTCCCCTGGCAGTCTGCCTCCTACGGATGTGTTCATTTTTCAAATGTGCATATGCTTAGCAAAGTAGAAACTGTATCCAACTGGAGTTTTTTTTACCTTGAGACATCAGCAGTTTGCAAGTAGTAATTCTATTGGTTGTGGACAGACCCGCTCCGCAAACATATACATAGTACTCAATATCAAGACAATTTTCGATTTAAATGACAGTGGGTGTACCAAGCTATAAAAACGTGAACTGTTTTATTAGCATGTCTCCTGTATGTCCTTGGTAAAAGACAGACAGTATACACTATGCCAGGTATAGCGGCATAACAGTATTCTACTTCTACTTTTTTCCATTTGGTAAGATTTCGAATCAAAAGAATGAACATATTTCCAAACAAGCTTGGTGGTCTCCACATTAATGCCTTGAGCTGGCCTACTGGCTTACCCTAAGGGCTGGCCCCATTGCTGCCCTCGCTCCCCTTTGTGTGTGAGTGGTGGGAGAGGGGGTGCAGGGGGACAGGAAACACCCCTGTGTATAGCCCAATGCTTCCAGAGCCTTCCATGGTGTCTTATTAACCCAGCGCAAGGAGAAGACTTACCTGCTTCCCCTCATTAGGCCGAGCTGGAGTACAAGCTCTGCTAGCAGAAGAATAGAAGATTAATTAGTATTCTCTGCAGGAGGAACTGCCATTAGCACTTAATTAGCAGCAGTAAAAGTACCATTCAGTCAGGGGCCAGTTAGTGTCCAACACAATATGTTCCGTGTCTTCTCCCTGTGTGTGTCACGACTAATGCTAAGGAAAGGGCCCCTTTTGTTGAGCGTAACGTGCGTGTGTGTTTGTGAGCATGTGTGTATACGCGTGCTTCTGTACATATGCTTGCCAAGCCTGTTTTGTGCTCATTGTATTGTGTTCGCCATCCGACGTTCATCTGATATGCTAGTGCTCGCTGCTGGGAATGAATGAGGAGCTTCTTGTCTTCCTGGTTTGTGTGAGCTGAGCTGAGGGATAAGATGTTGGATTTAATCCCAAGAATTCACATCCTGTCTGGAGGGAGACAGCACCTCTAAAAGTTGGCCTTTAAGGCATCCGATCAGAAGTGTGTGTGTCCGTGCCCATTTGAGCAGGTTTATGTTTATATCCGAGTGGTAGCTTCTTCTGGCCGTTCCCTGCTATAGCCAGTGAGTGTGGAGCTGTGCTATCAGCTGACGGCGGCCCTCAGGCAGAGGGTGAAGCTGTAGTAAGCTCTTTAACACGGGTCCCAGGGAAGCTCCTTTGATCTGCTGAGACAGGCACTGTTCCTCCCTCTCTACGTTACCTGTGAGGACCGTGACCCAGAGGACAGGCCAGGGGAGAGGGACAGAGGAGCTTAACCCCAGCCTAGCCTTCCTTTCTCCCCCTCGGCCACACCAGCCCGCCCCCCTACCCGCCTCCTCCTCCTCCATCGTCCCCCCCCCCGCCCCTGGTTCACCAGTGCTCAGTGGAACAGTAGCGCTGGTACCTTTTACTTCCCGAAATCCGAGAGGTGGAGAGCTGTCATTTGCCAATTTGGCCTGAATGGGCCGGCCGGGGGATTGAATGTCGTTTTCCCACCAGGCTACGCCATCCAGCCCAGTGGGGGAGGGATGGGGGCGGCGCGGAGGGGGCGTAATGCTAGAGTAAAATTAGCACTTTGATGGCAGCTAATAGTATGTGATGGGTGGGACTGACGTGGGCTTCCAGTAAAGACACTGCGTGTTCTCTGTACTCCTGCTTCTCTCTCTCTCTCTTTCTTCTTTTCTTCATCTCTCTCTCTCTCTCTGCTTCTTGTCTTCTCTCCCTCGACCTCATTTTCTCCCTCCCCTTTTTTTCCCCTCTCCTTCTCTCTTTCCTCGCCTGTCTCCCTCTGTCCCCAGGCTTGGCGTTAACACACCTGTAAGATTATACGGGCCCAGCCTCATCTCTCTAAGGTGTAATTTCTCTCTGATCAATATAATTATACATCTCCACTTCTGCCTGCCCGTGTCAAAGGGCCAGACTGGTTGTGTTCCCCGGAGCTGATGAAGCCCCCTGTCACGGAGATCAGCCTACTGGAAGAGGTTCTCAGCACATGAACAAGACCCACCATGTACCCTCTTGTTCAGGCCGACAGGACACGCCTCACTGACATAACCGCTCTGTACAACGTCAGTTATGACACCACGTGCGGTTGCACATACAGTAAGTATTACATTCATAAATTTCCATTACATGAATGTTTCCGTAGGAATGGCACATAAATGGCACAAGGTAAAATTAATTATATTATATAAATATTCATTGAATTAAGCACTAAAGTGCAAAACATCATTTGAGATTTATGAGTAGTTGATAAGATTGCTGGTACTGGTAACCCATGGTAACCCAGTGTTCTGGGTTGTTGGAACATGGGTGGGTTTCAGATAGCAGAGCAGGTTTCTTCAGGGTCTTCAGAATCTGCATTAATCACAGAGAGAGAACCTCGGAGAGATTCCACCCCCGTCCCGCCCGTGAGCCCCAGGGATGGAGGTAACACGACACTGTGACCGGCCTCAGGGTCACATGCACAGGCACACTCACCGTGAGGTAGGAAGACCCTCCTTCACAGACTCCTCCATGCCTGTGAGAGATGCTCCTGTGCTGTGACGGATGAGAGGCTAAAGGCTTCTTAAATGTCTATATCAATCTGCACAGTTGTCACGGTGACAATGACGGAAACACAACACCATTAGCTGTCGGGACACATCAGCAAGTCTAACCAGACTAACATCACAGATAAAGATGGCCGTGACACGACACTATCTGAATAGACATTAGATTGCCTTCTGCAAAAATGACAAATTCCTGTTATGAAATTACACTGCAAGCACAATTCCCAAGGTAATATACCAAACTACCAAAACTCAAATAATAATAGCATATACTGTAGAGGTTTACCCTTAACTCACCTTATTGCTGTTATAAGATTAGCAAGGATGAGTTTGGCCTTGAGGATACAATATCCCATACTACAATAGGCTGATGGCATTGATATTTAGCTGTATTATTCATGTTTGGTAGTTAGTGATATAGATCTGCATTTTCCCTCCAAGGTTTATTGTCCTCTCAAGGGAACACAGAGGGCATTGTTGTCCACTCTTCTGGGATGGGAGACATTTTTGTTTTTGTACTATTTAGCACCAGCGCACAGCCTCTCTACTTTTCCCCTGCTCACTGGCCCTTTCAGCTAGGAAGCTCCAGGTCAGTTTTCCCTGCCAAGTTTTACGGCCTGCCATGTTGTCTATTCTGCTCAGCTATTTAAAAAATGTTGAATATCAACAATGGCTTTCACTGGTGCATTGTCAACTTTTGTATGAAGCAATCTTGGCTGAATGAGATGGGTCCCAGAGCAGGGAGGGTTCCACAGTGGCGTGCACCGCCACGCCGCCACCCGGCTCTCTCCCTTTACCGCTCTCTCCATTTACCACTCTCTCCTTTTCTCACTCACTCTTTCTCTCTCTCTCACTCTCTCAATGTCTCTCTCTACCACTGTGGTGTAGGAAGCGACCGTTCCTCCTATCTCCGTTACCGTGGCTGAGGCCAGGAGTCTGGGCAGGGAGAGACATGCTCTCCCGGTCCCCTCGCTGTGCGCCTGTCCTCTGCCTCCCTCCCTCCCCCTGTCCCCTGTCCTCTGGTGCCTGGCAGCCGCTGAAGGTGTGTGTGACATTGAGAGGGATCGGGGAGCTGCAGCCTTGGGCCAGGCAGAGCTGGGTGAGTCTGTGTGTGTGTGTGTGTGTGGGTGTATGTATGTGTGTGTGTGTGAGAGAGAGAAACAGAGAGAGCGAGAGAGAGAGAGAGAGAGAGAGAGAGAGAGAGAGAGAGAGAGAGAGAGAGAGAAAGAGAGAGAGAGAGAGAGAGAGAGAGCTGGAGGTGGTAGGGAGAGAGGAGAGAGAGAGAGGGTTGTTTACAGTAATATGGTGTGGGGTCTCTGGAGTTATGAGGACTGCTTGTTTGTTCTCTGTTGAAATATAGAACATGAAAGTAGACATGCAGTTGTACTGCATACTGTTGTTTCATGTGGTTTTGCTTTGTAGGGTTTGTTAGAGGAAACATACTGTCTGTCCAGCACAGGTATCACCTGTTGGTCATTTTAAAAATAGTTGTACACAGTAGTTTCTGAGCAAATGTTTTAAAATTCACTTCAAATCAAACCTTACCACAATTATACACTACTGTAGATGCAGTGAGGAAACGCAATTCCCAGTGTTGTTTGTCTAACCTATTTACCATGTGACATAATTACTACTGCCTCTGTTATCTCTACTTGGATGCTTCAGTGAGTTGATGTTGGGGATCTTGTGTTTGTACGGGCACATACGTGCGTATGGGTTTACAGAAGTGAATGAGGGACTGAAAGAAAGGAAGAGATAAAAGAGAGTGAGCGCTCGCTCCGGTTGGAGGTGGCTTAGTGTCTTTGTGCGTCTGTCAGTGAGGAGTGCAGTGGGTCTGTGAGACGTGTGTCCCGTGCCGCAGAGAGAGAGCAGCTTGCGTCTCTCTCTGACACATCATTCTGGGGGTGGCATTGAGATGTCCACTCTGCTGCACTCATCTCTGGGGTGTGTGTGTGTGTGTGTGTGTGGGTGTCTGTGTGTGTGTGTGTTTACGAGTGCATCACCATACAAGTCCACTGCTCCATATGTACAAAGTAGGTGTCAGTCTCAGACCCTCCTTGACAAATCCCCTGCATTAGTGAAAGACACTGTTTTGAACACACCATTATAAATCAAAAGGTTTAACATTCAGGACAAGAACAGACACGTGTGTTCGTGGTATGTGATTTACTGTTCTTTCTTTCTGTTGTTGTTTTTGAAATATTCTTTTTTGCAAATTAATTTAATATACTTTACTATACTTACAGCTGCTACAAATACCATGAGGATTTGTATAAACTATATACACAAATATGATCATATATATATATATACATATATAGTATATACATGTATATTGTGTAGGTATATTTGATCTGATCCAAATGCCGTATTGACTTTATGTATGAATGGAATATTACATTTGTATGAATGGTTCAAAGCCAGTTATAGTACTAAAATATGTTTAAAGTGCCGGAACTGTTTGTTTGTGTGCAAAGTAAGGCAACTGGTAAAGAGTGGGTATATGTCTAAGCATGTCTGGATCCTGGCTCCTCTGTGTCACCTCTTCCTGTGAGCTCAGCCCTACTACCTCAGGCAAGGTGACCACCCTGGTCCCGGGCCAGCCAATCCATTATCCTGTCAACACAGCCAGGTTCCAACCTTAGTTTGCTCTGCACCCAGAACACTGGCTGGAATGAAATCATCAGTAATCGCACCAATCATCTCGTCACGCTCAAGGTAATTAATATATTTGGAGGGCGATGGCTAACTCTTAATTAAATTATGCCTATTTTAATGAGACCTTGACTGAAACTAAATTTATGACCATTATCTCCATTATCAAGTGCTCTGAGCGCAACAGAGATTTGTCATTTTCACCCAAATCACTCGTAGATTAGGCGTAATGACGTTCATGATTAATGTATCAATTTATACTTGTTTGTTTCTTCTTTAAATATTTCATAAATTACCTTTTGTAATTACCTCCTTCCGTTCTGGCTGCTGTAAAAGACCCAATTCCTGCAATTAATGCATAAAGTATTCTTATTACATATTCGTTTTGGGGGGTAAAATACAGATAACAACTTGGTCGTATTAATCATATTACAAAATTTTGTGTATTTAATTAATTAAAGATACCCGGCAAATTAATTGTGCATTCTAACAATATTATCTTTAACTAATGAAGGCTTGACAAAAAGATTGTTTCATTTTTTTAAAGGGTCTAGATTAGTGGGATCTCAATTAGGGCTAAAACAAAAGGCAGGCACTTGCATGGGCACGGCGCAATGCAAAAAATGACGATTCAGCACTTTCTCCCAAACAAAAAAAGAAGAAAGTTTCCATTGTTTTTGGGAAACTGTAGAACATGGCAATGATTCAAAAGATACATGGGGAATAATGAGGGCTGTAATTAGCCTGCCAGGCAATAACAGTCTTTAAAATGATCATACTGAGAGGACGAGGTGTTTCATGAAATATGATTTACAGGTGACATCACTAAACAGAATGGCATCAGCTTGTAGACTGGATATTGTGTTTTAACCCAGCTGTCATGGGAAGAAAGAAAAGCATTGCATTTAATAATTTCCCCTTTATATCTGCACACTACACAGGGCTGTCTGCAGGTGAAGCACTATGTATAATATACTCACACAGTAAATCACTGTGCAAGGCTAAGACCTCAGGTGATGTGTAGATGGATGTGACCGGGCCTGTGGGCGTTGGGAAGATAGCAGAGGTTACAGATTGGAGTTTATGGGCCCTGTCGGAGGAGGAAGTTCTTCCCAGCAGAATGGGTTTTAGAGGAGAAAACACTGCAGATCATGTTACATGCTCATTCAGAGACAATGGAAGGTAACCTCCAGCCCCTACCCAGTGACTTAGAAGTAAAACCATTTTTTCAAAATTGTCTGCTTAATTAAAACTGAATTGAAATTAGCTTTCTATGGGTATAATCTTATAATTTAGGGTAATTTACGTATTTTTTCCTCTATTTAACGCATCATGTACCAAATGTGTTGATATGAATGTTTTATCTTCTGTAATAGAAATAAGGAAATTTGCCTAGGGAAGCTTAAAATAATTGTGTATTCATTTCAAGTGCCTCTCTTCCAGTTTTCTTTTGGTGTGACATATGTTCATTAGCTTTCAACTTCATTGCTTAATAATGCATGAAAAATGCATCCCTCCCTTTAGCCGGCATTGAAGCGTTAAACAGAGAATAGCATTATCATTATAAGACTTAAGTATGCTCGCCTAAAATGTCTTAAGTAAACAAGTGTCTGGTTTTTATCGATTGATTATTTTCATGCAGTTTGGATTCTCTTGTCATCTCACCAGTATGGTTGTAGTGGAAGGAGTGCAAGGTGTTTAACTGCATTTTAAATTAAGCTTTTCATTGCAAAGAGGCAGTCCATCCTGATTGATAATGCAGCGTCAAGTAGAGGGCAGGTAGGAAAACAAGCAAACAGGGAATCCTCCAGACCCGGCCCCTTGACCGAGTGAGACCAAGCATAGAGAGCGTTGGGTGGTCACGCCTTGTCTGCTGGTGACAGTGGTGGGTTAAAGAGATTACACCACGGTGTGTGTCAGCAGCCTGGGCTTGGCCCTGCTAACACCGCCACATAATGAGGAAGGACATGCTTGGGCTGCTGGGAAAAATAGAGGCTGCAACTCTAGGCATTCCTGAGAGACAGCTACAGGAGGCCAATAGCATGTTGCATGTTGTTTTTAGCCTCACAGCTGAATTGGCTTGGTTATGCTCCACCGGGTTGAGCAAGGTGCTCAGTTGTGTGGTGAAAAGGGAAGGACACGGGCAACACTACTGTACCATGGGGACAATGTAAATAAAGTACTCTACGTAAACTTAGCTCAAGACCTCCTGACAGATACGTAATGGCACTAACACTATTATGAATCTTGTATAGTTTCAAGTTCTGTTCTCTGTTTGTTTTGGTTCTGTTGAAGATGACGGACAGTTCCTGCTATTTATGAATGAGATCAGCAACATAGATGGTTCAATAAAGGACATTCCCAACCAGACACTACAGTCTTACCCATTCCTCCAACCTCCAACTTGCACATTCAGTTAGGCCATGGCTGCGTGCAATGAGAGAAGGATCTTTGGGGGAGATGTAACGTTATTGTGTAAAAAAACTGGTAAACAACATTAATCCACTCAGTCTGTTATTGCTTCCTTCCTCCATCCGCTGATCCAGAAAAACTATTGTTGTCTCTCAACCATCTCCTTTACTCCCACTTTAATGTCTGTGTAGGAAAGCAATGAGGGGCCATGCTGAGTGGTCATCAAGTTAGCTTGACCATTGACTTGGAGTTGCCCAATGTTTTGTATTGCTGAATTGCATTTTCGGACATATTGACTTAACGTGGTTTTAGGTTTTGTGTCCTATCACTAGATATATGTTACAATTGGGTGCATACACCTTGACATGTAGTTATGTGGTCAACTGAATTAGATGGCTTATTATACAAACAAGTCTTGCAGAATGAAGCTCAAGTTTCTCATTGAAGTGGTGTGCTCACTCGCAGAAAAGCTTTATATTGCATGTGTGCTGTCAGTTGACCTTGATTTTCGAAGGGATGTACAGAACAACATTCCTAATATTGGGCTATAGGCCAAAAAGGAATGCCAACAAATGTTAAAGGCTTGTTAAAATGGTTAATAGACTGAATTCTGACAATCTACTGGATGTTCAGTAATTTAGACTATTGTTCTTGGGCTAACCGAATTATGGATTAGGTCATTATAAAACATCTTTATAGGCACAGCACTTGCTTGATTTATAGGCATTTATGAAACGTTGAGATACCCTTTTCCAAGTGACGTTTGTAATCAACAATGTTATAGATGTACCTCTATAGACATCTTCATAAAATGTTCAGTTATAAAGAAAATGTAACTCACATGACCCGTTCATCTGTGACCTTTCTAGGTCTGGCACATCCCGTTAACCTCTTTGTTTCAATTGACTCGTTTTAAACAGCTATGAGCACATTGTCATGTAATTTTGCTTGTAATTTCTGGTCAAATGTGATTGGCTCATATGGTCATATAGTGATTTCACTAGCAGTAAATTACCAAGCAATATCTCAATTTGGCATATGTAGACTACACATTAACATAGCATTAAATGCGCATTACTTTTTATATCCTTGATTGCAGTGAAGCACGATTTAGCACAAATGTCATGACTTATACTATGCAGGAATGTTCTGCCATTCCTTTAAGTAACCCGTGAATATTATTTTACCTGTGTTGAAACCGAGGAGGACGCAACTATTCACGTTCACACAATGGGAACAGCAGACCGTGCGTAAATTGCATCTTCATTTGCATTCCGAGTCCAAAAATCATGCAAATCTTAATGAGGCTGTCTCTATTGTGTCTGTAATTGCAAATTCATTCATTATTAATTACTGTTTCTCAAAGGCCTTGTCCGCAGTCACCGAGCTGAAACAAAAAGTTATTGATTCCAAAGGCTGGAGTTTAAATGGACATCTAAAGTAAGATGTTGTAGGTCCTCTACTACACATATTTTCAAATGGTCTCTGGTGTGTAGGATAACCCCCCCCAAATATAAAGCTGTATCTCAAAAAATATACAAAATAAATAAATAACCATCTACATGTTTGTTGTTATTCTGGTGTAATGTTGTATAGCCTATTCTATTCGGCTAATACATTCATTTATAATTGACATTAATCAGCAACAAGAAACTAAAAAACAAGAACGACAATTTTGTCTAGTAAAGTATTTTAAGCAGGAACATGAAGTTCCCTTTGCTTTTTGCAGTACAACGTCAGCACATTGTTAGTCGTCAATTGAATTTGTCTCACCAAAAGCTCTATTCACACATAAGGTTGTGGGCGGTTGTATACGGACATCATGCAGATGCATTTCCTTTCAAGGAAGAATAAATTGTTTTGTGTCAGGTAGAATTAATTTAACTCCCCTTGCAAATCCCTTGCAAATAGGCACAGCAAATTATTCCTTGTAATTATAAGATATGGTTGTATTATTTTGCTTGTAGAGTAGGCCTATATACGTAACCGGGTATTTTCACTGTGTAGCCAATAGGCAATGAAGAAGACAACCGGGTTATATGTTGTTGATAATAATTCATTAGGCCTGGCTGTTCTACATAATAATCTAAAATCAACCCTTGCAAATACCCTACAACCCTGAATTCACGAGACATATTTTCAGTTAAAGTGCTATATAGTCAATGCCATCCTGTTGTTTAAAAAAAAAGTAGTCTAATCACAAGGCTACAATTCTGAAATTAATTGAACCTCTATATGATTTAGCTGTATACCATATTTTCCGGTAAAAGAAACCCCTAAATAGACTGATAATTGACACAGTCTAGAGGTTATAAACACGAAGGTTACACGGGCAGTAGGCCCATTAGTCTAATTAATTTAAATGGTCCATATTTTGCAAATCTAGTTAAACATTACCCTACTTGTTGAAAATCCACTGATGTCCCATAGGCCTACACTTGTTTGCAACAGTGCGGTTTTGCAGCCGTGACGTGCTGATCCAGTAGGGCCGTGGGGCGTGGAGCTCGCTGAGGTCGAACAGTGGCAGGCTTTGCTGGTGGTCTTCTGCGCCCACCGCGTTCGTTAATTAGGAAATTAGGTGCAAAGAAGCCCTCATTACCAAGCCCCGGGTAACTTCTAGTTTTCCTTTTCCCGCTGTCTGGTCAATTTCCATAAGAAGATTACAAGCGGATCCGTTTTTAGATCTACCCGGATAAATAAATAACTGGTTTCTAAGAATTTGATGGGCTAACCCACGGACACTAATTGGAGGTTAGCGTATAGGATATCCCCCTCTTTTGATAAGCGCCCAGCTAAATGTTTGCATTTATTCGAAATCAAGGTGTGTCTTTTTTTTCAACATAGGCCTATCAATGTTTTTGGTGCCGACATTGTTATGTCATTGATTTGCATTTAAGGTCAACATTAAATGAAAACGATCCCATTGTGAATGAGTATCCTATTTTTACGCAGCATGCATGAGTATAACCAAATCGCAATTTAGACTTTGTACAGCCTACCTAAAGGCCTACATTATATACCTATACATGTTCCAACCCCCCAATTTTTAGGTAGGCTATAATTAATTACAATAATTCATTTTAAATTCATAATATTTTAGTCGGACAGTGGATGTTAATAAATAGGCTAGACTGTTTATTGTTGCGTTTCAGACAGATTTTACCTTAAGGCAATGCTGTCCTACAACAAATAGGCCTAGCCTATCCATTAACACACTTTTTAGCCTATAAAACAATGTAGCCCTACGTGAGTAATGGGGACGTTTTGAAAACGTGTCAATTCATTGGGATCTCATGTGAATCGCTCCCATTCTGCGTTGCTTATACCGAATGGCCAATGTGTTAATTAACATGGTTTTCGATACTCGAGGGCCTCGTAATCATTTTCAGGTGTGAAGTTTGCCTGATGTTCGCCTCAGAATCCCACCTCAGTTTCAGTTTAGCTTCAAAACAGGAGCGTTGCATTTCGAGTACTAATTTGTAAGAAACAGGCTATGTTAATCAAGGCTCAATTTTAGCATTATAATGAGAATTTGCATCGAAAGGGAAACTGACGAGTTTCACGGCAAGGTAGGTCAGAAATAGGAACATTCATTTTCATAGAAACTACGCTAAAAACTGCAAACTTTTAGGTGTCAATTCGGAGCTGTGAACAATCCTCTCCACAAGAGGTCGTAAAAGGATTATATTTTTGGCGTCCATCGTTGCCAGTCAGGTCTGATTATTCTCATTCAGGGAAGTTCTCCATGATCCTGTTGATGTGAATGATGATTTCCAGGCTTTCTATACATCGTGAAGATGTAGCCTATATTTTATTAAAGAATAAATAGCCTAAATGTCTGATAAATCGATATAAAAGACATAAAACCAATTTCGAATTTAGTTTTATTCAAACGTTATCCATGCGTCTAGACTGATATGTTCTACTTTAGGACAACACAACACGTGAGGTGGAACATCAGTTTGATGAATTGAGACTCAAATAGGCTAATAGCACTTTTCTGTCTCGATGTTTGCCTTGCACTCTTTTAGGTTTGTCTGCAGGCCTGTTTGGACCCGCCTCCATGCTCACCCTAGAAAGGGATTATATAGAATTCTGAGGATTATTTTCCAACGCTAACGTTGTTTCTGTGCACAATGCCCATGCAGTGATGGGTTTATGATTTGACAGAATTAGAGCTAATGCCTCTACGCACGATTTAACAATTTGGATGCTTGGTGTTATATACGTTGTTATTTACGCGCATTTTTTTTACTAGAAATGTGTAAACTTTTTGGCAAATTACTTATTTTAGTCCGTTAATTAGTTGCTATTCGTTGTACGTACCAATGATGGGGATACACATTTCATACCTGACACAGCCTTGACACTTTTGCTTAAGTTTCATTATTTAATATAATTTATTTTGGCATAGCCTATATAATGTGGACTGTTCTTGCCTCGTAGTTCGATTTATTGTTGTATCTTGTGTCAGTTTGAAATTAAAAGGGAACATTTGTGACGTTGAAAATGTGTTCTTTAAACTTGAAAATGTTCTCTCTTAAACTATCTCCCTAAACAGAGCGCTGTCCAATTCAATTCGTTAGACGGCTGATGGGAAGCTGTGCTGTGATTGGCTGGGAGGCAACTCATTGTTAACCTATGCTGTCAATCCAAATCACATGGCCCGGGCACTATTAACAGCTGAGGTTGGCCGACAAGTTTTGCAGAGTTCTGTTTCAGAGCAGTAGGGAGCAGAGCAAGCTGAACTGAAAGAAAAGAGAAACCGGGCAAACGACACCTCTGCTTTTTTACACAACTTTTCCCTCCTATGAGACTGGTCAGTAATATTTCTACCTCTTTTTTAGATTGAGGGAATTCTGTTAAACTTTTTCCGCGCCTGAGAGTGAACATTTTAAAATCGCTTGAATGTATAATATGATGGAAACCGAAATAAAGAGCCCGCTCCCGCAGTCCAATTCGGGCTCTGCGGCGGGTGCCAAGAACAACAGTGCCAACGACCAGGACCGGGTTAAGCGGCCCATGAATGCCTTCATGGTCTGGTCCCGTGGACAGCGGAGAAAGATGGCACAAGAGAATCCCAAAATGCACAACTCAGAGATCAGCAAGAGGCTCGGGGCAGACTGGAAACTTCTGACAGACGCTGAGAAGAGACCTTTCATAGACGAGGCCAAGCGTCTGCGCGCCATGCACATGAAGGAACACCCGGATTATAAATACCGTCCCCGTAGGAAGACCAAGACCCTACTCAAGAAAGACAAGTATTCTTTGCCTGGGGGACTCTTGGCGCCAGGTGCCAATGCTGTCAACAACGCCGTCTCGGTGGGGCAGCGGATGGACAGTTACGCTCACATGAATGGGTGGACAAATAGTGCTTACTCTCTCATGCAGGACCAGTTGGCCTACCCTCAGCACCACAGCATGAACAGCCCCCAGATCCAGCAGATGCACCGGTATGAGATGGCAGGGCTCCAGTACCCTATGATGTCCTCAGCGCAGACCTACATGAACGCGGCGTCCACGTACAGCATGTCTCCAGCTTACACGCAGCAGACCTCGAGCGCCATGGGCCTGGGCTCCATGGCCTCAGTGTGCAAGACCGAGCCGAGCTCCCCACCCCCGGCCATTACCTCCCACTCACAGAGAGCGTGTTTGGGTGACCTGAGGGATATGATAAGCATGTACCTGCCTCCCGGAGGAGACAGCGGAGACCATACCTCCCTGCAGTCAAGTCGGTTACACAGTGTACATCCGCACTATCAGACCGCTGGGACTGGCGTCAATGGTACACTACCCCTAACCCACATCTAAAAAGAGACTTCAAACTTAAGTACTTCGGATACTTGAACATTTTGGTTGCTAAAAGAATCGACGTTCAGTAGTATTGTTTAAAAAATGAAATTTTATTTTTTGTTTCTAAATAAGTTGTCCATTTTAAAGCATTTTAAAATTACATATCTTGGACTGAAACTGAATGTCGAGCCCATCAGAGTAAATTGCATTGCAAAGATGGTTTTATCATGAGTATAAGCAATCAACGTCTGTAGAAGAATTGGACTTCTATATTTTAATGATGCCATCATATTTTCTCTCTGAAAAAAGGCATGTGGCCTCGTGAAGAGGCTGTTGTATTTCAGAAAAGCTGGATGGAGAGTTGGTTCATAAATGTTTACACTTAATTTGTAGAATGTCAGTTTGTGTCGGCTGTGTCCAAATCTTTGTAGTCTTTTCCCCTCATGACCTAGGTTTTAATGAAATGTAAGACTGTGCGGGTCGCAAGCGCAAGTTTATTTATAGCAAGTTGTTTTGTTTTCATAGCTTGTGAACCCTCTGTTCGTCATGTTAGGATGTTCAATTCTATTTTGTGAAATTTCTTTTCTGTGATATTTTGACAGTGTCAGGTTTACTCATATCAAGGACAAAATGGTTTATTTAAACTGACGTTTCTACTTATTTTAAGACCATCCTCTATTCTTAAACGATGAATAAATTTGTATGAAACATGATTTCTGACTCCAGACACCTTCGTTATTCTGTTGGGTTATGAGGAACTGCATTTCTGGTAGTGTTAAGTATGATTGGTATAATCTGTCAGGTAGGCCTATCATAGACTCTGGAATTAATTTGGCGTAAAATGAAAAAGCAAAGTTATTATCTTGGTGATGTGCCAAACGAAGTGTGACAAATCTAGGATCATTCGATGTGTGCAAATATTTAGGCTATGGGCACATTTTTCTGGTGTGATAATTAAAACAAAACTATCATAGAATTATAAACAATATGTCCATGTATTTTTAAAAGTGAAATTAAATCGTTTGAATTTAAAACACGTAAGCCTATATTTGATAGGCCTGTATATTTAAGATGACTACTTTTAGTTTACAATGTAAGCAAGAGCAGGACTAAATTCTGACATGACTGTTGAGGGTAAACTTGGATTATCTTGTTGACGCGTTAAAACAGCTCCTAAATTCACAAATAAATTACAAATGATTTTTAAATTCTTATCTTCATGGTGCCTTGAAATTTAAAGCGTCAGGATATGTTAGTTATATCTCCGGAATATCCCCTATATAACATTTCCCTTTAAAATGGTTAATTTAGGCTCAATAGGTTATTTTTCTTTTTAATGTGGTCACTCAATTTGTCAGATAAGTCATGGTTTGCCATACAAGCCTTGTTTGTTTTTTTAATCTATTTTACACACTAGAGCTTTATATACCCCTCCTATTCACACCATTGAGTTCAGCAAAGTCATTCGGAAGTTTGTTCAATATTGACTTTAGATAAACACAGACCTAGATTACATCATTACACCCAACCCATATAGTTGATATAGGTGACATGACTCTAAAAGTCTCCTCTTACACATTTCAGTGTCAGCATGTGTAAAAAAAAATACAATAGTAAGATTGCAAAACAAATTGCGTACAATGTTTTCTTCAACAGTGCTTTGTAAATAAATGCATCATTAATATATGTACATTTTATTGCACTGCTTTCTATGTATTGTAATGTAAAACCCATGTTTGAAGTTTGGACCAAATTATAAAATAAATACAGAGGAAACAGACATGAAATGACTGATATACAAAACACCCCCCAGAAACCTTCTACACAGAATAGACCTGCTTATCAAGGTGAAGGTTCTACATGTTCATCACTGTGCATGTTTCTCTGAGCTGGAAGTCTGAGCTGCAACTCTTGAGTTCACAAACACAGAATAAAGCTCAATACAGTCCAGTACATTTTTGTTCTTTAGGAAAAGTTCATTCCTAAACAATACTAAACAATTAAATGTTTTTAGTGTGTGAACTATATTTAAGTCAGCTGTAGAGGAAAAGTATACTCAGGTAATTCTATTCACATCTCAGATGCGTGCACACACACACGTACATTTTGCACTTCTGGACTAAACTCGATCAGATTTGACAGCTCTTCACAGCCAGGCTCATTCTAATCTGGCAATACAACCCCTGTCCCATAAATCCAGTTCATCATAGGCTTTGAGAAAGTCTAACATATAAATAAAGAAATATTGCAGTCAGGGGAAGACAGGAGCTAAGCGGTCACTCCCTCCACCAGACTCTTATAGTTGGAGCAGGAAAACAGGGCAGGCCTTAACGACTGCAAAGCACCCTGGGATACGTGTCCTCGGCCACCAGGGCCGGAGCGTTGGCGGTCCCGCTGGCCTTCCCACACTCCCTGTAGGATTTGATCTACGGCTCAGCACAGCGGCCAGGATTAGCCCCACGCACCTTTGTGGAGGGAAAGATTATCCAGACCTCCCTGCATTCACTGACAGGGTCTTAAGTCACTCTAGCGAGTCAGCGGCCGTCCATCAGCTAATCACCCTCTCCAAGTCATTTTTTTGTAATTAAGCAGCTTTTCCCTTCCTGGTGCTGCAGGTCCGAGGTGTCTGCAATGGGCCAGAGAAAGCGGTGGTTTTGTGCCATCTGTCAAAATGTGGTCCATCAGTCAGTTGGTATGCAATCTCAAAGTGGCCTCCGGCATTGCTGCTAGTTTGATAACCCGAACGGATTCTGTGGTATTTTTCCGCTTCGACAAAACAAGGCTCCCCATGAAATAAGTTCTATCATCAAAGCCTTGATTTCTGCCTCACAACAATTTGTCAGAAAAATGATCTACATAGAGGACTCGACACAGAACTACATGGGTAGTATTGCTCATATAGAGTTGTGTGCTCAGTGGTTATGATCATTTAAGAGTAAAAAGAATGCTTAGGTAACAGTGGGCATATGATATACTTTCTGATTTTGAATGTTGTGGCAGTGAAGCCAGCCATGGTCCACCCCCCACTCAACCTCCATCCATCCTGCTCTCTCTGCCAAAAACCAGAGGGCCTCTCTCTCTCTCTTTCTCTCTCTCTCTCTTTCTCTCTCTTTCTCCTGTCATGTGGAGAGCTGTGCCCACTCAGCAAGTGCAGGCATATCCCCACTTCCATCTGCCTATGACCTCACTGGGCCTGTTTGTTTAACCCCCTCTCCAAAAACTAACCTAATTATACCCCTGTAGAACACGGATTCAGCGGATTCCCAGAGGATTCGGCCTCCCTGCGGTTGGCTGTGTGGTTGTATGATACAGATATGTGTTTGGGTGTGTTCCGTACGGGTCTATGGCAGAATTGTATCATTCTTCTTATCAGTTATGCCTGTCATTCAAAGTTTTCCCCTATTTGTCAAGACATGAAATGCGTGTCAACATGCATGTTAGTACGTGAGTAGGTGTGTGTGTGTGTGGGTGAGTTGTACGTCACAGTGATGTATGGAAACCCATTAATATAACTGAGACGGGTTTGCGTCGATGACATCACTTGAACCTGCTTGACAACTATAGACGGGGACACACCTCTCACTAAAAATACACACACTTTTACGTAACGATGGAATCAAGCTCTTCCTCTCAATACGGGTTCAAAAAGTCAGGGTGGAAAATCCTCCTATATAGAATAGTATAGGTCTTGAGTGTAGTGTACGAGGCACACACACACACGCATCACAGATCTGTGTGTAGGTAGTGGTGTGGACATACCATAGGCTGGCTTTATTGATCTTCTGTGTCTGGGAACTGCAGGAGGGCCCGTCCTGCTCAGCTAGCCCCGAGCACCATGTCCAGCCGGAGGCTGCCAGGCCTGTCCGGAGTGCTGAGACTCGTGGGTGACTGAGACTGACAGCAGAGGTGTGTGTGTGTGTGTGTTTGTTGTGTGTTGTGTATGAGGAGGTGCGGGGGTTGGGGGTGGAGGGTGGGGGTTAATCTCCCTGAACTGGGGCAGATGTTGTTAACGAGCTCCTCTCAGGTCGGCTCCCTGCGTGGGAAAATGGCACCAAATCCTCCTGGGGTCAGGGCTTCTGGGCTGACCCACTGAGAGCCTTCCTCCTCAGCCCCACTCTCTCTCTCTCTTACACACACACACACACACACACATGAAACTGCACGCACACACAAACACTCCCACTGACAGCACTCAATCTCAAGACTGGTAAATTACCTCTTTTTGTTCTCAATCTCCTTCCTTCCTCCCTCCCTTAAAATAATAAATCTGATGATATTTGTTTATATTATTTGTTCTGTACCCACATCAGAGTCTTGGCTGTGAGCTTGTGAGAGCCAAATCAGTAATGTCATAATGCAGATGTATGTCTCTTGTTAATTATAACTGTGGTTATATCACCGTGCCTGACACAACCACAAAGAATGTAGAGTGGGTGTCTGTTCAAAGGTGAGGGTGCCGACTCTCCACAGCACCAGAAAAGGCCCAGGAGCAAGCTACTGCGATTGATGTCAGAGGAAGCTAAATGATTACAATTAAAGGTTGTTCGATGTCAGGACATGTATGACAGGGGAGTGGACCCGCTGGTGTTGGAGATGAAAGTGACATTTTTCATGAGTCTGAGAAAATCTGTTGGCTGATGATACTTCCAGCGATACCAATTCACAACCTTGACGTATTTTCCTGTCAGGATTATGTAATGTAGAATTGTCCCTTGGCAGTTTATATTGAACAGGTTGGTTGTCTACTAGTCTGTTTCCGAATGACAGACAGCACAGTGAACACCATGCCAATGCTGTACATCCTGTACAAGGACACAACATAAATATTAGACTAAAATAACAAATGATTCCGATTTTTTGAATAACTTGAATAGTCCTGCTTTTCAGGTTGGACAGGGCAATTACCATGCCTAGAGAGAACGGATAGGGAAGCTGGCACTGGTTTGAGCCAGGCCAGTGTGACTTGGCCGGCTCTGTGTTACCAGGCCTGCTACCTTCCTGTGTGCACATGCCACACGCATGACTCACCAGCCTAGGGGGCCGAGGCGGGGACCCGAACTTAGGTGCCACGCCAGGGTTACCTCTCCTCGACAACACCCACACCTTGCCCATCCCCGTCCCTGAGCCAAGACACGTCATCACACGAACCTGGGCTCAGGTTCTCCCAGACTGAGAGCGCGGCCATCCATTAGGCTGTCTGAATCTCCTGCCCTGTTTGCTTTAGCTTGGCAGGTGCGTGTGAATATGAAACTTGTCAAATATCAGACAGGCTTTTGTCCTTGCCTTTTGTGTCCCCACAGCAAACAAACACAGATCACATGTGCAGATGAAAAGGTAATATTCAATGTTGTTGTCGGTGAGGTCGAGTCTTCCAATGGGGATTTGGTCTCTTTTTGTTTGCAAAATCTCCGTTGCGGTTCACTTGAACTTGTTTTGGAGGGCGACGAAACACACACCCAGACATGCACACACACAAACACACAGACATACACACACAAACACACACACACATTGCCGAGGGGGAAACAAGATTTAAGAGCTTCCTCCAGACTAACCTGTATGGGGGATTACCTACGAATGGTTGGTTCTTGTGTGTGCCAGTGTAAACACAGCTTCTACAGGAGTCTCCCTTCTGTGAAAGTGTCCACGACACAGATGGTCGAGTTCTATAGCCCGTAGTACTTTGTCTATAAACATTGGAGCATGTAACATGGCACTGGCTAATTTACCACCGTACAGTTTGTCTGTCCCCATCTTGGAAGTGTAGAAATGGGGCCATGTATGTACACTTTCCATACGCTGTACATATGCCCAGGGACAGTGGTCTGAGTATGGGATTGTGAGGAGACAATGCAGAGCTGGGGGGGTCGGTGGCGGATCCTCGGGGGGGAGGCGACACAGGGGGCAGATTAGGCCTCTCATCTAGGCCACAGATATTGATTAGTGATGGTTGGGGGAGACTGAGAAGGAACACAGATTGACAGACACACAATGGCGGGCTCGTCACTCTGGCCCCATCATAGGCTCCTGATCA
The DNA here is from genome assembly GCA_903064625.1 of Mallotus villosus. Taxonomy (NCBI): domain Eukaryota; kingdom Metazoa; phylum Chordata; class Actinopteri; order Osmeriformes; family Salangidae; genus Mallotus; species Mallotus villosus. Next base: position 924,647 of record CAEFZP010000039.1, read on the forward strand.
TATTCGTATTGTCAGGATTTGTGTTTCCTAAGCAACGAGGTGTAACCTGTCTGACCCTCAACAGACACCCCCCAACCCTCCAATCTCACACAGACTGTTACTCTCTCCCACAAATATACACTATTCACACACCGCATTAGCACAAGTAAACAGTAAACAAAGCGCTGTCCACACTCTGGCTCTGGGTCCTGTGCTGGCCCTCCCTGGCCCAGGTCTGTGAGGGGTTTATAGGGGTCCCCTCCTGCTCCAGAGGGGAGCGTAACCCTGGGAACGTGGGGGGAGGTGGGACACACTCAGCCGTGGCTCAGTCCTGACTGAATCTGTCACTTATTGATTAGTTGCCATGGTGAGTTAGTCAGCAAACTCTCCCGGAGGTGTGTCCTGAAGGGTCAGCGCTGCCCAGATGAGCCTGCAGAGGCTTTGTCTGGGGCAGGCTGGGGGCTGTGTGTGTTTGTGTGTGTGACCTCTCTCACTCACTCACTCTTCATCCTCATTTTTCCTTTTTTTCTTTTCCTTCTTACACCTCTGACGGATTCCAAGGGCTCAGTCACAGGGTGAGGGGTTCTCCTGGTCCAAGCCTTGACGCAGTTCATCTGCAGTAGCCACTCCATCTCTATGGAAATACATCCATATTTATGCATATTCCCCAGTCCCACGGGGCATGTCATAATAGGGATTGGTAATAGATTGTCCACAGCTACTGAGCTGTGAAATGCCCCTCCACTCATGGCTGTCTTTCGTATATGATTTAATTTACCCCATTGCTGTGGTTCGCATTGTCATGGTCGTTCGCGGAGGAGGTTGGAGCACCGGAGAGAAGCCTCCTGGTGTGGGAGCCCGTGGTGCCAGAGTTCCACCTGCAGTAGCTGCTAGTTAGCTGACAACTCCACTTAGAGCCCAGCAGGAGCCTGTGTAGCCCTTCACACCTTAGGAACAATTAGCATGTAGCATTAGCATAGAACATTAGCATAGAACATTAGCATGCTTCTCAGGGCTCTTGTGAAGGGAGGAATGGAGGGAGGGGTGGAGTGTCCAGCAAGCTCGGGCCCACAGGTAGGGTGGGACAGGAGACCTGGGCTAGAGAGAGAGAGAGAGAGAGAGAGGGAACAGGTGATGAGACAGTGAAGGGAGGGCTCTGTCTCCCTCTCCCCCGCGTCTGTCTCTTGTGTTAATGCAGGCTGGCCTCGAGGCACCTTCTGTCACAGCAGGACAAGCATGCTCTCTTGTTTCTACAAGCACTCTGACATTTGGTTTGGAAACGTTTCTCGTCCTCGCGCAAACTAAACTTTGAAGTAATCGGGATTTCCAGTTTCCCCACCCTAAAGCTTTCAGACGTCCTTTCGGAGAAAGTGCACACTCTCAAATCCACCCCGAAACTTGGTGACAGCACCCCCACCCCTCCACCCCCCCCCCAGCCCTCTACTACTCCTCCCCGATATCACACCTCGGATGCATAAACATGCCTGTGCTCCTCACATCACCCCACCCAGGGGGCCTGCATGGCTTTACTGCTGAGCTGTGACACCTATCAGGGGAGATGGCGGGCTCCTTTGTCATGCTAACACCAATCTCCTCTTGTCTTATTCAAATGACCACCCACCCGGTTCCCCCCACTCTGTAAACCCTCTCCATCGCTCTCACTCAACACCCTCCCCAACCCCACTAACCCTTCAACCTCCCTGTCTTCATCCCTCTTTCCCTCTCTCTCAAGGCCAAGTAAATCCGCTTTGAGAAAGAAGAGGAGTGAGAGGGATAGAGGGGCAGGGAGAAGGAGAGGGAGAGGGAGAGGGAGAGGAGAGGGAGAGGGAGATGGGATAGGGATAGGGAGAGGGAGATGGTAGATCTGGGAGAGTGACTGTTCTCGTGCGCTGTGTCTATGTGCTATTTCGCTTTCTATGGGCTCGTGTCTCTTTCTCTTTCTCCCCTGTCTTTTTGTTTTGCTCTCTCTCGCTCTCTAGCTCTCTCGCTCTTTGTCTCCCACCCTCCTCTTTCGCTCTCCATCGCCTCATGTGGGTAGCTAGAGTCGCTGTGCCAGGGCTGCTGATCAGCGGGCCCCTCTCTCTCCTGGGGGTCAGCCTGTGTCTCTGTGCCGCGGCCTGTTTCCATGCCTGACGGAGGCCATTTCTTATTCAAATGCTACAATCAGGCCTCCGAGCTGCGGGGGTCTCTTTATGGCTGCGGCCCCAGGGTCATTGGGTCAAGATGCTGATTTAATAGCCCAGGCAAAGGAAAGAGAGAGGGGAGCCAAGTGATTTAGAGGCTGAATGAGTAATAAAAAAACATTTTTCCTGAGTTGTCATGTAAATTGAAGTCTCTCTTAAGTACAAGCGGACCTCTTCGCGTGCAGGAAGGCCAGTCTGTGTTTTGCACCGAACTATTACCTTCTGAAGGGAGAGTCTGCTTGCTGTGTTCCCTCTTGACTGGTGGTTGTGGTTGTAAACAGTAGCTGATGGGGAGGGCGTTGGGGGAGCTGAGGAGACGTAGAGGGCTCCCGGGGAAGCCATCACGGCATGGCGCCTCGGCGTCTCGTGTGTCCTGAGCTCTGGAGCGGCCTGTTCTTCCTGTCCCTCAGGGCGTGTTCTCTGCAGGAACAGCTCCAGTGACGCAAGACAGGTGCATGTGTGCAACCCATTACTGATATTCTCCTTTCTCAGCGCACCGCTCAGCGTTTGAGCGGTGCCCTTTGCCTTCTTCTCCTCCCCCGTTCTGCCTTCCATTCCTCTGATTCTGTTGTTTTTCCCACTCTCCCTAGTGACACGAGCACATCACTACGTCGGGTTTAGCTACAAATGAGTCACCGTCCGTACCGTAACCACAACATAAGATATCATGTGAAATACCTGGCAGGTTATGCTTTGATGACAGAGATATAATCTCATTGCTGTCTATGATCACTGAGTGCGTGCGGTTTTCCACTCCCAACAAACCTAGTATCCCCACCTGCTTTGACATGATCTTATACTAAAATTGTATTAGTTTACATGTAGTGATTAGATCTCAAACCAAATGGTATTGTTTGAATACTGTGACCTAGAATAATGATGTCAGAGCAGCGACAACACTGGAGAATACTCTCTAACGCCTGGACAGGTTGAATCTATCCCAGTCCCTCCTTTAAACAGTACTGAGGCTCGTAGACTGCTGTCTGCTGTCCGAGTCTACAGCCAGCTCCAATCAAACACCAGCAGGGTCATACATGGAGAATCCAGGGGAACTCACATCATGTTCCGATCCGGGCTACACTATCATGATCCTGGTCCTGAGCATGGAGTGGTGTGAGCCAGGAGCTGGGGTCTTGGCTGGGGCAGTGTGTTGGGGAGAGTGGGATGGTATGGAAGAGCTAATGCAGGCCTCAGTGGGCACAGCTGCACCTCTCTGTCATTACTGCTCCTCTGCTGGCTGGGAAGAAAAGGGCACTTGCTGCATGACTACCCCCCAGTACTGCCCATGTCCAGGCCTTCCCTGCTGGCCCCCACCACCCACCCCAGCTCCAAGCCCCGGTCCTGGCTCCTAGGTCCTTCCCCCTGCCCCCATCTCACACCCCTTCCCAGCTCCTGCCTTCTGTTTTCCCCACCTTGGAAGTCCTGGTGGTACCAGGCAGCACCATGCACTGTTCTCACATGTAGTGAACAGTGAGGCTGGGAGGAAAGTAGATGGCAAAGTGTGCGTTTGTTCACACACAAGCACCTGTGTGTGTGTGGGTAAGCGAGCGTGTGTTTGTGCACTGGGGTAGAGTGAGGGCGGAAAGGTCGTCCCTCTTATCTCCTGACTGACCATTCTCTTTCCCACCCCGCGCCCCCTCCCCATCCTCCCTTCCCCCTCTCCTTACCACCTCTCTCTTTTCTCTCTCTCTCTCCCTTTGTAGCTGGCGCACCTGCAACCCTTGAGTCTGGGCATTAGAGCTGAAGGATTGGGGTCTGCTGAGGGTCGGAGGAGGAGAGGAGAGGGTTGAACTGTTGCCGCGGGGACAACACAAAAGCACCACGATCTGACTGTTGTGGTTTGATTTGGTGCTGGGTAATATCCCAGTGTGTGTGGTAGATGTAATCCAGTTTGACAGAGAGGGAGAGGGTTGAGGGGATTGGTGTCCCTGTGGTCCTTAAAGCTGGACCAGACTGTTAACCTGTTTGGGTTGGTGTCACTACTAATCTATGTATAGAGACTGCCTGATAATTGCCATTAATTGGTTAATTCTCACCATGTGCAAACCTGTTATTAAAAGTATATACTTTATTTCACTACAGACATCAAATCCTCTGTGTCAATAGATACATCTACTACTCTAGATGCTGGTATTTGTGACTTTAATATTTATTAAATGTGAAAGTAACTTGTCTGAATATATTATTCTTAATCTGAAATTTTACCTTATCATTTGTACATTTGTTTTCTTGTTCAGTTACAGTTTACTATGCAAGAGTTAACACAACTTGTGACAATCTAAAGAAAAGTCCAGTCAAAACATTTTTGTTAGCGTCATACCAGATTTCAGACTCCAACTACCCACCTGTTGTAATGTAATGTTCAGTCATGGAGAACTTTTCTCTCACCATGCGTACCAGACCCCCCACACTGTAATTCGTCCCAGTCCTCTATTTGGAAGGGAAAGATTCAGCTCTTTCAGAGAACAACCATGCAGGCTGACGAAATCACTCTAAACGGCCTTAATTCTGCCATTAGGCGAGAGGGAGCGCTGTGGCGATTGGCTGGGCTCCCGCTCCGTATTCACCGGCCCAGGATGAGACGGGGAGACCTGCTGAGAAAATGGTGTCGTAATCAGGAGCCGGCAGTTCTGCCTGATCAGGTACGCCAGCCCTCCCTCCCTTCACACCCTCCCCCCCCTCCCTCCCTCCCTCTCTCCTCTCTCCCTCTCTCCCTCTCTCCCTCTCTCTCTCTCTCGCCTTCTCTCTCTCATCGCTCTCTCTCTCCTCTCTCTCTCTCTCTCCTCGTCTCTCTCTCTCCTCCCTCCCTCCCTCCCTCCTCCCTCCCTCCCGTCCCTCCCCCCTCTCTCTCCTCCCTCCCTCCGTCCCTCCTCCCTCCCTCCCTCCCTCCCCTCCTCCCGATCCCGCTCCCTCCCTCCCTCCGCTCCCTCCCTCCCTCACTCCCATCCCTCCCTCCCTCCCTCCCTCCCTCCCTCCCTCCCTCCCTCCCTCGCTCCCTCTCCCTCCCTCCCTCCCCTCCCTCGCCTCTCGTTCCCTTCCCCTGCCCCGTAAGGAGATCCTAATGAGAGTTAGGGCATACTGAGCTCCTCTTATGTGGAAGACTTGGCAGGAGGGAGGAGAGATGGGGCCTGGGGTGGGGGCTGGAGGTAGGGAGGTGGAGGTGGTATATGTGTGTGGAGGTGATGTGTATGTGTGTGTGTGAAGGTGGTGTGTGTGTGTATTTGTGAGGGTGGTGAGTGTGTGTGAAGTTGGGGGTTGTTTTTTTGTTCCCACATTTGATTATTCAGGTTGGCTGAACTAAATTCTAACCCATAAAATTCCTATCCCCTCTGGGGGATCATTTGCATATATTTCAGCGACCCCCCAACATCACCGCCCCCACCTCACCTCCCAATTCACTTTTTTCTCTGAAAGTGAAAGAGAGGGCAGAGCAACCAGGCCCGTCTGGGCTTTAAGATGTCACTGTGGTGTGAAATATGGGCGAACAACCAGGGGCTTTGAAACTCAAACTGACCCCCTCCACGATACTACTACTACTACTGCCACACCACACACACACACACACACCACACACACACACACACACACACTAGACCCCCCTCCTTTGCTTCCTTAACTTTATAGACTTAGCAACCCAGTGTCTGGACTGTAGAGAGAGATAAAATCGGACACCAATTCAGACAATATGTCAACTGACACATACGTACTGAAAAGTATGAGAAATTGTCTGGTGACATTTACTCTGTAAATAATGTAATGTTCATCCTCCCATCACCCGGGTTCACCAGGGTTCAAACTACTGGAACCCAGAAGTCATCACATTTTAAATGTACTAAACTTTTTACATTGTAATGAATGTTTATTGGAGAAGGATTATATTTCAGTCAGAAATATTCTTCAATCCAGGTCTTAAAATCCCATTTGACACATGCGTGCATGCACTCACTCACACACACACACACACACACACACACACACACACACACACGCACACACACATCCATGGCAGACACCTGTTTGTTTGTTTGTCCAGCTGAGTTGAGGATTTTTTCTGGCACTAGTTTTACAGCCCATCTGTGTATGGATGGTGGATGGGAGGCATGGCTGAAGTTAGATGGTGATTGGGTGGTGGTGTTGGGAGGGAGGGGGGGGTACTGGATGATGGCATTTTTGGTCACATGGGGTGTGCTGCTGTCATCCTTCAGCACCCGGACCCCACCCCCCCCTCCTCCCTATTCTCCTCCACCCCCCACCCCCCCCTCCCTGTTCCCCTCCTCCCTGTTCTCCTCCACTGTTCCCCTCCACCACCCCCTCCTCCCTGTTCTCCTCCACCCCCCCCTCCCTGTTCCCCTCCACCCCCCCTCCCTCCTCCCTGTTCCCCTCCACCCCCCCACCCCTGTTCCCCTCCACTTCCCCCTCCCGCTCCCCCTCCCGCTCCCCCTCCCGTGCATGCTCCCTCCCCAGTGCACAGGCAGAATGCAGTGTCAGGAGGCTGAGCACTGAGCAGCCATTGTGTGTGCTAACCAAAGCGGAATGCCCGGGTGACAAAAGGGGGAGGAGTGGGCTCAGGGCACACAAAGCCAGGGGGAGGAGAGGGGAGGTAGAAGAGCAGGGGGAGGGGAGAGTGGGGAGGAGGGTAGAAGGGTGGTGGTGTGTGTGTGTGTGGGGGGGTCTGCTGGGGGCTGAATAGGCCCACTCTGCCCCCAAAAACTCCATGCACCCCTAAAACCTCCACTTGTGCCCCCGGCTGCCCCTCTCTGCTGCCCCTCTCTGCTGTCTCTGGGGTGTGGGGCCTGGTGGGTCCAGCGGCTGGCCCTCTCTGCTGTCTCTGGGGTGTGGGGCCTGGTGGGTCCAGCGGCTGGCCCCTCTCTGCTGTCTCTGGGGTGTGGGGCCTGGTGGGTCCAGCGACTGGCCCTCTCTGCTGTCTCTGGGGTGTGGGGCCTGGTGGGTCCAGCGGCTGGCCCTCTCTGCTGTCTCTGGGGTGTGGGGCCTGGTGGGTCCAGCGGCTGGCCCTCTCTGCTGTCTCTGGGGTGTGGGGCCTGGTGGGTCCAGCGGCTGGCCCTCTCTGCTGTCTCTGGGGTGTGGGGCCTGGTGGGTCCAGCGGCTGGCCCTCTCTGCTGTCTCTGGGGTGTGGGGCCTGGTGGGTCCAGCGGCTGGCCCTCTCTGCTGTCTCTGGGGTGTGGGGCCTGGTGGGTCCAGCGGCTGGCCCTCTCTGCTGTCTCTGGGGTGTGGGGCCTGGTGGGTCCAGCGGCTGGCCCCTCTCTGCTGTCTCTGGGGTGTGGGGTCTGATGGGTCCAGCCCACTGGTGAAAGGGACGAGGACTCACACAAGCTTATTTTGTACTTACAGGAGTTCATCGTTTTAACAGTTTCACTGTAAACACGCTGGAGAATTGTCACCTATTGCAGTCACTGTCCGAAAACATATTGGTCATCTAAAGAAACCAGTCAAATTCAGTCAGCTGTTTCCACAATAAATACGGCTTGTTGCCAAGTCATAAATCAGCAGGCTCCACTGACTTTGGGATAAGAACATGGATTCAATGTGATACCTGACACTCTAACAGTTAGAGTGTGTCCGCTTTTCATACTATGTGTATCCTCTTTTTACTTCACAACTTCCCCTATGTCAGTCGTGTGGATTGATGACGGTGAAGTCTGCCTGTGTCAACCAACCCGCACTACAGGCAGAGAGCAATCTGTGGAGTATCACTCTTCTAATGAGACAGTCACTCAACTCCCTCACACTGCACCTGAGGCTAGGGACCACTTGAACACAAACCCCACACTCACCCTGGCCTATACCCTCCCTCCTTCTCACCAGGTGCAAGTAGGAGCACATCCAGGTCTAGCTGTGGTGCTCTGTTAGATGCTGCTCTCTCTCTCTCTCTCCTCTCTCTCTCTCTCTCTCTCTCTCTCTCTCTCTCTCTCTCTGCTTTATGTCTATGCTGCTCTCTCTCTCTCTCTGGTTCATGTCTATGCTGCTCTCTCTCTCTTTTGTTCATGTCTATGCTGCTCTCCTCTCTCTCTGGTTCATGTCTATGCTGCTCTCTCTCTCTCTGGTTCATGTCTATGCTGCTCTCTCTCTCTCTGGTTCATGTCTATGCTGCTCTCTCTGTCAGTTCAGTTCAGTTCAGAATTCTTTATTAGCATGACAGTTCGGGTTGAGCAGTATTGCCAGAGCAGTGAATGGACATGTCTATGCCTCTGCTCTCTCTGTCTGGTTCACGCTCTCTTCTTTACCTGCCAGACTCCCATTTCACCCAGTATCACCCAGACAGAGGAGAAGCCCTCCTCCTTGCAAGCTGTCTGTATTAGACATGGAGTATAGATATCTACATAAATAGACCTATATATTTATATCGATAAAGTAAACCGATAACATAAATCCTTGTGTCTCTATGTGACCATGGAGATCCACCTTGACACGACCTACAGTCATGGACGTCCCTCACGCCACCACTAGTCACTGTCTCTGCGAGGTCACAGGGCCACTTCGAACCTCCCCTGGGCCACTTCGAAGCCCACTGCCCACCTCCCCACCTCCCCCACCACCCCCACCACCACCCTCCACAAGGTGGACTGTCGGTACATCAAAGAAAAAAGAAAAAAGCTCCATAGGAACCCTTCTTCATGTTGACCTCCCCCTCTTACCTCCACCTATTTCCCTCCCACTCTCCTTACTGACACACTTACCATTTGAAAAACCCCTGCAGTCATGCGCACCTCACCCTCTTCCGTATATATTTACAAACCCCACTGTAGCGCCAGGCTAGTTTCCCATTCTCTCTGTTTGTTAGTGCTGGGCTAGGAAGTCACTTGCTGAGTTGTTGTGATTTATCTTTTGTGATGGGAAGCGGAGGGTCAGATCCCAGCACTCCAGGCCATGGCTGGGTCACAAAGTAAATCTGGCTTGCAGTCCTCCCCAACACACACACACACACACACACACAAAGACATGCCCTCCCCTACCACAAGGAGTGGCTGTGTTTTCTCTGTGTGATACCTATACATGCACATATGTATGTATGTGTGTGTGCGTGTGTCCGTGAGTGACCTCAGGTTGGAGCAGGGCAGGTAGTCGGTGGCGGGGTGCCCCCCTCTCCCAGTTCTGCAGCCTCAGCCCCTCCATCAGGCAGTGGGACCCCATCCCAGGCAGCCATTACCCTCCCCGGGGTAAATCACCCTGCAATCAGGCCCAGGGTTACACGGCCAGGAGCCCCTCACCTCTCCAGATGATTCAGCTCTGATTGGCCTAACTGGACTCCTGTCTGTGGAGGCATTAGCATGGATTGTTTTCTCTATGGCTCCCAGATTGAGCTGCGTTAGCATTCACACCTGCGCGAAGCACCCTGGCTCCCCCTTTATCTCTCCCTCTCTCTCTCTTCTTCTCTCTCCCTCTCCCTCTCTCTCTCTCTCTTCTTCTCTCCCTCTCCCTCGCTTCCTCCTTCTCTCTCAATACATGACTGGGTCTTAGAGTGTAGAGGAAGGTATGCTATCTGAGCCAGCGCTCCTTAGACATGGGGACTGGATCTGACAATTTGGGGCTTCCACTTCTTAGAGGGCCTAACCTGTACCTGGGCTGGATGATGAGGTGCACATTGCAGGATCCAGGATGTAGATTATGATTTGACTAGAATCCCCAGTAGCTGGACATCAGATACTCTTCCTTGAGTCCACACAAACTTAAAAAACACACGAGACACTTTAAATGATAAAGAACACATGAAAAGAACAGTGTAACAAACAAAATGCTTTCTTGCAAACATATTACAATACATATTCGTATTATTGTATGTAGTACATACTTACAACGCACATACTTACAATACTAAATGAATAAGCACTGAATTTCCACACAGAACAATATCTTACAACATATGGATAATATACATTTAGATATTCCCAAACAGATAAAATACAGATACTAAAGCTTGGTTTATTGTTTTAGCGACCTGAGCTCAAAGTGAGTTTTATGCAGCCACGGCTCAATAGAATCCTGTGCATTGATTTGATTCTAGATTTAGGAACTGTGTAGAGACCTCTGGTGGCATGTCTGGTGAGGAATGAATGTATGTATGTTTGAGCTGAATGTGACTAAACAAACAATAAGGTAGGATGTTATCAGCCTTTCCTCAGCTTTCAAACAGCAGAGATCGTCAAACATGTTGTTTAAGGGCAAGAAGACAAGCTGTTTTTTTTTCTTAGCTGCAGTTTTCCAAGATTCCTTTTTGCAGCACCTGAACATGTAATTGGAAAATAGTCTAGGTGTGATAGAAATAGTCTGCAGGACTTGTTTGGTCAAGTGTGTAGTTAGAAAAGCAGGGCACTACAGATGCAATAGGTCCCTTCCCATCTTTAGGACTATTAATGAGCCTTATACACGAAAGTTCACAATCTATAATAACAGCAAGCTGTTTGATTTTCTTTACTCACTCAGCAGCTGTGTTGTTCAGCATTAGATTAAGTTGAGGTCTAGAGCCCAAGGAGTGATCTGAACCAAACACAAGGGTCTAAGCCTTTGATATTGTAAGCACATTTTTTGCTAGTAACTCATTCTCGAACTGTATGAAACTCTTTTTTTTCTGGGTTTCATTTACTTGTTGCATATATAGAAATGTTATGACACTTGACACATTTATCATGTATGCATCAGTAAATACAGGAAAAGGGGAGGGCCAAGCAAACTTCCTTGTGGAAGTTGTCCACATTATTCATGTCTTGTATCTGATAAGCTTCTGATAGATAGATAGATAGATAGATAGGTAGATAGATAGATAGCTTCCTATCCATGATAAGGCAGATAGAGCAAAACTCTAACGCATACATTTTTTCACATATCCTTTGTGATCAATCCCATGAAAGGCAGAGAGATCCCCAGGAGAGAGCCAGGCTCTCCACAGCCACAGCCTGTACGCAGGAGCTGAGTGGACACACTGTGTGATACCTCCTCTTCTCCGGGACAGACCCCTGGTGCCTCCAGCACTGTACATCTGAGATGTGATGATGATGACACTGCAAGGAGGACGCATATGGGGGGGGTCTCATTTTCTAGGGCCCATCATGAGTACTTGTCTCTGTCTCTCTCTCTCTCTCTCTCTCTCTCTCTCTCCTCTCTCTCTCTCTCTCTCGTCTCTCTCTCTCTCTCTCTCTCTCTCTGTCTCTCTCTATCTCTCAGTCTGGAGTCGTCCCCATTAGCAGTGGGGAGTCACAATCAGAGAGTGACCCCATGGCTGTTGAGTCTCTCTGTTTCCTACTGAGGAACACTCAGTATGTACAGAGCTATAATGGACATGGATCAATCAGGCCGGAATCAGAACTGAGGATCATCCAGACCTCCGGATCAACCTGGTCCTCTTCTGGTCATCTTTATTTCGTCTTTTCTGTGGTGTACAGGGGTTGGGTGGGCTTGATTTGGGCCACATGTGTCTCCCCTTTATTTTTGGGGATGATTTCGATAGGTTCACAGTTAGTGTAGTATTGTTCAACATCAACGGCGAGGGCTTGAGTGAATGCCCATTTCTGGTGAGTGAAAGAATGAGATACTGGAGAGTCAGAGAGGGAACTGGAATGTGAGTGAGTGGTTGAGTGAGTGTGTTTGGCTTGTGATTAGCATCCACCCAACCACACACACACACACACACACACCGCTCCCCCCACCCTTCATTTTGAGTTATGCCCGGAGACAGCCATTGTCTAGGCCTCGTGGAATCCCGATGACATCACAGGTACCCCGGTTCTGCTGTGTTTAGTGACCACTCAGCTCTGGCCTCCTGTCTGGCCCCACAGAGGGGGCTGGGGGTAGGGACAGAGAGGGACGGGGGGAGAGAGTGGAGAGAGAGTGGGGTTGTGAAAGAGAGGGAGGAAGGGAGAGGGAGAAGAAGTATCGCTCTCGCTCGAATGTGCTCTCCCTCTCGTAGTTTCTCTCCTCCTCTCTTTCGCTCTCTCTCGTCCCTCTCTTCTTTTCTTCTCTCTCCCTCTCTCTCTTCTCTCTCTCTCTCTCTCTCTCTCTCTCGCTCTCTCTCTCTCTCTCTCTCGCGTCTCTCTCGCTCTCTTCTCTCGTCTCTCTCTTCTGTTTTCCTCTCTCTCTCGTTTTTTCTCTCTCTCCTCTCTCTCTCTCTGCTCTCGCCTGTTCGTCTCCTCTCTCTCTCTTTGTTTTCCCCCTCTCTTCCCCTTTTTCCCCGCGTTTCCTCCCCCCTTTTCTTTCCTTCCTCGCCCCTTTTTTCTCTCTCTCCCCCCTCTTTCTGTGTTGTCTCCCCCTCTCTCTCTCGTGACGTCCCTCGTAGTGTGGACATCGGACGAGTTTATGTATGGGTTTTGGTTTTCTTTCGTATGGATGTGGGTTTTGAGTCCTCCTAATCAGCAAAACCAACTTACAATGTACAAACATCAAGCTGAAACCTACAAAACACCAAATACTGCCTGCAGGCAGAAACAGGCCTGTGCTCACTGCTACTACTCGTCTTTAACAGTCACCAGACTGCCTGTTTTGCTGTTGTATTCACCAGAGACACGCCGGACTATGTTTATTCTCGGTGAAAAAACAGACGGCAAAAATATATAAACTAATGGAAAAGTAAAGAATAAAAACAATGTGAAAGTTAATAAGATATCATGTTTTCTTTCCCCTTCCCACATATCTTTCACATTAATAACAGGAAACCAGACAGGAAGCTGCACACTGAGCTACCTGGCCCCGGACACACAGTAGAGATGTTCAGAGAATATCATCGCTGTACCCCAGATCAATTTCACATGGACCCAAATCCTCTCCAGGAATTCAGGATGATAGCAAGAAAGGTAGAGATGAGGAGAGAAGAACGTGAGAGAGATCTGCCCCTGGTGTACATATAACCTCCTGTCTGATAGTCTGTCGCTATGTGTCTAGGTGTTATCTCCCATCACTTGTTAGAACTCAGTCCTGCTATGGTATTATGGTTAAGGAAGATTTACTGCTTATCTCCACAGCGTTACATGCCACAGGCTCGTATCTGGAGACGGGAGAGGATGAGAGGGTCAAACGCAAAGCATAAGAAATGAGCACTGTGATTATGGGTAAGTATATGTGCCAATTTTGGATGATTTCATGTGCGTGTGTGTGCGAGAGAGAGGGAGGGAGAGAACGTGAGAGCCAGGGAATGTGAGAGTCAAACCACATGATATAGGTGTTTTTATTGTGCCTGCTTAAAAGTATGTCAACGTATGTATTTCAATGTGTGTGTATGTGTGTGTTTGGTGTGTGTATATATGTGTGTGTTTTGGTGTGTTTGTGGTGTGTGTGTTTGTGTGTGTGAACGGAGGGCCGGGGTTGGTGGGTTGTCAGCTCCCAGGAAGTGCAGCGTGGTAACCTGAGCCCGCTCCTCCTGACACAATGAGAGGAACACGTGAGGCTGTGGCACATGCTGGCTAGGGTTACCTACCTGCTCCCTCACACACTCTCTCTATCACTCGCTCTCTCACTCACTCTGCATCCATGCTGAACTATTGGCCCTGGGAGAACAGCCTCCCACCCCGATCCCTCCCATCCCCCTTCACCTGCCTTCGTCCTTCCCTTTATCTCTCCCTCTCTCATTGACTCCACATACTTTCACACTTTGCTCTACTTATATTCCTCTATTAAATATCCCTCCTTCCCTCTTCCCTGTCATCACAGGAGCCTATACCTTCACCTATCATTTTTAAAACTCACTTTTTCCTACACGCAACATCTCTCTCTCCCTATTTGTCTGTGTGTCTACATCTCACTCTATATCCACCCCCCTCCAGCACTCTGCCACCCTCGCCCTTGCCCCATCTCCCTCTCTTCGTCATCCAGGTCAGTTTCCATGTTGTCGTGAAGCTGTGCTGTGATCTGGTGGTCCCTCCCTTTGCCGTTCTCCTCAGGTGTCTGTCTGTCTGTACACAGCCTGGCCATTCCTGGCTCTCGCCCACGACATCCATCCATCCACCTGTCTGTCTGTCCATCTTTTTATCCATCCATCCATCCCCCCATCTATCTCTAGGCCATAGCTGATCTCCCTGATCATTTCTGCCTCCACTCTGCACACCAAGACAACCTGATTTTCAAGTCACCCACACACCCATGGCGTTGGTGTCCAATCACCTGAACAAACAGGAGAGAGAGACAGAGAGAGGCGAAGGACAAAAAGAGGAAAAACAGAAATAAAGCGTCGTCCTGACCTTTGGTTACAGGGTGGGGCCCTGAATGCCACACAGCTGAGCAAACCACCCTAGCCACTGCAGCTCACCTGCACTCATGAGTACTTGTCTCTCTCCTCTCTTTCTCTCTCTCTCTCTCCTCATCTCTCTCTCTCTCTCATCTCTCTCTCTCACTCACTCACTCACTCATTCTCTCTCTGTTTTTTCTCTCTGTCTCTTTCTGTTTTTCCATGGTTGACTCACAGCCGCATAGAGGCAATCGAGCTGTCAATACAGTTTCCAGTTGAGGTAGAAGAGAGGATACTCTCTCTAGACATGGTTGTACCATACAACTGAAGAGCGATCCACATTTTGGTATTTTGCTGTCTGAGCCTCAAATAAATTAGTTTCCACTGGTAGTAAACACTTGTAGGATGTGAGTATGCACTGACACAGACAGGCACACACACACACACACATACATGATTCCAGTTACATTCCTTATGCAGTGCAGTGGTGACAGAGAGAGGGCTGTAAGTGTCTCCTTGGTCTCATGGGGATGTGGAAGTGAAGCATGTCAAAAAGAGGGCAAAAATCACCTCGTCTCTTTCTGTACCTCAGTTTCTCTCTCTAGCGGCTCTCTCTCCCCACTCTCTCTCCTTCTCTCTCTCTCTCTCTCTCTCTCTATCACTTTCTCTCCCTCCCACTCTCTCTCCCTCTCACCTCTTTCTCTACAGGTTGGGGCCTGAAAGACGTGCCAGACCTGCTGCCAAACATCAGCCACCACCCCGCCCTGCAGACACGGCCAAACGAACACACGCATGAAGCACATTCACATGTACCATCAAATACAGAGCACAGACAGACAGGTACATGTAGTTCCCAAAGGAACTGGAACAGACCTCCTCATTTACATAAGTACACACAGACCTGCCAATATACACACATACACACACATACACACAACGTCACTCAAATGCCACCTCTCAGTTGCAAATATGTTGTCCTCACATTCACACGGTCTGTCTCGCACACAAACGTAAACACGCGAGAGAGGCATCAGTCTATCGCTCCTCGATCCTATTTTTAAACAGCAGCACACCCACACACATTCTCCCATGCTCTGACACACCTACTCTGGCCCCAAACAGACTGCTAACCTGGTGCATTCTCACACTCCTGGCCTAGTCTCAATCAAACACCCCACACAGAGGTAGAGCGAGACAAGAAAATCAACCGAGAAAATTGGCCTGGAGTAGTAAATCTTCCTATTAGACACCTGACACTAGTGGTCTCTCTTTAAAGTTGTTTGTGCCAACGCCTCCGCACTTAATAGCATGCAGTCTAATGATTAGTGTGTGCTCTGAGCCACTGGGGTAATTGCACAGTACATACCAGTCCTGGGTGGAAGCCCATCTTCAGAACCTGGGGCCCCTGCCTACGTTCAGGAGCTGTGTCGAAACTGAAGGAGGGGTGAGGATGGGGAGAGGAGAGGTAATGACAAGAGGAGAGGAAGATAAACAGGCGAGGAAGAGGATAGTGAACTGGAGAGGAAGAGGGAGATTAACAGGAGAGGAAGAGGAGGATGAACAGGACAGGAAGATTAACAGGAGAGGAAGAGGAAGATTGACAGGAGAGGAAGAGGGAGAGTAACAGGAGAAGAAGAGGATAGTGAACAGGAGAGGAAGAGTAGAGGAGAAGATGAACAGGAAGGGGAAGAGGATGAGGGGATGGCGGGAATCCAAGGATGGAGATTCCCATGATCTGTCACGTCACACTCATCGTCATGTCCCGATGGGTTTCCACATGTGACGGTTTGCCCCGGTCAGGTTACAAACATGCCGTGAGTACGGAAGGCTTTTGGAAAAGCGATCCATCAAGGAGATGCGTGTTTCACATCTCCGAATGCCCCAGCCTGTTTAGTGAGTTGTGAAGCTGTGGTGATGTGGATGATGGATGAAGCCGGCTCTGGGAGTGTGGCCTGTGGTGGCAGCCAGGAGGATGGTGTCAGCACAGGTTGTGGCGTGGGTTGTCATGTGGTTGTGAGTTGGCCGTTTGTTGTTTCCACTGTGGTTGTTGTTGTTGGTCTACTACGGCCTGTGGCTCTTCCTGTGTGACAGTAACGCAGGGTAAGTCCTGTAAATCTGCCTCAGTCCCCCCCCTCTAATTCCTGATGACCTCAGCGTGGGCTCTCTCAGGGGCCTTTAACTGGCCTCCAGGCTGCGTCCCCCCTGTGCGAGTGTGAGTGGTGTGTGTGAGTGGTGACTGGTGTGTGTGTGAGTGTGTGTGAGTGTGTGTGTGACTGTGTGTGTGAGTGTGTGTGAGTGTGCCCTACGGAGTGTGTACGTGTCAACTCATGCGGTGAACGTGTAGAACCGCAGGGCATCCCTGTGGGGGAGGGCTGCGGGCCAGGTGTGTGACCATGGACGGGTCACACAGGTGACACACTGCTGTGTTAGTGTGTTGTGGTCGTGCGTGTGGTTGTGGTTTCTCTGCCCACTCATTGGGCAGGCTTAAGAAGGGTCACTGTGCTCTCCTCTCACTGAACTATATAGGGAAAACCTCACTTTGACACAAACAACACCAATGTACCCAACCTCAATTCTCAGTCCCGTCATAGGCTGCTGTAATGATGGGACTGAGATCTTATCCACATTAATGATGCTGCCCCTATTGTTTAGAGAGAGAAAAGGGGAGGGGTAAGTGGAGACACACTTGTGTGCTCTGGCGATTGCTTATTTGATATTGGTGTGTTTGTCTGGGAGTCTTGGTCCACACATCCTTTTAGTCTTTATCAGTGAAACTTAAAACCCAGCCTCAATCTGGTGTGTTGGACCACCTGATCGTCTGGGTCTTAACCTCTGTCTTTAAACAAACCAATCAAATCACTGTGGGTTCCTGACACTGTTCAAACAAGATCTCTCCGCGCCACATGCAAACCTGGCAACCAGGCATATGCTCACTAGCACCTGCTGGTGGATGGCAGGAGTACTACGTGCATGGAGTTCTGACAGAGCCATTGATTGGAACTTTCCAAAAACAATTTATGGAGAAGTCTTTAGTATTTCCTGTCATTCAGATGGTTTTTAAAAAGAGGACAGTTTAGTCTGGTGATGTGCGGAGATTTTGCCTTTTAGTTTTAGTTAAAGTTTCTTGAAACAGTGTCGGTGTATTAATCGTGCTTAAACATATTTAAACGGCTCACTCTCAATTAGTTTAAAAATAGAAAGTCAACCAACTCAATATGAAGGACTTACTTCACCTGCAACACAGGAGAAAATGTTCTGAATGGTTATTCTGTATGCTATGAAAAACACTATTGTTGATTTGAGACCTTGAGTGGAATGTGTGAGTTCTCCGAAGGTATTGTGTCTTCTACCACAGTGTTTACTTATAATGGAGTGATTACCTGTAAAAGATAGCACTCCCTCTTTTCCCCTCAGTTGTAATCTAACCTGCCTGGTTCTACTGCAGATCAGGTTTTAGCACAGCAAGAGGCTAAACACCACAGTTTAGGAGCAGTGTTTCCCTAAACGTGTGTGTGTGTGTGGTGTGGTCTGATTTGTATGTACTGTGTGAGTGTGTGTGTGTGTGTGTGTGTGTGTGTTTGTGGTTTTTGAAATGCAGAGCTATCCCAACGCTTTTTCACCAAACCAGCCTCAGAGAAACGGAAATGGCAGGAAACAAGAAAAGATTAGAAAAGATAAGTGTTTAGTACTAATTTTCCTCCACTCTGTAAAGGAGATTGTGGGCTTCACAATAGAACAACATCGGAGGACGACAATTTGACATTCTTTTGTGAGTTTCACAATCCAGCACTGAAAGAAACGTTGTAGGGCGCACTTCTTACGTATACACAGCAGCCTCACCCACGATGGTATTTGAAAGACAAACACCAGTGCGTGCTCTTTGCCATAGTTACACAGACAGAGAGAAAGTGGTCAGTCTCTTTAGTGTAACAGCCGCCATTGAGGAGGAGAAAGTAGCTTTACATATTGCCCGTGTCATTACAAAGTAAAGACGCCATTGTGAGTCGCATGGCTTCTTTAGTCTCTTCTCAGTTCAGGAGCTATCTCTGGGACACCCTCCCTCTCATCCCTTTCTCCTCTCTCTCCCCCCCCTCCCCCCACGGCCCTCTCTCCCACAGACACACACAGACACTCACACACTTGTAAACCAAACAGCTGCCCTCCAGGCTCTCTGTCACCTCTGCTGGGCAGGCAGAGCACGAGTGTCGAAGCCTACCTCGTTTCTGTCCAGCCACTTCCCTCCACTTGCCAACTTTCTCTTCCTCCTTTTCTCAACCGTCTATCAGCTCCAAAATGGCCCTCCAACCCGAAACATGCGGTGCGGCCCAGAATATTTGGTTACGGATGCGTTTCCATTCGATTGTCCTACAAGAGGACAAGAAGAAGTAAGCGATATGACTTGGGGGGGATCATATTAATGTAACACACACACACAATAATCCCACAGGACTTCCTTCCCTTTCCCATCAGAAACCACACCCAGGGCGAGAGGTAACTGGAGAGCACCTTTCACAGGGTCAGAAGGAGGAGGTGGGAAACACAGCAAGGTGCTGCTGCCCACAGGTACGTTTCACCTGCTCATGGCTATCCTGCCTCTCTCACTCTTTCTCTCTTTTACACTCTCTCTCTCTCTCTCTCTCTCTCGTTTTCACTGTCTCTCTCTATCTCGCTTTCTCTATCTTTCTCTGTCTCACTTTCGATCTCTCCATGATCCATTTGAATATTTGTACTTGCTGTTAATTTGAAGCATCTCATGCATGTCCTAAAGAAAATCTCTTGGCCAATACCCCCCCCCGCGTCCCCCCCCACATCCCCATCAACCGTTTGCCAAAGAATTAGGCCCTCTCAAAGCCCCCAGTAATATCCCCTGATGTAATGTGGAAGATAAGGATCTTTTGTGTGGTGCGTTATAAATTGTGGTGGTAATGTGAGTGCGTGGGGATGGTTTCAGCGTGCGTGCGTGCGCGTGCGCATGCTTGCGTACGTGCATGAGGATGAAGCAGTGTCGCCGGAGTCCACAGTGTTGTGAGAGAGCCATACCTTTCAGCTTCATTAAACCAATTTCACGCCGAGGTGAGCTAAGAGAGGAAGCTCAGAATCTCGGCAGCAGCAACAATGGCGCATTGAAGGGACGAGGAGAAAGTAAATTAGGTACCACTTCACAGACGGCAAATTAAAATCTGAAAGTTGGATAGGAAAAAGTTGAGAGGAGATGATTATGTCTTTATTGTGCCCCTTTCCCCTGGATCATAAAAAAAAACCTTCCCTTCCTTTTAGCAACCACCTTTGCCCCCCACCTCCTCAACAACCCAATCCTCTGAGAAAAAATAATGATCTATTTCTTGTCAGGTAATTGGTTTCTAAGATGCCCCTCTCAAATACCCACCGTCTTATTGCCCTCCTTTCAGCCACTTAATTTGGTTGAGCGTATCGGTAAAATTTAATATCCAGGAAAATCATATAAATTGAACATTAATGCTGGGTTTATTTCGATGGCATCAAGGACCTTCTCTGGCCTTTCAACGGTCTCTTTGACCCATATTAGCTCTCCCTCAAAAGCCAAGCGAGACATAGGGTTCCACTGACAAACTATGATACCCTTTCTTGTGGCTGCGTACTATACCCCTAATCATAAAGGGTCCAATAAGTTTGAAGTACATTTGTGCATAATGAGTTTGACTAAAACAGTTGTTTTGCTGTGTGATGTTTTCTTAGGAACAGGTGGAAGAGGAGCAGGACTCTAAAGGAAGATTCTAAACAAGATTGTCATTAACACTTGAAGTTTGAAGTGAGAGACATAGCAGATCGACTGGACTGCTTCGGCTCATGATTTGAGTCTGTGTGTGTATGTGTGTGTGTGTGGGGGGGGGAGGGGTAGAAAGAGAAGGGGAAATGTGTAACGTTTGTGCTTGCGTACATCTGTTTGTCCCTGTATTTGCGCATGCGTGAGTGGTGTGCATACGTGTGGGATGGGCACAGAGCAGGGCCGCTCTGTCTGGCTGACTGGGTCACTCTGGGAGCTGTGGGGGCCCCACACAATACCCAGGCAGCAGTGTGGGCTTTACTGGGCCCCGCGCCGCTGCCTTTACAAGAGACAGACGGATCCCCCCGCACCATAAAGCCATCAGCTCTCAACAAAGAGGGCAGGTGCTGGGGGAGGCCGCATTGAGAGCTCACCTGCGCCCAGCAGGGAACCGGGCTCTGCCCAGCCAAGCTGAGAGGCCCTCCACATCTCAGTCACCCCCAGGAGTGTGAACACAGAGCTGGGACACTTGTCACACGGGGGAGCCCCCTCTCTGGATCTCTCCCCCTTTTTTCTCTGTGGTTACACAAGTCGATAATGGTGGACCGGTTGAGGGAGGTTATTGCTGACAGTGCAGCAGAGTACAGAGTTCAGCAGGCCACAACAGGTTGCCGTTTCAACACTGTAATTATGAATGTAGAGAGAGAGAGAGAGAGAGAGAGAGAGAGAGAGAGCGAGAGAGAGAGATGAGAGAGAGAGAGAGAGACGAGTGCTGGGATCATGAAACCCGACAAGTACAGCCATTAGGGGTCTTCTCTTAAGTACATTGTGAAGGGTACGAAGGCTGGCTTAGTCGGGATGGGAAACAGATTAGAGAGGCAGATGGGCAGGCTAGGACAGAGACTGAGACAGGCAGGCATGGAGACAGGCAGGCATGGAGACAGGCAGGCATGGAGACAGGCAGACAGAGTGACAGACGCAGACAGACAGGCATGGAGACGGGCAGGCAGAGGGACAGACAGAGAAAGGGACAGACGCAGACAGGGTGGTTGGGAGAGAGGCAGATGGGCAAGCTGAGCGACAGACCCAGAGACAGGTAAGCAGGCAGGCAGGGGGAGAGGCAGGCAGGCAGGCAGGCAGGCAGGCAGGCAGGCAGGCAGGCAGGCTGTCAGAGGGAGCAGACTCACGGTGGATTCCCCAGTTGGAGTGACAGATGTGTGGTGAATCTTTAACTTTCCTCACTCCCCACTGTCACTGCATCTGTCCTCCCTGCCCAGACCCCCTCCCCGAGGTTGGCTCAGCCCCCTCCTGTGTGAAAGAGGACAACAAAAGGGACCTATCAGTGGACTTATTGATTAGTCCAGTCTGTCCTAGCTAGCTTCATTTAATGACCTGTGAGAGTCATCATTAGAGAGTCATTGTCTTTGTGACTATTTTGTCCCCTCTCACACCATATGGGAATCCTGGCCAGACCTCAAGTGTGAAAATCATTGGAGGGCACTTTATTTGAGGTCAACGGAAAACAAAGCACAAAAAATGAAAGAAAATGATTTGATCTGAATGGATCTGGATATTTGTAGCAGGTTGTAGTAATAGGGTCATGGTTTGGACCTGTTGACTGCAATAAATGTTAATCAGAGGCCAATGTATGCTCTCAACTGAAACCACATAGAGTGTCTTTGTGTTTCCTTAAATCCCACTGTAAAAAACATATCGTCCACAGAATGGATAATAAGTAGCAGTTTATCCTCATTCATTTGTTTGGTCTAATCTCCCTAGACAGTAAAGGGAGAGAGAGTGACTGAGAGGAAAACAGAGAGAGAGAAATAGAAAGAAAGAGAGAGTGTGAAAGTATGAGAGAGAGAGAGACAGAGTGAGAGAGAGAGACAGAGAGAGAGAGAGAGAGAGAGAGAGAGAGAGAGAGAGAGAGAGAGATTACCCCTCTTTGGCTCATTCTCGCTCGCCCCTGCTCTGGCCAGAGATGGTTTATTTTAATTGAAAATTAGCAAAACAAAACAAGGGCAAGAGGATCCCTGAATGGGGCCCCCTTTTCTCCGGGAGCTCCTGTGCCGTTGAATAATGCATATGGGAGAAAGTGAACAGCAGCCGCGGGCCCCGACCAGGGAACAATGGTCCCTGCACACAGCCCAACCAGGGCGCCTAGTTTTATTACTGGCCTGTCAATCCCCCCCAGCATGGGAAACACAGGACTTGGGCCAGACAGCAGCTGCTGACCGCTTCATACTGACCCAACACACACCCCGACGACCTGGAGGACAACTCCACACACACACCAGCACATACCTCTACTGGACTGACACCTCACACACATGAACTCACACACACGACAGGCAACAAGCAGTGAACCCTATCCAAACAGAAATGTGTGTTTTCCTCCAGAGTTCGGGCAGAGCTAAGCTGTATAGAATTGTTTGTGTCGTGAAGATTGCGAGCATTGATAAAACTCAGACGTTACAGAACTTACTTTTTCCATCTTGAAGACCTTGACCAAGGGTCGCTGTGCCACTTGTAAACTTTTTCTCGTCTAGAACATTCTTTGTGTGTGTGTTTTTCTATCCAGCCATTGAGATTCCGGTCTTGCTTCTGGCTTCAGCCGAGGCCGGTTGCCATGCCGACAGGCAAATTGGCTGGCGGGATGAGTAATGATGTGATGTGGCTCTGCTCTAAAGTCCCAACAAAAAGACCTTATTACTGCTGCAGCTTTTCATAACATACCATTGTTGTCAAGTGCTCCTGATATTAACCTGCCTTCTCTGGGGCTTCCTCCTTCTCAAGGAGACACGTGTGTGAGGGGGGTTGTGTGTGTGTGTGTGTTTGTGTGTGTGCTTACGTGTGTGTTTTTATGTGTATATATTATGGACTGACATTCAACTGGATCTACTGAACCTACTGTCATCATTTTAAGCCTCGGAAATGTTCACACACTGCTATGTCAGAAGAACATTTAGAAAATGTTGAGAGTTGTACCAAGAACATGCCTATTTCTGAGAGATAGACAGTTGAAATGAATGTTTTAGCCCTATTGTTTAAATGAAATAGTTATAGCCTTATTGTCCCACTCAAACATGATATTAGGACAGTGCTTCTCTGTTTGACAAGCATCCTCTGTCAGGATCTTACCAGGGGCCTGTTGACATGCTGCCTGCCCTGCCCTCCCTGCCCTGCCCTGCCCTGCCCTCCCGCCCTGCCCTGCCCTGCCCCGCCCTGCCCTGCCCTGCCCTGCGCTGCCCCGCCCTGCGCTGCCCTGCCCCGCCCTGCCTCGCTCTCGTCCATATTCACCTTCCCAGTCTGGTTTGCTTCAACCAAGAGTTGGTTCAACTCTTGCTATGTGTGTTTGGGTATGCTTACGCGTCAGTTGCTGTACGTACACATGGGTTTGTGTGTGTGCGTACATATGTGTGTTGGTGTGTGAACCCCTGTGTGTTGACTCCACCCACTGCCCTCTCCCCTGCTCGGACCACCAGCCCTGGGCAGGCTCCGGAGCCCTCACCTCACCTAACAGCCCAGGGGCTCGGGAACCATCCACAGCAGCCTGGCCTTCATCCTCTGTGAAGGCCCCGCAAAGAGAGGTGAATGTGTGTGTGCTTGTGCGTGCGTGTGTGTGTGTGGGGGTGGGTGGGTAGGGGGGCTTGTGTGTGTTGGAGGAGGGGGTGGGGGGTGGGGGAGGGCCAGTACGCAGGGTGATGGCACAGGATGTTTGAGTGTTTGAGTTGGTTTAACAACATCCTCTGACTGAGGCACCGGGCCCTGCAGATGAGGCGACAGATAGGAAACAACTGGGATCCAGGTCTTCACCCTGGCCATTGTTCTACTTATCTCCACTCCTTCCCTATCAGCTGCTGGGATGGAGGGAGGAGAGGAGGAGGAGGAGGGGAGGGATGATCTCCACAATGACTAAACACAGCACTTTTGGTGAATTTAGGAAGAGGTTTGGGGTTACTTTGCTTGATTGGTCCCAACACACAGGCTCTCTCTCTCCCTGCATCTCTCTCTCTCTGTCTCAAACACACACTCCCCTGCTGCACAGCAACAGCCAGTAGTCGACACAGTGGTACGGGTCACCAGGCAGCAAAGCATGGGATTGTGCTGAGTCAGTCAGTCGTTGGATGTTTCTGCTGCCTTACACACTGAAAACATGAGCTGGCAAACATCCCAGTAATGACAGCAAAAAATTGGTCGAAATCAAACAAAACACACATAGAGTGCCCCGTCGTCCTCGCTGGTGTAGGACGAGCACATTTCACAAGCACTGTGTGTCGGGGGTCTTAATTGGAGGGAGTGGGACGGAGGCCCCTTTGTCTCAGGTTGATGAGGCGTACACTCAGGTGTGTGACACAGGATGTCTCGTCTTCTCCTGTTTCACCCGTCAGGAGGGGTATACCAGGGGGGTTATCAGGCCCAGAATCACTCCAGCATGGTGGGATGGAAGAGAAGTACCCCCCTCTCCCCCACTCCCCCGCCACGTACGTACATCACTGTCGCCGTGGGAAACCACATCCATCAAATAAAGTTCGGCATCTACCTGTGCGGCTCAGGTGACAGAGGGGGAGGGGTGGTAGGAGAAGGGAGGGTGGGAAGGTGGGGGCGGGGGGGGCAGGGGTGAGAGAGTAGCCCTGACCCTGTGGTGGAAGGAGAAGATGTGTGTGTAGTGCAGGAGGGAGGAGGTTTGTGTGTTCGGGGGTGGCGGGTTGGGGGGGGGGAGCAGCAGAGAGGTGAGCCAGCCAGGGCGCCATGGCCTGGCCCTCTGTCCTGGAGGCAGAGCCAGGACTGTGGGAATGTTCCCTCCTTAAAAGGGACAGCTGTCCCTGGGGAGCAGTCCCCCTTCCGGGAGTCTCAGCCTCCCTCCCTCCCTCTCTCCCCCCTCCTCCAGTCCTCCTTTCCTCCTCCACCACAGTCAGGACTGGAACAACCAGTTCAATCACACACACCATTGACTGTTTCCAGCACAGGGCTCTGATCAAGCCACAATCTTTCATTCTAAGTCTTTTCTCGTCTGTGATGACTATTGGGTTACCGTTTTGGAAACGCTTCCTGTCAGTAAAGTGGTCACCTTGAAAGAATGAAAGAAAAAACAAAGTCAGATGATATAAAACTCTCCAACACACACACAGGCACACACACACACCACAACGTCCCAGAGGAAATCGCACTATGGTGTCGGTGTGAATCTGCCTTCACAGAGAACAGACAAGGATACTCACTGCGCTCTTTGACCAGACAACAGTACTTTGGAACTGCATAGTTAATGTGTGTGTGTGTGTTTGTGTGTGTGTGTGAGGGGGGTAAGGTGAGCTGGCTGTGTGATGTTGTGCTGTGATCACTGACTGTGTCTCATTTCATAGAGAAACTCTTCTCTCACCCTGCCCTGGGAAATATTTCAAACATATGAATCACCGCCCACACATTTATAACACACTTCAGTATAGATAGAGGAATTAATTAGACTCTAAAACCATTAAAAATCTAACAGATTAGCATTTTAATTATAACCATTATTCTTTTAAATCCCATTTTAATTCATTACACATTTCTGAGCACTTACGATTCACCATTATACACACAAAGTTTGGAGGCCACATAAGATGTATTATTTCTAAGGAATCTTCTCACCATAAATCAATAGCATGACAATGCAAAACAGAGCGGAGGATACCATGGTTGATAAGAAGGATATACGGTTACACCTGCTGATATGTAGATAAGATTACATTTGAGACAGAGGGATGAGGGGTTGAGAAGGTGGGGGTGATGCTCCCCAGTGGAGCAGAAAGAACAACATCCAGACAAGGTGAGTCAGAGCTTGGGGCCAGGGGCTGGGGCCAGAGGGCCAGGGGCTGGGGCCAGAGGCCAGGGCCCAGGAATCAAGGGCTGGATTGAGTGTAGGTCTGAGGGTGGGGAAGTTCTTTGTATAGGTCCTGATCTGGGTCTGGCTCTGGCTCTGGCTCTGGCTCTAAATGTAATCTAGGTCTGGGTCTGGGTCTAGGTCTAGGTCTGGGTCTAGGTCTTGGTCCTGGTCCGAGTCTGGGTCTAGGTCTGGGTCTAGGTCTAGGTCTAGGTCTGGGTCTGGGTCTGGGTCTGGGTCTGGGTCTGGGTCTGGGTTGGGTCTGGGTCTGGGTCTGGGTCTGGGTCTGGGTCTGGGTCTGGGTCTGGGTCTGGGTCTGGGTCCAGGTCCAGGTCCGGGTCTAGGTCTTGGTCTGGTCTTGGTCTTGGTCCGGGTCCAGTTCCAGGTCCAGGTCTAGGTCTAGGTCTGGATCTAGGTCTAGGTCTAGGTCTAGGTCTAGGTCTAGGTCTCGGTCTAGGTCTGGGTCTGGGTCCAGGTCTTGGTCTTGGTCCGGGTCCAGGTCTGGGTCTGGGTCCTGAAGGATGGCAGAGGGGCCGTGAGGTCGTGTTTACCTGTGGCAGGTATTTCCTCTGAGAGCTGATAAGACCCAGAGAGGGGAAGTGCCCTGTTCCAGGTGACTGCAGAGGGGCCTGCAAAACGACACCAACACAACCTACCTCCACCCCCCCCAGGCCCCATACACACGCACACACAAACTCACGCACACACACACACACTGTAACAATTATAAGAATATTAGATTATTAATTATTAGAATAACCAGCAGCATGAGATACATTGTCTAACTTGAACCCAAAAGAATATCACCAAATGTATCATATGATGCAGCAGGTGTGTCAGAGGAACAGGCAGCTGTGCTCTGGCCGCAGTATCCCTCTGTTTATTTTGGTTTGTCTCCTTCTCTCCCATCCCCATCCCCCTCCTGCTCCTCACCTGGTCGCAGAGCTCCCCCTCACACACACACACACACACGCAGTATTGAGGCTCTGAGAGGAGTCAATGAGCTAGAACATGTTAACAAGGCTAACACAGAACACTGTACTGACAGACATACTCACTCACAAACGCTCACACACACAAGAAACCGGGGTAGGGATCGTGAATGAATGATAAGCATCAGTTTCATATAAAAGATTAAATACTGTGCATACATTTTGTAATGTTACAGTCTTTTTCCAAAATGGAGTGAACTCAGTGAGTTTTCCCCTCAACATTCTACACACAATACCCCATAATGACAAAGTGAAAAAAGTTTGTAATTATTTTATTTGCAAACATTTCCCTATTACATTACATTTCTACTATTATTATGGGATATTGTGTGTTGAATTTTAAATTTAACATAACATAATGTGAGAAAATTGAAGCGCCGTTAATACTTTCCGGACGCACAGCACACCCAAGATGATGCATGATTAGAGGAACGAGATGAACTCGTTGGCCAAAGATTGTATGTGTGCACGTGCACGAACGTGTGAGTGAGTCTTCAAGAGCAGCTTAGCCGTTTGTCTGCTGAAGAGGTGAGAGCGATGTGTGAGGTAGGTGTGTAGTGCCCTCCCCCTCCTCCCTTCCTCACCCACTCCTCCTCCACTCTCCTCCACTCCTCCTCCTCTCTCCTCCTCCTGCCCTGCAGAAAGCCTCATTAGAGCCGGGGTACTGCAGAGGTAGCACACGGCTGCCATTGTGGCCAATCCAAACACGGGGGCCCACTCCATCCAAGCCCCCCACTTCAGGTCCCCCGAACCAAATCCCATTTTCAGGCTCCGCAGCTGCCCCGCTCTGCCAGAGCACTTAGCCGCGTCATTCTATCCGGCCCTCCAAACCCGGGAGGGGTAAAGGGATGAGGGGGTGGAGGAGTGTGTGTGTGTGGGGATACAGGGCCGTTTTGTGCGCCTCTGTCTCTGATATGACTCCAGAAATGGAAATGAAGCCATGGATCTTCATTAGGAGAGGCAGGTGTCCACGCGGCCCGGCCCAGGTGAAGGAGAGCAGGGGGGAGGGTGTGTGTGTGTGTGTGTGTGTGTACTTTTAAGACCGGGTGTGGGCACCCACGACACCACCCCACCCTGCCTCTACCGTATCCATCCCTACCCAACCTCTCCACCCCTCCCCACCCCCCCCCACCCCCCCCTCCACCCCATCCCCACCCCAGCACTTAATTGCCCATGTAATGAGCTGCAGTGAATGGGATTACTTGTGTGGAGGCACTTGAGGACCTAGCGCATTAGGGGGCACCTCCTGCAGCCCCTCATCTCCAGAGACTCACATGGAGGATGCTGTCTGTGGGGGGACGGCTGGGGCTAAAACTCATCTCCCCACTCTCTGCATCTGGCTTGCTTGCATTAGGACTCTCCAAGCCCTCCCTGGAGCCTTTGTCTCCTAATTATTCATCGGGGAGAGAGAGGTCGCCTTTGCTCTGGAACCTGTGGAGGCGGATGAGGCTTGGCGCTGACCCACGATGCACCCTGGCATCCTAGAGCCTGGGAGATGTCTTTGTGACGGGACACCTGTTATTTCTGCTGCTCGCCTCCCAAAGTGTCCTCATCAATAGGTCATCACTTCAGAATGAACCGACATGGGTTCATAGGAGCCACTGTTTTGTGCTCACTATAAAGGTAACTACAAATGTTGATATTAATGTGAACATCAAGATGTAATACATGCATCCTATGTATAGACCGTTCAGGTATATTTTGTAGCACTGAAATATGATTAGATACAGTACAACATTTAATAATAAAGCTAATGACAGAATAACGTGTTTTTTTTTCAACTTTGTTATAATTGGACTAAGAAATCTACAAATATATTTCGTTTTGCGGCAGTGTGAAACTTCCAGACGACTCTGACACTCTGGTTGTGTGTGTGCGTATGTAAGTGTGTGTATCCTTGTGTGTGTGTCTCGGGGGGTGTCCCAAGAACGATGTTACACACGACAGTTTACCTCCTGGGTGTGTGTGTGTGTGTGTAGACCGTGGTAAAACTCTCTCCATCATTCGACCCCATGGAGCCCAGGTTTTCTCCTCTTCTCACGCTGTTTGTGGTAAAATATTAGCCCCCACAGTCCCTCCACGGGACGGCTGACAAATAGAGGCCTGTTGTCCCCCTTCTCTCCCAGGATCGGGGGTTAATGATTCCAGTTTCGGGGGGTTAATGCCTGCAGATAGTCCTTTCTGCTGCACCCCAACAGATGTTGGAGGGACTTTAATGTGGTTATCACATCGTGTGCCCTTCTAGCCCTGGGAGCCCATTGTGTGGCAGGACATTCCAGTGCCTCGCCATGGTAACGGGGCATCCCGGGGCCACGAAGGGGCTCCCGCTGAGTCTTCCAGCAGCCCTCAGAGCTGACAGCCCCTCTCCCACCCCAGCCCCTGCCCCTCTCCCACCCCAGCCCCTGCCCCTCTCCCACCCCAGCCCCTGCCCCTCTCCCACCCCAGCCCCTGTCCCTCTCCCACCCCAGCCCCTGCCCCTGCCCCTCTCCCACCCCAGTCCCTGCCCCTCTTCCACCCCAGCCCCTGCCCCTCTCCCACCCCAGTCCCTGCCCCTCTTCCACCCCAGCCCCTGCCCCTCTCCCACCCTAGTCCCTGCCCCTCTTCCACCCCAGCCCCTGCCCCTCTCCCACCCCAGCCACTGCCCTGCACTTCTGCTCCTCTTCCACCCTGCTGCTTCTGCCCCTACACCTGCCTGTCGTAAAGCTCCTCACATCCAGTCCACCACACAGGTCCTATCTGGCAAAGCCTCCTCACAAACACACACACACACACACACTCACTCATGCCGTCTTGATGTACACACATGCATGCACACGCAGGCAGACTCACACTTTGGCAATGAAGATAAGGAAATGAACAAATGTCCTTATAAGAGGAGAAAGTACACATGGTATGTAAACTACATGTTTCCTAGTTATGGTGTCAGAAAGCCTCAGATTACCAACACTATTGTTGCTACTTGGTTCTTCTCCAAGGCCATCTTTTACGGAAGTGTCAAGTTACTCACGTCTACAGCTTATTTGGGTCAGGTGTAAGTGAGTTCATAGCTAGCCATGAGGGGTGCTATCCTTGACACCCAGCAGCCAGCAAAGTCACCCAAACTGCCAAATGAAACAAATGTTTATCTAACGACCTGCATCAACAGTGAGCACACTCTGCCTCTGTACCTCTGTGTGTGTGTGTGTGTGTCTGTGTCCTGTGATGTGTGAAAGTTCATTTGAAATTGTAAACAGGTTTAGTGTTCTGAGGTGTCGCAGATCTCCATCCAGATGAATGGAGGCATGGCTGCCACCTCCGAAAAGATACTGGGGCCCCGGGGTCGACCTGGGCTTTCTCTCCGCTGCTCCCCATCTACAGTATCAATGCCGGCAGCTGTGGGATTGTTTGTACACAGATGCGGTGGTGCTTGATGATAATTGCTTCGCAGCTGCACTCCGAGGCCGGGGCTCGCTGGGTTTTTTCTGCGCCACGTATTGTGTTGGAGGCGTCCTCAGATCAGGGCAGGAATGTGGGAAACCGCCGTAATTAAAGTATTCTGTAACCCAATTAAGGGTGCTGCCCTACAGCCTCCCCCCCCTCCCCAAAGCCACACTACTACCTCACCCCAGAAATAGGAGACCTGATCTGGGGAGAACCAGCAACTTAACCTCCTGTAACGCTCATAAAGCCACTTTCTTTTAGCCCAGGGCACCGAGTCTAAATTAACCAAAGACTGGACTGGTTACTGACAAAGAGGTGGGGGAAACAGGTAGGGTTTAGAGGATGTAAAGGGTATGAGGTGGAGAAGTGATGGAGGAAAGGAGTAAAGAGAGTCGTTTCCCTGTGGAGGGTTTTGAACCTGGCCCCCACTGAACTGAGACTCTCATTTGAGGCAGGATTCATTATTCACTTGCTCTTATCGCCTCTCTGTGCACTGAAGATGGATGGCTGACAATTACAACGACCCAAACCTCATATGCACTCACTGGGAAGGCGAGAACTCCAGGAATATTTGTGAAGTAAACTGTATCGGAGTGTGAAACTATCAGGAATTTCATGAACTCAACAGATTACTATCTACCAAATTTGATTCGCCTTTTTTAATATAATATTTACTATGTTTAAAATGTCTCTATTCAAATATATATTTACTTTAATTGTACTTATGAATGTGCTTGGCAGTATGCTTGTTTTTATTGTGTTTTCAAAAGAACAGTTACCAACAATAAAATTCCTTTATTTGGTTCAAATTCTCTCACGACTTGAGGCTGGTCGCCGGGCAGTGTATCCAAGCAATCTGAACAATGACATGCTGCAATGGAGGTGCTCAATTAACTGTGTAACAGCGCCATCAATTAAGTCATCAATTACTAAATTGATTGATGAGGCCTAATGATCCGATTCATTTTCTCCATCCAGTGGAAAAACTGGCAGCACAAATATGAGGAAATAAGTTGATGAATGATTTAAGGTGAAACCCTCTTTGCCCAGTGGCCAACCATGTACACCGGCTCGCTTTTCATTTTTCTAACCCAACGATCAGTATCCAACTGACTGTTGTAAACACACACCTGGATTCTCTGTAAAGTCTTAGTTCCCGCCGCCTTTCTCATTGAGGTTCCGTCTGTTATTTGTTTTGCTGGATTTTGTGTTTATTCTTTCACAACATAATTTTTTACTATTATAAAGAATATTACAAAATCAACAAATTCATGTATTCAAGCTAAATGAATGTGCAGTTACATTTAAATGCAGCTTAAAAGTGTGATCTTTTTTTTCTTTCATACAGTGGTACCCACGTTCATGTTAATGACGTTGCTCAGCTCTCTAACAATAGTGGAAACAAAGTTGGTAGACGGTCTTGAACGCAGCTTGGGCTGTAGCTTCAGTGTTATTCTCTCCATGTTTTCAGTGTGTAGAGGGATAATTGAAATGGCCCCGGTCTATGGGATCTCTTTATACACAGCATAATTCCGTCTGTATTCAGGCATTATCCTGGTGTCAGACAAGGAACAATGGCACAATAAGGTCAATATAATGAAACTCCAAAACAATATGGTGTCATTCCTATAATAAAAAAAGTGATACAATTCTGATTGTTCCGGCTTATTACTGAGACTGGGAGTCTGTGCAGAAAGATCCGTATGATCACTTTCCAGTTTTGCGTCCCTAGTTAGATGCCAGTATACTGTAAGTACCTTATTGCGCTTTTTAGATACGTGTATGTAAAGTTGAACTTTAACAATAATACATCATTTTCATTTTGCAATCATAGATTTGAATAGCGAGAATGCAATTGTGGTAAAAAAAATCATGGATAAACTACACCTACATTTTATGAGTTTCACATAATGGTGTGTTTGTCAATGGCAAATCTTGAATTAGACTTCATTGAATTTCCGTTGCACAAATTCCCTTTTTTCCCAAATACACAAACACACATATTTCAAATGAAATACGTGAAATTAATTAAACAAAAACCCTGAGAGCTCAATTATATCTTTTTTAATTTTAGTGGCATACCTGGCTATTTCTATATTTTGTATTTAGCATAATTCTCACATATTTAGTAATTTCCTTATCAGAGGCTGATAAATACATTTTGCTGGGATGACTTCATTGCTTTATTTTTTAATGTGCTGCTCCTCTCTCTGGCACTCCAGCCCAAATCACATCAGTTATCCGCTTCTTCTCCCATTAGCAATTTGACAAATACCTCCTTTATTACACCCCCATATCATTCTGCTTGACTTTCCCCCGAGCCTGAATTCAGTTATTGATTGCCTGTTCAGTTTCACTGGGAAAAGGTTGATAAAAGAAGGTTTTCTCTTGCTCTATTCGATGTGACAGCTCCCTAACAAGAATAATGGAAGGCGTCCATTCAGAGGCAAATCAAGCTAATCCAGCGTGCCCCTCCACTCTCAATGGACAAGTCACAGTCCTTCCCGGCCCATTCCATCACAAGCTCTCTCTCTTCACAGACCTTTAAAGTTAGCGCAACTCCTCCAACAGACAACATGGGCCTTTGTTAGCCTCTTTCCTTCGCCATCAAATGGATAAATAGGTGGATAAATGTATACAAAGTCAGAGAAGGAAACAAGATGGAAGCAGATAATCGGTTTGTTTTTGTGTGTAATCTGCTTTCACCGATTCAGACTCCTCATTCTGTTTGTTGTCAACAGCTGAAAGATAGTGAGGAGTGCTATTCTGAAAACGTGTTAGTGTGAAAAATCCATTTGGCTAAATGTCCCCTCTCCTGTACAAGTCCACAAAAACCTGATTTTGAAACAAGGCAGCAGTGTCAACGACTTCTGAATGTATCATGCTTTCCTTTTGAACTAACCAGTGAATGTGTGTGTCTGTAGAGATGTTACTGATGGTTGTTGTTGTGAAGTAGGCTGGCTGTGTGGGAGGTGTGTGGGAGGTGTGCAGATTCCAGACCTGTTCCACTCCAGGCTCTTGTTCTGCAGAGGAATGATCTTGGGCTTTACAGATAATCCCTGGACTCAGTGGCAGGCCAGGTGACAGTGCACAGGTGTGTGTGTGGGGGCTGCGCACGTGTCGTGACAAGGTGTGTGTGCTCGAACTTAAGTGTTGAATGTGAGCAAAGATTGTATGTGTGTGTGTGCGTGTGTGTGAGAGAGTAAAACGAGGGAGAAAACAAAAATGAAAGAGAAACAGATAGAGAGAGGAGAGAGAGAGAGAGAGAGAGAGAGAGAGCAGGCCAATCACATGCAGAGCTATAGATCGAGGAGATAATTAGGAGAATCCCAGCCCCCAGACAATCCCTGACAATATGGTTGTGTTAAAAACAGGATAATGGCTCAGAGTGGACCGTGGTTAAAACACACTCAGGTGTCAGAGGTTCCTTTGAGCTGTTCCAGGTTACATGTCGGCCTGCGGCATCGGCTGCAGCTCTGAGGAGAGCAGCTTAGCCAGACAAGTGATCTGAAAAGGACTCACTGTGTGATGGCCATCTAATTATGGCTTGCATTCAGCATCACAATCAGCTGATGAACAAATCAATACTTTCTGCTGGAGCAAATTGAATTTTCATTGTTGTTATTTATTACAGGGGCACCCAATTGCTCTTCAGACACAAAATGTTTTTTAATTGGAAAATGACAACATTAGTCAGGCCTTTTGCACGGCTTTGGTTCAAGGAACATCAGATAAAACATGTTCACATCTACCCAGCCCTTAGATGAGAGAAATGGTAGATTAACATGATTTAGCTTTATCCAGCGAGCACAGGACTCGATTCATCCCCCAAATCCATAAAACACAACCCAAGGCGTTCACGTCCTGCTTTGAATGTGCACTTGTTCCTGCTCTCAATTCGCCTTTCAACCCCCTCTAAGGAGACAAGGCCCAATCACAATATTGTCAAGGCTCTGTTGGTTTTCTGGTTCAAATCCTTGTTCACGCTGTTTGCTGAGTACTCATCTGCTGTGACAGCCTTCAGACTAACAGAGAGTCCTGAAAGAAGTCTTCCACAACCAGATCTTTCCTGCTGGGCAGCGGCTGAAACAGCCCTTTCTCTCTCCATCAAGTGGAACCCGGCCTATTGAGTTGGCCCCTGAGATCCCTCCATTGAGGCGGGCTATGGGCCAGTGATTCGCCCCTTCGAGCCCCAGGCCACCCTCATTCTCCCAGGACACCTGTACCCCTCAGCCCCATCGTGGGAACCTTCTTCCCAGGCTCCACCACCTGAGCTGGGGAATTCCCAGAGGACACTGACCATGGGCCAAACTATTTATCCACATAAACCAGAGGGATGGGAATAGTATCACAGAATGATCTTGGAGGTGCTGGTATTTTAGTTGATTGCTTCTCACTACAAGATCTTTCCAGATGAATAACTCTTGTCACCCCTGACCAGTCCTCCTGAGACCCTCAGCATCCGAGATGTACAACATAACAGACATATACACACACACATACACACACACACACACCCATACACTTTGAACCAATGCCAGAGTTCTCCCTCCTCAGACACCCACCCTCCCCATGTCCTTCTAAATCTCCATGGCACACTGCAGAAAAATGGCATCAATTAATCAGCATTCATGAACCGTTTACTTGAGCTCTCCTTTGTGTGTAGCAGGGTCTAATCCAGACAGAGACCAGCCTGTTCTGCAGCGCTGCAGACAGCACCACTCCACCCCGTTTGGGAGAAACCCATCAACTGGTGTTTCAGGGAAATGTCTCCCCCCACTGAGAGCCTGTCCTCGTCCCCCTCTCTCACCCTCTGCTTCCCGTGCCCCTTTGCCACTCAGGGCAGGAAGCACTATCTCTCTCAGAAGAGGCCACCACCCCCCCCTTCACATCCATTCACTCACGCGGAACATCTATGAAGACATCTGTCCATATTTGATCAGATATTCAATTTTGCTGCAAAACATCCCCCCCTCTCACCCTGCCCCAACCCCTGAAGGAGGCCGCTTATCAAAATGGGCCAAGACTTACGTCGCATAATTCTCTGCCAATTCTTTGCCTTGCAGAAGAAGCACATTTAATTGGGTGCTGCATTTAAAGCTATTCTACAATTACACAATTACAGCGGAGATGCAGTTCTGCATGTTACGGTGTTTGCCTCAATTTACTGCACTTTTCACACATTTTAACTCTCCTTCCCTTTTCACTGGATGCAAATTTGCCTCATTTGGCTCCAAATGAAGCATAATTGCTCATATTGAAACGTACACCTTTCTACGAGAGGTTCCTGCCGGCACGTTCACATTACGCCTCTGGAGAACAAAAATGCCCAATTCCAGTTGAGCAAACGTGCCAGCTGTATCATTTAGCGTTAAGAGCAAGGAAATGGGTGATGAAATGGATGCTGAACGCAGACTCTCAGAACATCTCCAGATGCTCTCTGCGTGGGGAAGTCAGAGTAGGATCAGATAACTTATCGGAAGACGCACACTCTCTCGTCTAATCATACGATAAGGCAGAAATTGTGCGTGTAAAAATAAAATATGACCAATGATACACATCTCAATTCAAATGTATTTGGACTGAGCTTGTTTTTAAAGGTTGTACCTTTAAAAATCTTTAGTTCGACACTGGCTAATTAGTTTAAATGTTAGTCCGGTCCTTTCAATGTGCAAAACAAAACAGAGTGGTGTGTTGCCCTGACATTTGATCATCATCAAAGTGTTTTCCACTTCTTCCGTTCTTTTCTGGGCTCCCAGTGAAAGTTCTAGAAGAACTCATTACCCAACAGGCCCTTGCTGTCTGAAGTGGCGACCTGTGCCCAGCACAAACAATGGCTTACAAGATACTGTTTTAATTCATATCCCTTCCTCCTTTCTTCCAGGGGGACAACACGACAAACCGTTGACCCACTGGTACACAATCACAAGTGATGCGGCAGTTAAGGCTACAAGCAACACTATTTAACAGTCTGTCTTTGACCCTCCACCATTGAATAAATATAATGCCTCGAATGAGAGTAAGACACTGAGGTGGAGAGAAAAGGAGAGCCAGGGAGATTTTAAGCCACAGATAAGTAGTTAAAGACCTTTATAGAGTATAACACCATTATCCCTGCTGAATAAAAATAGGATTTAGTGTTTTTTCCACTTAATTTAAATCAAAAGAGTCCCCACCTTACATATTGCACTAGTAATGTAATGGAGAGAGACCCACAAAAAAGGCTTTGTGGCTCTGACACCTCCTATAGTAAGACTGTGTTGTCCTGCCAGCAAAAGGGAGAGAAAGCTTTTTCTTTTATGCCTTGCTATCTGCTAACACATTCTAATTGATGCTGCTGCATTCCTGCACTGGATGCATTCAGTGAATAACGAGCCTTGGACTGAATGCCTATGAATTGGTGCTCACTAAGCAAAGCAGTAAAATACCCCCCACCCCCCGCCCCCCGAAATCACCACAACCAACCACCTCCTCCCCGCAATCCTTCCCCAAAGCTCTACTCTAGCTTTACCGCCCATTAAAGCACTACCATTGTGTTGGGAGGCAGCCCACAAAAGCTGTCAATCTCTCTGGTTCCTCCAAAGCTTGGACTCACACAGACTAGAGTGACAGACCCCCCCCTAGCCAACCCCCCGCTCCCCTAAAATCTTATCCCCCAAACTTCTCAGCTAACTACAACCACCCCCCACCCCCAACCTATCCATGGACACAAACACACACACACACACACACACACACACATGCACCACACACACACATACACACACACCAACTCCTCTTGCCTCAACGCACAAAGCATCAATCTGTCTTCAGCCCCAGCACCCTTGGCCCTTTGTCCCATCTGCAGGTGCCTCTGAAAGCACCCACGGTCGCCCCAGCCTCCGCGCACGCCACGCCTAGTCCAGGGACAGGAACTGCTGACAAAGGCCCAGTGTGGGAATGGGGGATGCGTGGAGGGAGGCAGGGGGGCTGCTCTAGGACAGATGGCTGGGGAAGTTTCCCAACTCGACCAAGGCTCCTCCATGGGGACTGTCAGTTTGGATTCAGAAGTGGGGCTGAAACAGTCAGAGGAAGAGCCAGTGAAGGAATGCCCTCAAAACTGTACAAGTGAGAGTTTCAGTACTGTACACTGAAGATTAGACTAGGATAAAACAGTGCATTTGAATGTAACCACAGAGCCACCATTAAAACAATCAACAAAACTTTCTGTTGTAATTCATACAGGTCTTTCTGTACAGTTTTGTACATGTTTATGAAGTATAGAAAGGTTGAAAAGAGGCCATTCTTTAAAGGGCTACTTGTGAATTATTGTGCACATTGACAGTTAAATAAAAGGTTTTATCAAATTAAGGAAGCATTTAAAAAAAACATATTTATTACATCTCATACAACAGAAGAGCGTCATACATAACAAATATATTTTTCTACATAAAAAACATACACACTGCACTGGTGTTAGCATTTAAAGAAACTACTCAAAATAAGCTCACAACAGTGATAAGCCAAGTCATCTCTCTTTCAGTTTATATTTGACAAAATATATTAGTTGTCACCATAATTACGTGTTTTGTTAGTTGATATTATGCACGTCTTATTGACACTCCCTTGGGAAGAGTTAAGTACACAGTAGTCAACATCAGTGACAATCAGTTCGCTGGTCCAAATCAACCCTTTTGGTCTTCTGTTCAGGAACAAGCAACAAGTTGTCCTACTGCATTGCCGGCCTTGGACTGCCATCGTGTGGACATTTCTTGAATGGCAGCAACTGAAATATGTGACATTAAATCAGAATCAGAATCAAAATCGCCAAGTAAGTGTACACAAACAATTAATTTACTTTGGTGGGCAGGTGCATACATAATAAACATATAAAAAATGTGCACGCAGTCCTTAAATATACAATACAAACATTTAAGAATATAAACATGGGGGGAGGGGGTGTCTGGCGTTTGCTGGTGTGGGTCAGAACAGAAAAAATGCAACAACAAAAACCTCACTGTTCACAAGACCAATATAGCCTAGTGTTCAGCGTCACATCACTGATACAGATGATGAAAGTTGCACTAAGAAATATTTCACTCTAATATGTCCACGTATGAACTGAGTTGTTGTAATAAAGTGACTTCTGGCTGCTTCTTTAAAATGGTGCAATCATTAATACAATCCTACAAGCATCTTAAGCAAATCCTTGACCCCCGAAAAATATCATTTTATGATCTTATTTCACATGTAGACATTCAGTGTTGGGGCAAGATAATTTGGGCTACAGTTCAACCTAACCGCCACACGGTGGCGGTATAACCTAGTTTAACATAACCTGAGAGCAGGGAGAGATTTTTTTCTAGTAGGCATTGATTATTACTGTTTGTATAGGTTATCAATAGGCAAAAACAACATGCCATATAAAGATACGCTTGTCATTATCCCATTTTTATAACCAATTAGGGACTCAGATAAACCCAATTAGATTATCACCTGGCTAAAGAAACACACTGAGACCAATAAACTCACTGAGTTTTCTTTCACTGATTTCCACTATGATAATTTGCTACATATATTTGCATTTTTCTTTGTAATAATAATTACAGTGCATCTTGCAACTACTCAATGTGTGAAGTTGTTGTTTTTAGTCCATTCATTCTATGTCCACAGAGAAAAGGATCAAGGCTGATAGGGCTTTCAACATTTTAATACCCAGTTTATGACATTCCTTCTCATGCTGCGCCATGGTTTAATTAAGAAGTAAATACGTCAAGCCAAGTGAAGAAGTAGGCTAAGTACCAAAGTGACAATTATGTAGTTTATTAAAGCCATATAGACTACAACTCCCATAATACCATAAGTCACCGCACCGAGAACGAGTTCTGAACGTGGGAATGTGGCTGCACGATTTGTGGACCGAGAAGAGCCGGTTGCATACAGGTGGGCGGGATTTCATTTCCGATTCCTCTCAACACCAAATCAGGCCCACTTAGTAATACCGGTTGACACGTCGTTATAGTTTTAAAACTTGACAAATGTGCTAATAGCCAATATTTTTCACCATCTAGATGTCTCGTTGAGGTTAAATTAAATATTGTTCCCACGCTTACTGCGGTACTTGTTTAACTTTTCATTCTCTTCCGTAGAAACGGCGAGCACTGGCAACAAGAACGAGTTTACTACATCTAACGTTTGTAGGTAGGTAGCTAGCTAGAGCAGGGTAGAGTGAAAATTGTTTGACAGCGAGAGAGGGGGGGATAGCAAAGGGGGCGGTGGTGGGAGATACGACTAGTGGATGAATCTTAATAATTGAAGTTACGTTTCTGTTTATCGGTTTTTATGTGACCGCTGTGAAAGCAAGCTGACTTGTAGACGAATCAACCTGGGAGTCACAGCAACAGGGCATAGGATGTCGTGGACTGCTCCAGCCTTGTGGTTGAGAAAGCACAAGTAGCCTAGTACACCGCAACGCGGAAAATATTCGAAACCGAGAGAATGCGAATGGTTAGAAGAGAACGAATTCAAACAAAATGGAAACAATGTAGCATCGCTGCGGCATTTCATATAGCTAGGACTAGGGTAGGAAATAGATAGCTAGTGCTAGCTTGTGAACTAATATACATGCAAAGTTACTCAACAGAAAAGCTCAAACAGAGCCCGTAGTTGGTTGTTGAAACATAAAGAGTTCGCCGGTGTCTTCAGCTACCAAAGCAAAAGACAGGAGAAAAACTGCAATATGCTGCGGAGAAGACTTAATCGTTTGGTATGTATGGCAGCGACACTCATTCGGATTTCTATGGCAACACACATGGCTACCCACTTGCACCGGTCTACACGGATAACAGCTGGAGAACAGTCACTGACCACTTTCATGCGGCATCTCATCCACATCTTGCTATTGTCTTGACTTTAACCATTCTCAAGGTTGTTCACCAAGTCAAAGAGGCTACATTGAATCATAACGTTAACACTAGCAAAATTACAAGCTATTTGTAACTCAGGTCTTTATGAATAGTTCGCCATCAATCTTGATGCTTTAAGTCAAGAGACTGCGGGTTGTGCTGCTAAAGTTATCTTTTGACGCACATATTCTATCCAATTTAGTCAAATGTTTTGAGGCAAGGGTGTCATACAACCAGCCTATTTACTTTTAAACGTAAGACTATCCCTATACAAACATGTCATTTGAAGTGATTCATATTAGGTACACACTTGTCATTCTGACTCGAAGTAGTATTTCAGCCAAAGCCCTGAACAGGGCATGTTTCCTGCTGCTGTTAGACAGATTGCTAGCTAGCTCAGTTCCTGACTAACGTTTTCGTCAGCCCTCAGCCAGCATTTTGTATGAGTCACACTTTGAGGCTGCATTGCAATTCAAAAGAGGGCACTGCCGGATATTCAGTTTATTATCTGATGTGTAAACTGACGTTTGCTAATATCTGATAGTCATTGCTGTTCATAATTGTAAATCACGCAAAGCTTTCATGGTCGTCTGGGTTGCAGAAAATGTGTAATCTCTCTGAGCACTGCTTCAGTAGGGGATAGAGTAAACTTGTCATGAGGATAAATTATCATTGCATAAAAGTTGTCATTTGCAGCATTTCATAATTGTCTGTGAAATCCAGCCAAACATGTAAATGGTCTCTTCACAGGTTTTGTAGACATTAAATCATTGGTAGCGAATTGTCAAGTGACAGTGCCCAGTGATGGGGACAAATCCTGGTTAATGAGTGCTGAACCATTTTGACCACTTTTTATAGTCCTGACCTCCATAGTTGTCACTGTTAGATTGAATCCCCCAGAGTCAATGTGAGCAGTATAGATACCAACGTTAAATGAGGGGAACCGATATAGTAATGATGCAGCCTGACCCTCTTCCCGGCAGCTCTCTAAGTCATATGCCAGGTCAGCGTATTTTCTGGCTCTGGAGCTGTTTGCTTCTGTCATTTCTTTTTGGTGTGAGCTGTAAATAACACTGTGTGTGGAGCGGCGAGCCATACTGTCACTGATGCACATTGTGCTATCTCAGACTCTGCCTCCAGATTCACGCCTCCCTGACTTAGCTCTGGGGGGGGGTGGGCCGGGAGGGGAGGAGGGGGGGGCATTATGAGCGAGATAGTCTTTCTCGCTAAGTCTGAACGCAGTTTGAAGAGTGTACACAAGCCTCACTTGAGTATTTGTGACTCCATGTGTTGGTTAAACCCTGAGTGTCTTTGGAAAGTAATTAAAGATGGCTGTGTGGGGGTGAGCGGTGCTTGGCTGTGTGGGGGCGAGCAGTGCTTGGCTGTGTGGAAGAGAGCGGTGCTTGGCTGTGTGGGGGCGAGCGGTGCTTGGCTGTGTGGAAGAGAGCGGTGCTTGGCTGTGTGGGGGCGAGCAGTGCTTGGCTGTGTTGCAGAGAGCGGTGCTTGGCTGTGTTGCAGAGAGCGGTGCTTGGCTGTGTGGGGGCGAGCGGTGCTTGGCTGTGTGGGGGCGAGCAGTGCTTGGCTGTGTGGGGGCGAGCGGTGCTTGGCTGTGTGGAAGAGAGCGGTGCTTGGCTGTGTGGAAGAGAGCAGTGCTTGGCTGTGTTGAAGAGAGCAGTGCTTGGCTGTGTTGAAGCGAGCGATGCTTGGCTGTGTGGGGCGAGCAGTGCTTGGCTGTGTGGAAGAGAGTGGTGCTTGGCTGTGTGGAAGAGAGCGGTGCTTGGCTGTGTGGAAGAGAGCGGTGCTTGGCTGTGTGGGGGCGAGCGGTGCTTGGCTGTGTGGGGGCGAGCGGTGCTTGGCTGTGTGGGGGCGAGCGGTGCTTGGCTGTGTGGAGGAGAGCGGTGCTTGGCTTTGCATCAGGGGGAAGCTCCAGAGGTTGTAAATGCTCTGACAGGAATGCAGAATCACACAGTTGCCTTTGATGTCCCCTCTCAAGCCCTTGAAGGCAGCAGCAGCAGCAGTGTGTGATCTGCGAGAGGTGGAGCCTGGCGGAAATGTGATAGTATTCATTGTGGAAGCCCCTGCCTTGGCGGTGGGGGAGCAGCATGCACACATTCCATCGCCCAGGCTGTTCTCCACAACCTATCCTTCTCCACAGTGACTGGTGCTCTCCTGCTGGGTAGCTGGAGCCAGTGATGCTACTGTGTGACTTGATACTGTGCCATTAGTTTGGTTTCCATGTGAGGGCATTCATTTGACCTAGATCTTAATAAGTGTGCATTGACTTCAAAGAACACAGGTTGGGTGTGTTTTTTCAGATAATGATTATTTTCTGGTCCCAGCCTAGTGTTTTGCCATGATTATGCTTTCAAGTTGCCAATGCAGTCACACATGCACTATAATTATTAAGTTATTAGTCAATTATTTTAATTATAATTGGGGACAAAAACATATATATATATATATATTTAAAGTTATAATTAATGTGTTGAAGTGTGTTTTTATTGTTAAAGCTGTTCACATGCTCAGATGGCACAAAAACTTAATTTTATATTTCTTTCCTTTCCCTCTTTTTTTCCTCGTTTGTTATACAAGTTTAAGAGGCTAGCCCATTTGGTTTGTCCAAATGGATAATGGAAGCACCTGTAGCGGAGGTTCGGGTGCTTTCCCTGGGAGCGTCAGGCTGATGCAGTCTTTTGAAGTTCACCCCTGATGGGATCTAAACACTAAACTGGTGCAGGGTTAACCACATGACTGTGAAACCATAAGTGAGCTGGACCTAAAAAGCTAGTAAAGTACGCTGTGATTAAAAGGGCATTGTGACCGTTTGTCCCAACACCTCCTTTCCTCACACCCACACCCCTATATGCACAACGTTGGAATCCTTTTCATGTGACCAGTTGGTGCAGTTTCACTGGTCTTTTCAGCAGGATACTCCTCTTCTGAGTGCATTAAGATCCACTCAGGACACACAACCACTCTGCTTCCTTCTCTCACTATCTCTTTCTCTCTTTCTCTCCTCTCTTTTTCTCTCATTCTCTTCTATATCTCTCTATATCTCTCTATATCTCTCTATATCTCTCTGTATCTCT
The DNA here is from genome assembly GCA_903064625.1 of Mallotus villosus. Classification (NCBI taxonomy): domain Eukaryota; kingdom Metazoa; phylum Chordata; class Actinopteri; order Osmeriformes; family Salangidae; genus Mallotus; species Mallotus villosus. The sequence continues at coordinate 967,966 of CAEFZP010000039.1, forward strand.
CTGTATCTCTCTCTGTATCTCTGTATCTGTCTCTCTCTCTGTCTCTGTCCATCCGGTTGCAGGTTGACACCCTATGTTGGGGCCTTGGCCACGCTCCGCCCTGCCGCCTCCTCTCTGTGATGACCTCAGTGTTAATAAGCAGGCCTTGGCCCGGCAGCCAGGGGATGTTGTCTGGTATCAGGCCTCTGCAGGCTTGCATGTCAAACAGTGTGAGAGAGCCCCCAGGCGCTGTCAAGCTGCCTCAGGTCGAGCCGTGGCGTCAGCAGCCAGCTCGCTCACACACACTCGCACACACAGAGGGATGTTACCATCATACGGCTCCTTCGTGGGTGCACGCCGCCCCCTCCACGGTCGTGCCCTGCAGTCAGTCTCGTGGGTTGTGAAAGACCTTTTCAGTTATGGTTCTGTCGAGGCAATCGTTTCATCTGTAGTGGCACACATTCGTTGTATTCGTTAAGCATTGATGCCTTGAGCACCACCTGCCCCCGTGTGTGTCCATAGGGCCCCTGAAGCAGTGGCACTTTTCAAAGAAGCAGTCAAAAGCATTGCATGCCTCCTGTAAACACAGCATGGATGTGTTTGTGTCCACCATCCTGAAGAGCCCGCGTGTCTGGATGACTCAGATGCTCAGGTTTGAGCTCATTTAGCACACATTTCATACCGTGACCCCCCCCCTCCTCCTCCCCCACTCCTTGCTTTTAGCAGGCTATTTGTGAGCTTGTCGCTTGACAGCATAACTATGTATGGACCGAACCACCTGTTGTGGAGGGGGGTGGTTAGGTGATGACAGTGATGGGGGGTGTCAAACTGTGGGTCCGTCTCTAGCTGGAGTTCCGGGTGAGTGCCCGGGGGGGGTGAGAGTGCACCGAGAGTCCACACGAGGCTTGTGCCGGAGCTTGATTTATCAGGCCTGTTTTCATCAAGAGAGCTGCGTATTGATTAGCGCCGGGCTCCGTTTTGCCGCCATTAGTCTTCCGCTCCGAACCGGCCGGCGGACAGAAGTGCTTACTCTGACTTCTCTCTCTCTCTCGCTTCTCGCTCGCTCCCTGGTTCTCTGCCTCGCTCGCCCGGTGATGAAAGGCCAGCCAGTGGAGCTCATCTGCACCACACAGCAGGATAATAAATACATAGAATAGGTAGGAGGAGTGTGTGTGGGGGGGGGGAGGTACCAGGGGAAGCCAGGCGAGGGAGTCTAAGAGGGGATAAACTGTAGCTGGCTGATGGGACAGGCTGATGGAGCGCTGGGCCGCTGCGTGACCTAACCCAGGGAAATGGAGAGGGAATAGGTTCACCTGTCGTGTCCTCTCACACTCGAGGGTCTCTCTTCCTGCATGTAATGGCCTTTCATTTGAGGGTAAGCCCTGGTGGGGCGGAAGTGGTGGAATATGGGCCGTTGAAGAGGCAGATTTGGGAGCTCGGTTGCTTTCCGTGGCAATTTCCCCGTCTCCGTCTAAAAGCGAGGTTGAATTCTCAGTTTGTACTTCTAAATAATTCAGACGGCTTCATTTATTTTATATTCTCCTCGCAGCGTCCCCTCCTCTCCTGCCCCGTCACTAGCCCTGCCGTGGTATAGCAGCACTTAAAATGCCTTCCTGTCATCCATATATTTATAGAGGCTCATCCAGAGCTTCCCCGTGCGCTGCTCCGGCGTCACCCACAGAGCGTTCGCAGCGAGATGTGAAGAGAATGCTGAGATGTGTGCCGGGGATATATTTTTGTCTCTGCTGCACGTGTCTGTGTCTGAGTCAGGCGAGAGAGAAGTGGGGGGGAAGAGGGAGCCAGCACATTCCACGTTTCGTCATTTCAGTTTTCATTATCACTTTCTTTGCTGTACCTGAAACAATATGCTGACACAGGAGAGAGGAACCGCAGCCGCTGTGCAAAGGTTTAACGAGTGTCAGGTGACACACGTACACTCTCACACACACACACACACACACACACCCCAGCAACAGCTTCAGTTGAACAACAACCCACAGTGAATACCACAGCAAAGTCATGGTTAGGCAGCCGGCATCAGTCCCCCGGGGGAGAGAGATGAGTGTCTTAGCTGTGGTCACGAATGACTGGGAGGGCGACACACGCTCTCGGCTAAGAAGAACAAGCAGGAAGAATCCTCATTGATTTTAGTTGCGAGGGCCTGCTTGATGAAGCCTGGCTACCCCCTGCCCCCCCCCTCCCCCTCCCCCCCACAACTTAAGATAATTAATTGAATAGCAATTACAGTCAGAATAGCTGGTGCATTCTAAAAGATGATGAGATCAGAAGTGCTGCCGCCGATATGTAGATGTGATGTTTTAGGTCTCGTCAGCACGAAGACGTCTCCCCTCCCAGATGGCCACGTCTAGGGGAAGGGATGAAAGCCACCCAGCTTCTTTCAGCAGATTGCTTTTAGTCTGGGCACATGGAAACGAGAAGACGCATCACACTACACAGCATCACAGGCACCTGACCCCGCCCGGCCTCCTCTCTTTCCCATCCCTCTCACTCATCCCTCCGTCCCAGCCTCCCGCCTCGCTCTGAGTGGAGCGCTCGGCCGGGGAAACCAGACTCCAGTAACGTCCGCGCTTCTTTAAATTCACTCTTTAATTATAGATTAAAGAGTGACTTTGGTGCTTCTAGAAACGCGCTCGGTTTTCCCCTTTGAATATGAAGTGTTGGGATTTTTCTCCATAACACCCCCTTGAGAATAATTCCCTCCTGTCAGGCTATCCGGTACTTAGCCGGGCAGGCTGCTACAGGCTGGAGGGCCGGGTGGCTGGGGGGCCGGGGGGCTGGGGAGCCAGGGAGCCAGGGTGCTGTGGTGATCTGAGGATCAGGCTGGAGGGAGGTTGAGTCACGTAACTCCTACAGCCAGAACCTGCCTCCTGGAAGGCTTGTAGAATCAGACACGAGGAACTGAATCACTGGGTCTAACATTGAAAATGTGAATTGCTACATTAATAGGCAGATTGAGTCAGGCTTTTGTTTGAAGGTGGATATGACCAAATACTGACCATCCCTTAAAAGCAGGTTGTGGAGGAATGTGTGAGGTAACACACAGGCTAGTCTGCATTTTGAGGAAGGATGTCGAACACCATTGCTGTTCACAAACATGTGAGCATTCTGTAAAGTGCTTGCACGTTTCCTGTTTGTCTTATATTGGCCTTTTTTTCCCCCCACAGTAAACATTTCACATCAACTGCTCCTATTTGTTTTCATCATGTGCTGTGGTCTACACCTAACAATGTCATGCACATTGCCTCGGATACACACACGATCCTAGGGGAGCAGTCGGCCTCATTCTCCATCCTCACCCTACATGGGCGCAGGTGACAAGTGAATCAATCTTCCTTTTCAAGGCGAGCCTCGCCTGCCTAATGCTTCTGGCCACCTGTTACCTTTTCCAGTCAGAGAAAAACACTCCTTAAATAGTGCTGCCCTGCCTCCAGGACTGCTAGTGAGCAGCTCCTTTAGAGAGGCTCCAGGACTGCTAGTGAGCAGCTCCTTTAGAGAGACTCCAGGACTGCTAGTGAGCAGCTCCTTTAGAGAGGCTTCAGGACTGCTAGTGAGCAGCTCCTTTAGAGAGACCAGGACTGCTAGTGAGCAGCTCCTTTAGAGAGACCAGGCTCCAGGACTGCTAGTGAGCAGCTCCTTTAGAGAGACCAGGACTGCTAGTGAGCAGCTCCTTTAGAGAGGCTCCAGGACTGCTAGTGAGCAGCTCCTTTAGAGAGACCAGGACTGCTAGTGAGCAGCTCCTTTAGAGAGACCAGGCTCCAGGACTGCTAGTGAGCAGCTCCTTTAGAGAGACCAGGCTTCAGGACTGCTAGTGAGCAGCTCCTTTAGAGAGACCAGACCCCAGGACTGCTAGTGAGCAGCTCCTTTAGAGAGGCTTCAGGACTGCCAGTGAGCAGCTCCTTTAGAGAGACCAGGCTTCAGGACTGCTAGTGAGCAGCTCCTTTAGAGAGACCAGACCCCAGGACTGCTAGTGAGCAGCTCCTTTAGAGAGACCAGGCTCCAGGACTGCTAGTGAGCAGTTCCTTTAGAAAGACCAGACCCCAGGACTGCTAGTGAGCAGCTCCTTTAGAAAGACCAGGCTTCAGGACTGCTAGTGAGCAGCTCCTTTAGAGAGACCAGGCTCCAGGACTGCTAGTGAGCAGCTCTTTTAGAAAGGAGCTCCAGCTTTTTCCCCTAGCAGCAGCAGCCAGTTCTCTGACTGAGGTCTAGATGAGTTTTCTTTCTCCTCTGGTGTCCAGGGACTTGGTGTAATGTAGGCCAGTTTAGAGTACAGTACACTGAGTGTCTGTCTCCCTGCCTGCCTGCCTGCCTGCCTGCCTACTGCAGCTGTGTAGATGCTTCTAGAACAATGGGCCGTTTCCATTCGACAGCAGCTCCTCAGCACCGGCTCTCTGTTCAAGTTGCACTATTAATACACCATGGAGCCACTGTCTGCCAAGGCTAGTCTGCTGAAGACAGGAAGACAGGGCCATGAGGACTGGGGACTAGAAAGGGGCTTTGTGGGGGAGCTTGTGATGGAGATGACACCGGTGGTTTCATTATGGTGTGATATATCGTCCCACTGTCCCACTGCACACAGAACAAGAAGCAAGGGTCTGCAGGGCTAAGTATGCTGCAGCCGGGGGGCTGTTGAGTCATGTTCTGAGACACTGTTGTCCTGAGTCTGTAGTTTAACCATAAAGACTAGAATGTGTGATTGAAACTGAATGACCACCAACCGTCTCTGGAGGGGATCTCTCGCTGAATTGCTCCTTCCAAGGTTTCTTCCATTTGTTCTCCTCTAGTGGGTTTTCCTGGGAGTTTTTCCTTGTCTTCCTTGAGGGTTTAGGTTGTTGTTTGAGGGGCAGGTATATGTGTGTATGTGAAGCCCTCTGTGACATTGCTTGTAAAAAAGGGCTATCATTTTGATTCGATGAGAGGGAGAGAAGAGCGAAGGAGAGAGGAGGCTTCCTGGAAGACTAGTACCGCATCGAAGAGCAGCATCGGTGCGTGTCCTGTGCTTAAACATTAAACACAGAACCAAGTCCAGGCTCTGTACAACAAGGACTCGTTTTGTTGCATACTTTGTGCATGCCTCCCCCACAATGTCATACAATGGACATATTTGTTTCAGTGGGAACACTGGGATGTGCCCCACCCCCATCATGTTGTCCTCCTAAACCCTGTGGATGTCCCTTGTTATCATATCACTCACTACAGTGAGCACATACAGTGCACTTGATCGAGGAGGGGAGGCCCCCAAGCCGGATATCCCTGTGTGGGGCTGCATGAGGTGGTGTGTGTGTACCAAGTAGGCTACGAGACCGGTTAGGGAAGGAAGACTGCCCTTTATTGACTCTGTCTCAGAGAAATAATCTCCTTCATCACGAGATAAGGGGTTGTTAGACTCATAAACATCGTGGTAATCATTACTGGAGGTTGTGTTCGAGTACACAGACGCACGCACAAAGTAGACGTTCTCTTTTCACACCTCACGTCCTGTGTGTGACATTGTGCCACTGTGCTCGTTATTGAACATCCTCAATTTGTCCCTGGCGCTGAATAAGAGACTCTTCTTCTTCTTTCGCGATCTCTGCCTCGCGCGGAGCGAGTCCCGTTCAAAAGCAGATGGTCAGGTAGAGCGAGGAGGGCGCCGCTTCTGCTGCGGGGGGAGCAGGTGTCGCGGGGACACGCGTGGGATCCTGAGAGGTGCCGGAGGTCTCCGCCGTTGGCGCGCAGCATGCGGCTACTTCACACCTCATTAAAGCAGCCTAAGGAGATTTTTGACATTCCTCACGAAGCTTAAGGAGTCTGCGTCAGGCAACAAGCTTAGGCCTGAGTTTCACAACAGAGACTTCTCTTGTTTGCGGTCGGGCCTCTTAAATTGGGTTTACACAACGTAGACAAGCTTCCTTCTATTCTTTTAGCTGTAGTTATCTGTCGTTGAGCTAATCCTGTTCTACGTTTTTCTACTTGTTCTGGTGGCTTGATACATCTCACTTCCTCTTTTACACAGGAGGCCGCACCTATTTTTACCAACGAGCATTTGACTGTCCAACCTCCAAATTCATTTGCAAATAACATGCAAACAAATGCAGTCCGGGGAAGTCTACACGTTTGTAGCCTCCGTATCACCTTCAGCCAGAGAACTCCCTGTGCTCGGCTCACAGAAAACAGACTTGTCATGTTCAGTCACTGGCCAGTGACACCAAGTGACAAGCACCGACATCTGCTCGGAGATGTGCATGGGAGATCATTGCTGTGTCTGTGCCTCCTTTGACCTCCCCTCGGTCCCACGCGTCTGTCAGGGTGACATGGAGATGCAGACGGACAGCGGTGGCTTCCCCCTCAGAGCGCAGGGCAGTGCCTGCATTATTCAAAGGCCCAGACAAGTCCACCCCAAGCTCTTTCTTTGGCCTTTTTCTCTTTGAGCGAAGAACAACTTCAGATGTTTTCTTAGGGTTGGTGTCTGTGTGTGTGTGTGTGTGTGGTGTTTTCCTTCCCGGGGTCGTGTATGTTTGTCAGCCCCAGTGGGGGGGCTCCGAGGAGAGGGCCGGCCTGTGTCGAGCAGAGCCGCCTGGTGTTGCTCTTAGTAGCACGGCTGGAATCGGCAGCGTGCTGTTGTGTGCCTCGTCTCCAGTAGTCCAGAGTGTTTTGCAAGGGCATGGCCGTCAGCCAGACCGAGACAGGCTTCCAGGAAGCCTATAGCGCTGTACCTGACAGCCAACTGGGAGCCAGAGGGATGGAGGGGCTGGGGAGAGGAGGGCTGGGCCGAGGAGGGCCGGGCCGAGGAGGGCGGGGCCGAGGAGGGCGGGGCCGAGGAGGGCGGGGCCGAGGAGGGCCGGGTCGAGGAGGGCCGGGGAGAGGAGGGCCGGGCCGAGGAGGGCCGGGCCGAGGAGGGCCGGGCCGAGGAGGGCCGGGGAGAGGAGGGCCGGGGAGAGGAGGGCCGGGGAGAGGAGGGCCGGGCCGAGGAGGGCCGGGCCGAGGAGGGCCGGGCCGAGGAGGGCCGGGCCGAGGAGGGCCGGGCCGAGGAGGGCCGGGCCGAGGAGGGCCGGGCCGAGGAGGGCCGGGCCGAGGAGGGCCGGGGAGAGGAGGGCCGGGCCGAGGAGGGCCGCCCCGTCAAATCCTCACTCTGAACACTGCTTCCATCGTGGGGGTTTTGAGCAAAACAATGAACGCGGGGCAGAGCCAAAGAGTTAGCGCGAGCCCCAAGTGAGTTCTCTGTGAAGGTCTGTTTGTCAGCCTTGTGAGTGGGCATTGTGACGGAGCCACGCTGGGCATCGCTGGTGAGATGCTGTGACAGTGTCATCAGTGTGAAGTCATCCTCTTCTGCTTGGCGGAGGCTGAATGCAGTCTTGTGTGTCGCCCCGGCGCTCCTCTCAATGGCACGCATTTACGCCCCCGTGCCAGCCCGCGCGCCCGCTTTAACAATGTGTGCAGAATTTGCTTTAAAGCGTAATCTAATAATGCCCCCCCCCCACCCCCCCAAAATAAAATTGGAGCTCAAGTCAATTCTCTAATGCACTGTTTATTTCCGAGCAATTGCATCTCGGCTCAATTGAGCGTTCTATGTTTGCCGTATTGATCCCGGCCGTCCCCTTGTTCTAGCTAATGCATTTTCATCAAGCTGCGGATCTGCTGTCCAGCATGGAGCTGGCACTCTGTTACGCTGCTGCCATACTGCTGCCTTGCTGCTGCTGCAGTGGCTTTCAACTGCCTAGTCTGACCTTTGACAATGAGGTAGAGATCATTTCCATACATTTCTCTCTTTTTTTTTCCCTTACCGTAGCATTTCTGTTGCACGGCAGTGGGCCCGCACACACACACACAGACACACACACACAGTCACACACTGGAGTTTTGGAGATGAGTATGGAAATCACGTATCGAGTCTAAAATGAATCAAGACCCTAAAGTCTGACCCTCATTATATTTAACACAGAATGTTCTCCTTAATCAATGAGCGTTCAATGGTGCTGCTCTTATCTCCATCACCCTGGGGCCTCCTCGATGGACGGCTTCCTCTGTTAATATGCAATTTCATCAACAGCCAGATTTCCATGCGTCTTCGTGTCTGCGCTCCATGTAGGGTGAGGCAGTTTGTCTGCTGTTGAGTAACTCTTGATTTAAAAGCCCGCTGTGTTTACCTACTAGGCCTGTAACCTTGAGGCAGTGCTGTGCTCTGGCGGTTAATGACTCCCAAAGAAAGAGAGAGCAAGAGAGAGAGAGAGAGGCTGGAGCAGATAAGGCGTGGACTAGGCTGGGTACTCGTGGTCCTGTTGGCTACTCTCTCCACTCCCCCAGCCAAAGACCCCTGCAGCACATTTCCTGGCTTCAAGGCTAATTTGTTTTGTAAATGGTTCCTTGTTTGCAGTGCAAAAATGTGCGTTGTCCGCACACCTGTGTGTTTTCTTTTTTTTCTTCTTCCCCCCCATTTCTTTTGAAGTACAGCACATGTGTTCTTGTGGACAGTATCGACAGTGCTGTCTCCACTGGTGTCGGGGGGGGGGCGGGGGGAGGGGTTTGGGGGCAGGAAAGACATGCTGAGGAGCGCTGCACTGGTGGAAGAGCCGCTATCTAGATACAGGGAGATGTGGTTTGAAGATGAGCTGCTGGCTCCTATTGGCCGGGGCAGAGGCTGCAACACCACATGACCACTCGTTTGTCATCGTAAAGCAGAGGGAGTGTTGTCTTGTGGTTGGACCGGTTGTGCTTCCTCTCCCCTCTCACCTCCTCTCTGGCAGCTCGATCCATCCGGCCTGTGCTGCTGGAGGGAGTCAGAGTGGGCCAGCGAGTGGGCTGCAGGTTCGACAGCCACACTGAGGTGTGAACACAAGGAGCCATGCATGACAGAGCTTTATGTAAGCTAAGCCGCGTCTGGCTCCTCTCAGCCAGGAAGGAGGGGCACTGGGAAGGGACACACATCCCACTCATTTCTCTTTTCACTGGAAAATATGCTTGTTTTTTTTCCCTTCCCCCCCTCAACTCTTAATGAGAAGAAAATGATTGCGTAAGTGTGTTTGTCTCTGCATGCAGAGCGAGAGTCCCAGTCTCTAAGGCTGTGGGGCTTTGATCAAACCTGTTCCCAGAAACAGACCCCAGGCCGCTCCGTGGACAGGTGGCCTTTGCTCACACGGACCCTGTCGCTGGTCCGGGATCAGCTCCCCGTCGCGTCTCCCTCGGTGCACTTCCTGCCCCTGTCCAGCCCAGGTATTAGAACTCCTGCTCCCCCCTCGCTGGGGCACCTCAATAATTCACAGCCTCAGTAAGAGCTCTTCTGCTCTGTACTACCCAAGAACACTGGACGTCAGTTAGGGGCGGGGCCAGGGGGGCTAGGGGGGCTAGGGGTGTCATTTGAGTGGGTCTGAGAGCACTGGAGGAGGTGAGAACATGTTGTGTTACCACCTTGAAGTGTGGGAGGAAGGGGTGTGGAGAGACGAGAGAATATCACAAGATAGCACCCCCCCCCCACCCCCTCCCTTTCAGACAATGGTGTTGTTGGTCCAGCCAGGAAGGAAGCAGGAAGACCAATGAGGAGATATGGACCCCGGCAGTGATCCGGCCTGAGCTCAGACTGACCTGTGGAGGAGGGGAGAGGAGGGTTCATCTACTCTGACTCTCTCTCTCTCTCTCCCTCTCTGACTCTCTCTCTCTCTCTCTCTCTCCAGCTCGCTTCCCGGGCCCTGCCTGCCATACCTGCCATTCCTGTCAGGTATGCTGAAGGTACAGGTCAGGACAGGCTGTGTGTCTGCCCTCTGACCCCTGTCACTGTCACTAGGCTGGGAAGCAGGAGCCTCCACGAGGGCCTGTCTCAGTGTGCTGCTGTCAGAAGACCTGGTCTGGGTCTTAGGTGCCCTCTCTCCATCCCACCTCCAGCCTGGGCACAGGAGATCTGGAGCCCATAACTCTCTGCCTGCCTGCTCCCCCCTCCCCCCCCCCTCCCCCCTCCCCCCTCCCCCCTCCCCCCTCCCCCCCTCCCCCCCTCCCCCCCTCCCCCCTCCCCCCTCCCTCCTCCCCCGTCCTCTTCCCAGGCTGTTCAGCAGGTAGCTGTGTTTTCTAACTGGCTAATCATTGTCGACTGTCCACAGAGAGAAGAATTTAAACTCATGATGGGTCTCTGGTGCCCTCCGTGTTGTCCCGTTGACCCGTGTCACAGCTGTCTTTGTTCCACACCGTATTGGGGGCTCCCCTGGTACGTGGTTTCATATGTAGGGTGGTGTGATTAGAACGGAGCTCAGCTGAGCCCTTCATCAAATCCTGAAAGTTGAATCTCTTGAGCCTCTCTCTCTCTCTACACATGAACTATTAGGAAAGGCCTATTGTGCTTTAATAGGGTACCGTCTATGGACCGCAATGTCGAAATGAAAGCAGTATCACTGTTTACATTGATTTATCTAGCCCTCTGTGCCTCAGAAAGGGGGTTAAGTGTTCATTTCGAGTCAAGTTATACATTTATTCTTTTTTTTCCGCCCAGGATGCATTTTGTTTTACCCAGCGCCTCTTTATCATGTTTCTGCTGGTTCATGAGATTCCACCACATGGCCTCTCTACAGGTGCTGCTTCCATTGGCTCTGTCTCTCACCCAGCGTAACAGTCTCCCCCTGTGTCCAACAGTGTCTGATATCCTTCTCTCCCTTTCTCTTCCTCCCATCGCTCCTTCTTCCCCCCTCTCTTGCCATCTCTCCTTGTGACTCCTCCCCCCTCCCCCCCTCTCTCTCCCCCTCTCTCTCTCTCTCTCTCTCTCCCCCTCTCTCTCTCTCTCCTCTCTCTCTCTCTCTCTCTCTGTGTAGTTTGGAAGAGAGGAGGGCAGGGTAGACAGCCGGACTGTCTACGTGGGCCACCGACCGTGCCCCTCTGCCGAGGCTTTCATCCCCCCCAAGTTCTGCGACAATAGAATTGTATCTTCCAAGGTAAGACCGGCTCCCCACACACACACACACAACGGAGAGGGATCCATCTCAGACCAGGCCTTACGTTTCATATCTTAACATTCCACATAAACATAACACTGTGTGTGAATGAGACAAGAGCGAGGCCTTGAGCTCCGCACAGCCGCTCCCCTCGCCGTGTTCCAGGAGGGATGCTGGGATCGTGGCAGGGGTTGATTTCCTACCTTTACACACTTAGTCAAGGCTGTCTTTCATTTCTTTCTTTCTTTATCCCACCTCCCACTGCCTCTCCACACACTCCTCTTCCCAAACCAATGGAAGGCTGTTATTTGTCTGTCAGGAGAGCGCTGTCTGGAGTAAATGCATGGTTGCTATTAATGTACCAGCAGGGTGGGGCCATCCAATCTGTCCCACGCCTCTGATGGACCCCCCCTTAAATCTCCCCTTTTCCTTCCATTCCTGTGTCTCTGTCTGGGTGTAGACCCAGGTTGGGGGGTGGGGCTGGGCTGGCTGGGTGGGTTATAGATGTATTCTTGGGGGTGGGAGGGATTTATAGTGCGGCAGAGGGTCCAACTGAGTATGGACCAATCAATTAGTCTCCTGCGTTGCCGTGTAAACAGCCTTTAATGACCCTGGGCTGTGGTGTTTCTTCCTCCATGCCTCTGCCTTCCATCATCCTGCTGCTGCCTCTCCTCCTCTGCTGCTACCACCTTGCTCACTGCACCAGCTCTCTGTCTCACTCGTGCTCTCTCTCTCTCTCTCTCTCTCTCTCTCTCTCTCTCTCTCTCTCTCTCTCTCTCTCTCTCACCCACACGCACAGCCTCTTCTTTCCTTTCTCTTACTACTCTCACTCACTCTTTCTTTTTCTCCCTGACCAAATTAAACGGGCTGTTCTGCAACCTCTGCATTCCATCCCCCTGCCCATGCAGGACACTCCTCCGCCTCTCCCTCCCTCCACACTCAGGGCTGCCAGGTTTGCGGTTTTCTCAGCAAATTGGGATACTTTGAAAATGTTGTCGCGGGTAAAATAAAGAGCCAAACAAATCAGGTTCTGGTTTTTAACGTAAAACTACATCTCAGCTGCAGTCTAATTTCAGTGGTTTACCGCTTATGTTTGTATTACATTTATATAACTCACAGCAAGTAAGCTAGCTAGCCTTCTCAAGGCTTCTCAATCTCATATACTTCTAGACTTCCAGTTAGGTCTGGCAACACTGTCGACACCGCTATTGTGTGCAAGCTCTTGCATGCGCATGTGAACGTAATATATCTCTGTAGTCTGTTGTCTCTTGGGGGTTGGCCGCTACCTCTTGGGCATTGTCTGTCTGTCTCGTGGGGATTGGACAGATAGCTTTGTAGGTGCTGCAACACTGTTATCAGCAGCCATGGCCACTTAGAACAGAAACCAAGGGCAGGCTGCCAGCTTGATAAGGTAATTGTCAAGCTGGGCCGGGCGAGTGAAAGGGATAAGTCGCTTACCTGAATCAATGGAATACCTGCTGGCCCTGGAGACTGCCTCCCCTCCCTGGATCACGGCTAGATCGGAGAGGGAGAAGTTGCGCGCACACACACACAGTGGAACTGATGAATATTGAATGTCTAATCCTTACTCTGGCCTTTGTTCCTGTGAGGAGCTGAAGAGAAACCGTGTGTCACAGTAACAGAATCAAACAAGTATCCCCGGAATGTTCCATAGACTGGATTGTTGTATATTTATTTACGAAAAGGTTTTTCATTCCATTTCGATGTCGTCTAAGTGTCCCTCTCTCTCTCTCTCTCTCTCTCTGTTTGTTTTCCAGTACACACCGTGTGGAACTTTCTGCCAAAGAATCTGTTTGAGCAGTTCAGAAGAATAGCTAACTTCTACTTTCTCATCATCTTCCTGGTGCAGGTGAGTGTGCAGATGGGCTGTACGTGTGTGGCTTGTGTGTGGGCTTCAAATGTGTCTGTGCCTATTTAAGGCAGGTGTAAAAATGTGTGTGTGTGTGTGTGTGTTTCCCTGCCGTGTGTGTGTGTCTTTCCTACCCATCAGTGGAAAGTGTGCGTGGGCTTAGGGAGAGAGGGCTGGCTAACGTGCTGGGTGACATGTTTATCCCTCAGCTCAACGCTCGGCCCAGCGTCTTGTCTCCTCTATCAGCTCCCCCCCATCTGGCCTGGCAGTGATGGAGCAGGGAGCTGGAGAGGGACGCCTTGTCTGGCTACTCTCTCTCTGCCTACTCTCTCTCTCTCTCTCTCTCTCTCTCTCTCACTCACTCCCTCTCTCTCGCTCTCTCTCTATGTCTCTCTCTCTATGTCTCTCTTTCTCTCGCCCTGGAGATGGAAACAGAAGGCTCCCCAGCCGTAACCTAAACTCCGGGCCCACACACACAGGCTCTGCTGTGTAAACAGGAGCGGTGTACTAGGGGAGATGGGGCATTCAGAGAGGATGAGCTCACAGTGGGGCTGCAGTTGACAGAGAGGTCCACTCTGACCCTCTCGCCCTCCTCACGTCCAGACCCTCTCTCCCTCCTCACGTCCAGACCCTCTCTCCCTCCTCACGTCCAGACCCTCTCTCCCTCCTCACGTCCAGACCCTCTCTCCCTCCTCACGTCCAGACCCTCTCTCCCTCCTCAAGTCCAGACCCTCTCGCCCTCCTCACGTCCAGACCCTCTCTCCCTCCTCACGTCCAGACCCTCTCTCCCTCCTCACGTCCAGACCCTCTCACCCTCCTCACGTCCAGACTCTCTCGCCCTCCTCACGTCCAGACCCTCTCGCCCTCCTCAAGTCCAGACCCTCTCTCCCTCCTCACGTCCAGACCCTCTCACCCTCCTCACGTCCAGACCCTCTCGCCCTCCTCAAGTCCAGACCCTCTCTCCCTCCTCACGTCCAGACCCTCTCTCCCTCCTCACGTCCAGACCCTCTCTCCCTCCTCACGTCCAGACCCTCTCACCCTCCTTACGTCCAGACCCTCTCGCCCTCCTCAAGTCCAGACCCTCTCTCCCTCCTCACGTCCAGACCCTCTCACCCTCCTTACGTCCAGACCCTCTCTCCCTCCTCACGTCCAGACCCTCTCTCCCTCCTCTCCTCTCTCCACCTGGCCAGGAGCCCTTGTTGGTTTGTTTGTCCGCGGCCTCTTTTTGTTTACTGTTGACTCTCCACCTGTTTGTTGTCGTATGAGTCGTGCAGTTCTCCTGTGTGGGACTGCGCAGCGGCGCTATTAGCATACGATGACAGAGCAGGCAAAACGTTCAGGTGTGTGTGTTCAACAGTGAGTGCCATTGCAAATGCGCCTGATTCGTGAACTTGAGTGTGTGTGTGTGTGTCACACGATGTTTACCCCAGCCAGGCATGTGGCTGGCGTCGTTCCACTAATCCATCCTCTCTAGAGGGGCTCCTCATCCCAGCCCTCCACTTCTCCCCCACACAGTCAGTTATATCACACGGAGAGCTGGGGAGCACACCCACACACACACACACACACACACACACACACTGCACACCCCACTCAAACGCACGGATCACACGGCCAGAAATAAACCCTTTTCAGATTCCCCAGAGGCTTCAAGCAAAGGCACCATCAGAACCCAAACTCCTGCAACCCCCTCACCCTCTCTCTCTCTCTTTCTCTCTCTTTCTCTGTCCCTCTCTCTCCCTCTCTCTCACCCTCTCTCTCCCTCTCTCTCTCTCCCTCTCTGCAGCTCTGCACTGCTGACGTCAGCAAGCAGGAAGCCCTCTGTTCTTCTGGGATCCACAAATAGACACTGGCTGATAAAAAAGCACCAGGCGCCTATAAATAGCCCTGCGTGCCTGTGCCTGGTTCTGATCGAATGGGAGCGGATCACAGGGTAGATGGAGAGGAGGTAGAGAGAGGGTGGGAGGGAAGGAAGGGGGGGGTGGAAGTGAGGGAAAGAGTGATGATAATGATGATCATGATCACTAGGGGGATGAGGATGAGAGCAGTTGAGGGGGAGAGAAGGAGGGAGAGGGAGGTGCAGAGAGGAGAGGGCAGAGGATGAGAGGAATGTTGAGGGAAGGAGAGCGAGAAAGAGATGGGATGAGGTTAGAGAGAGAGAGACAGAGAGAGAGAGAGAGGGAGCAAGAGAGTGAGAGGAGGGCTGGGGATGAGAGGAATGTTGAGGGAAGGAGAGTGAGAAAGAGATGGGATGAGGTTAGAGAGAGGGAGCAAGAGAGTGAAAGGAGGGCTGGGGATGAGAGGAATGTTGAGGGAGGGAGACTGAGAGAGACAGATGGGATGATAAGGTTAGAGAGAGAGAGAGAGAGTGAGAGAGATGGGATGAAAAGGTTAGAAAGAGATGGAATGACATGGTTAGAGAGGGAGGTAGAAAGAGGAGGAGAGAGAGAGAGGGAGGGCTGAGGATGGGAGGCCCCCTGCGCTGCCCTGAGAGCGTCATGAGGGACCCTGTCACCGTCTGTGGCTCAGCCTGACACACTTCCCTGCTCTGATGTAGGCTAGGGCGGGCCTGGGCACACATGTGTCCTGGAGCGGGGGGGGGCCTGGGCACACATGTGTCCTGGAGTGGGGGGGCTGGAGGGGGGGCGGGCCTGGGCACTCACTGCCTGGAGTGGGGGGGCTGGAGGGGGGGAGGGGGGGGGGTCTGATCGAAAGATGGCGAAAGATGGGAAAGGGCTAGCTAGTCAGGTGGTTTTCGGGGCTTGTAGCGCTGTGATTAATGGATGAGTCTGGAGTGAGATGGTGAGTAGTTTGGGATGTAGCTGGGCAGAGGCGGTCCCATCGAGCTAATGCTAGGGGAAACACCAGGGTGATGCTGTGTGTGTGTGAGTGTGTGTACATGTACGCGTGTGTGTGTTCATGTACATAGATGTGTGTGCTTGATTTCGAAGCAGGCGATGGCTGAGTGTCCACTGTGTAAAGGGGGTGGTAGTGGTCAGTGTGTATGGTCCAAGTCTCTGGCACAGGGACACTCTGTCCTCTGCACTTCCCTGGGTCAGACACTCTCTTAATATCTTTCATCTTTCTGGCCCGGCCCCGCTACCTCCATATGGGATTGTATCAATTTATTAAATAGAAAAATGATGTGCTCTACTCCACCGTCCGCCCAGCATCCATCACATCCTGGCCCAGCCCCGCTCAGCACCCCTACCCTGCTGCTGCTGCTGCTGCTGCTGCTGCTGCTGCGTGGACCCGCTCCCCTGCAGGCTGGGCTGGGCTGGGCTGTGGACCTGCTCCCCTGCAGGCTGGGCTGGGCTGGGCTGTGGACCTGCTCCCCTGCAGGCTGGGCTGGGCTGGGCTGTGGACCTGCTCCCCTGCAGGCTGGGCTGGGCTGGGCAGGCTGGGCTGGGCTGGGCTGGGCTGGGCTGGGCTGTGGACCCGCTCCCCTGCAGGCTGGGCTGGGCTGTGGACCCGCTCCCCTGCAGGCTGGGCTGGGCTGGGCAGGCTGGGCTGGGCTGGGCTGGGCTGGGCTGGGCTGTGGACCCGCTCCCCTGCAGGGCGGGCTGGGCTGGGCTGTGGACCCGCTCCCCTGCAGGCTGGGCTGGGCTGTGGACCCGCTCCCCTGCAGGCTGGGCTGGGCTGTGGACCCGCTCCCCTGCAGGCTGGGCTGGGCTGTGGACCCGCTCCCCTGCAGGCTGGGCTGGGCTGGGCTGTGGACCCGCTCCCCTGCAGGCTGGGCTGGGCTGGGCAGGCTGGGCTGGGCTGGGTCGAGTGGGGATATGGACATGCAGTAGCAGTTTCTGGTTGTGGCTGCTGGAGCCTGCTGAAGGAACAGGGCTGAGTACACAGACTGGAACACAGGCAGAGTCTGTCCACCTGGGCCCAGGCCCCCGGACTCTCTGCTCACCTCACCTCCAGCTCTGCTCATAGGGGCTGGGGAGGTCTCCTAATCCTAGAGAAACACTTCTGTCTCTGTCTGTCTCTCCCTCACTCTCTCCCTTCCTCACTTTCTCTCACTCTCTTCCTCACTCTCTCCCTCCCTCACTTTCTCTCCCTCACTTGCTCCCTAACTCTCTCACTCTCTCTCACTCTCTCTCTCCATCTCCCTTACTTTGCATTCCTGCTGAAGGTCGGATGTGCACCAGGCCGTCTCCAACTTCTAATTGATTTATCTCCCAGTTAATTGTAATCACACCAAAGCTCAGATGCTTTGTGGTGCGTTCCATGAAAGTCTTCTAGTGTGCGCGTGTGTGTGTGCGCTAGTGTGTGCGTAC
The DNA here is from genome assembly GCA_903064625.1 of Mallotus villosus. Taxonomy (NCBI): domain Eukaryota; kingdom Metazoa; phylum Chordata; class Actinopteri; order Osmeriformes; family Salangidae; genus Mallotus; species Mallotus villosus. Next base: position 984,996 of record CAEFZP010000039.1, read on the forward strand.
GCTAGTGTGTGCGTACGCTAGTGTGTGTGTGCGCTAGTGTGTACGCGTGCGACAGAGAGCGAGAGCCCTGTTTTTGCATGCAGGGTCTGCGTGCTCGTCTCATTCCCAGTCAGAGCACAGGTGAGGAAAGCACCAGGGAGGGTTGGTTCCTGCTCCCGCCTCCTCTGATGTCTATCTGACAGCTTGTCCCGCTCCCGGCTGGAATGGCAACCAACCAGCCGGCCCGGTTGCCCGCCGAGACGTGCCCGCGCACACAGCGGCGTGCGTGTCATTACTCGCTCGTCATTGTTTGCTCTCTGCGGGAACTTGGTGGTTGAGTGTCTGCGTGCCACAGGATCAGGAGTCGGGCAGCTCAGTCTGCCTTGTGAGGGCTTTAGAGGGTACACTGGCACGCACGCACACACACGGTGGGTTGTGTGTTATGAGGGATATTTGTGCAGGACTTTTGGCTCTGAGTGCTGGTCAAGTGGTGCTCCTGAGCTGGTGAAGGATTATCTTGCCCTTGTGTTCTCTCTGTCTCTCTCTGGGGAGCTGTACCAGAGGCCCTCCTCCACCACCCCCCCCACCCCCGCCAGCAGATTAAGCAGTCAGCCTGCTGGCCTCATGTTCAGGTAGCCGGTGGTCCCTTCCTGGTCAAGGCTGCAAACATCCCCCCCCTGTACATCAATATGGAGTTTTGGGAAGATGCCACACACGCATAGTTATGGCAGACAGCTCCGCCTTCTGAGCTGTTATTGCCACGCTATCCCCCCCCCTCCCTCCTGCCTCCTCCCTCCCTCCCCCCTCCCATGCTGGATGACTGTGTTGTAACTTGCCAAATGTTGTTAGACTCAGTTTCCCATGTCAAGTTATTCTGGTCTCCGAAATGGCGTCAACAAACGCCCTTTCTTTGCAGCGTTCCCTAAAGCGACGAGGTGTAGCCCGCATGCTGCGGTTGTAAATGGAGAAAAGTGTCGAAGGTGACACGTTCACTTCTCTGCTCTCCCCCTCTAGGTGATCGTGGACACCCCCACCAGCCCAGTCACCAGTGGCCTACCCTTGTTCTTCGTGATCACAGTAACCGCCATCAAACAGGTGAGGTTCTTCTTCAGCTCGCACGCACTGACCGACTCGCTCACTTCCTCCCTTTGTATCGTCACTTCTTCAAACATTACCCACAAGTCCCCGCGGTGAGACATCAAGTACATAAATAACCGAAAAGCTTTCGTATTGAAATATCACCGATGCATTATGGATGTGTCCTCCTTCGCCAAGGTTCAGTTTCTAAAGTGCCGTGGTTGGATCAGAGCGAGGGAGGGCGAGAGAGCGAGGGAGGGTGAGAGAGTTTGGGAGTGGGACCACATGGTCTCTGGGTGTGGAAGCAGAGAGGGATGAGAGGCGTGTCCCTGCTCCGCCCCTCTCCTCAGCAGCCTCTGGCCCCAGCCTCAGATGCATTGTTTTAGGATTGGCTTTTCAGCGGTGGCCTGCTGCTGGGGCTTTTGAATGAGCACAATGGAGGGGTGGACTTCCTTCCAGATTTATATGGGACACGGGGAGAGAGCAGGCCGGGCGGGTGCTGCTGCCACTGCTGCCCTCAGCCAGACTTTGAAGTGGGACACTGGGGAGGGAGGGAGGGGGGTGGGGAGGGGGGGGTGCTGTATAGCCAGAGAGATAATAATAATAAGTCTTTATATTGTGCTGCACCTCCTCTCTTTGCTCCACCCCTTATTCCAGCTCTGAAATGGCACTCATGTTTTTTCCTCTCTCTCCCTCCCTCCCTCTCTCTCTCTCTCCATCCATCCACTCATCCTCCTTTCCCTCCCCTGCTCGCCCCTAACTTCCTCTGTCCTTCCCGTCCACTCTGGCTCCCAAATTCCTGTTGGCTCTGGCTTTGGGTTTGCTGTCCGCTGTCCTCCCTCTCTCAGGGCTACGAGGACTGGCTGCGGCACAAGGCAGACAACGAGGTGAACAAGTACCTGGTGACTGTGCTGGAGGACGGCCTCCGAACACGCAAGGAGAGCGAGAACATCAAGGTGCACCTCAGCCCCCTCCTCCAGCCGTCTGCCGTGACACACACTGACGCTGGGAACGTGTGTGTGTGTGTGTGTGTAGCGTGTGTGGGTCTGTAGCGTGTGTGTTTGCGTGCGCTTGTGTAAGAGATGTGGGAGTATTGTAACCCTGCCTTAATAGATTATCCAATATGAATTGCGGTGTGTGTTTGTGTGTGTGTGTTGAACTTCCTGGCTCCCCTTCCTTCCTGTGTCATCCAGTTTAGACGAGCTTTAATCCCATGTCCTTCTCCTCGCCCCCCCCAGGTGGGAGACGTGGTGGAGGTGGAGGAGGATGAGACCTTTCCCTGTGACCTCATCCTGCTCCAGTCCAGCAGGGATGACGACACGTGCTTCGTCACCACCGCCAGCCTGGACGGGGAGTCCAACCACAAGGTAGGACCAGAGCAGACGCTGGAGTCATCCAGGGACTCCTCCTCTGGGGCATCCTCATCCCCTCTGGGTTTAACCTCCCTCCCTCCCCTCCCTCCCTAACAACCACTTCCTCTCCTCCCGCGCCACAACAACTCGTGTGTCTGCCGTGTGAACGTCTTGCGTGCGTGCGTTTCGCCGTGTGGACGTTTTATTCCGTGGGAGTTTTTACAATGTGCACGCTAATGTCTTTTTCTAAGAGTGTGTGATTTGGCGTGAGCTGCCTCGATGACTACCTGACCCACAGTCAGTCAGCACTTCCTCTATATCTGTCTCCCCTCTCAGACACACTACACGGTGCCCGACACGGAGAAGGAGCTGGACCTGCTCAGCGCCACCATCGAGTGCGAGCAGCCCCAGCCTGACCTCTACAAGTAGGCCCTTCTCCTCGCCCTCCGCTCCCAGGGAAGCACACTCACAGAGCCGAGCGCGTGGACGTGTCACGCGTTAGCGTTAACAAACTGACAACTTGAAGTGTGGAGTCGGCCTCTGTGAGCCGACAGTGTGATTATACAGCGTGAAGCTCTCGGCAGGGCGCTAACATGGACGCCCCGGCGCGTCGCCGTCGTATCGTGACTGGTGTTTGTAAAGCCAGATTGGGTGGTGAGACTCTCCAGGAAATGAAGGGAAAGTTCATTCAGGCGGGGAGGGGGGGGGGACGGGGGACGGGGGTGGTTCGACCAGAGCAGTCGAGGGTGGCCTGACGTTCCTCCTGCAGCCTCACTCGGCAGTGCTAGCCTCGGGCGCCCCCTACGGCCAAGGAGCCGTCATTACACCCCAGAGACGTGCTAAGGAACAGAGGAGCCAGATGCTCTCGTTTCAGAGTCAATAAAGCACGCTGGTTCTGCCAGCTCGGCGTGCCGCCGGCTAACCACCAGTGATTATCCCCGCTCCTAATTGGTGCAGTCCACTCAGTGAGGTCCTGGTGATGAGCGAATGGGGACGCGATCGCTTTCCGTTTGACACAAGTTCACTACTGAATACTGATACGGCCATTACTGCCGTGTCACTGTGTCTTCAGAAGCAGTTAAACTGGAAGATAGTATATATATACAATGTACATATATAAACCAACAAGCCCAACACGTCAAGGTTGTCCTGGTATACAGAGCATGCAACTGCTATTGGGTGGGTTCATGTGCTCCTCTAACTCCTGTGTGTTTGTATAGGTTTGTTGGGCGTATGCACATCTACAGGAACGACCAGGAACCTGCTGTTAGGTACACATCCCCGTTATCATGTCCTTGTATTGTGTTCTCACACACACACACAGACACACACACACACCTCAACTCTTCCAAAAAAAGAAAGGAAAGCAGTCGGTGGTTTAAGCACTGGCTGGTATTTTCCCTGAGCATTAGCATCAAATCATTATTTCATTGATCCATAACTCTGAAGCTGTGTTAAAGTACAGGCAGGCTGGCACAGTCTCAGGCAGGCTGGCACAGTCTCAGGCAGGCTGGCACAGTCTCAGGCAGGCTGGCACAGTCTCAGGCAGGCTGGCACAGTCTCAGGCAGGCTGGCACAGTCTCAGGCAGGCTGGCACAGTCTCAGGCAGCCCTTTGGAAGCGTTTGTCACTGACCGCTCTGAAATGGTCTTCGATGAGCCCCGTGTCCTTCTCAAGAGCGTTGGGAGCAGAGAGAGTAAAAGCCCCGTCTCCAGCCTTCTATCACTAGTGGGCCTTTCAGACCCTCTGCCAGGCCCGGGCCTGTGGCAGCTCTCCAGCGAGGGCAGGGATGGGCTCAGAGACGGTGTAGGAAGCTAATGTGCTTTATATACGTGTGTGTGTGTGCGGGTGCGTGTGCATTGCAGGTCTCTCGGCCCAGAGAACCTCCTTTTGAAAGGCGCCACCCTGAAGAACACTTTGAAGATCTACGGTGAGTGGGACTGAACTAGTGAGTCTCTCTTGGACCTGTCGTGTGTTGAGGCTTTACTGTGGGGAGAGGCCGTCATGCTAACCGCACCTCTAACCCCCGCCCCGCTCCCCCTGCTGCAGGCGTGGCAGTGTACTCGGGCATGGAGACCAAGATGGCGCTCAACTACCAGGGCAAGTCCCAGAAGCGCTCTGCAGTGGAGAAGTAAGCAGGGGGGCGGGGGAGGGTCACAGAGAGTGTCAAGCTCACATTTGCAAGATGGCCCATTTACGTAACCTCAATAGGATAAAGCGAAAAGAGATGGGATCTGTAATACGATTAGCCTTTTCGAGCGGTTAGCCGTGCTAGTTCGACCTAATAGTGGAGGCTAGCCTGCCTCAGCAAGGTTGACACAGTCCTACCCCACACGTCCGACCTCCAGGTCTATCAACGCCTTCCTGCTGGTGTACCTGAGCATCCTGGTGAGCAAGGCCCTGGTGTGCACCACGCTGAAGTACGTGTGGCAGAGCAAGCCTGGCCAGGACGAGCCCTGGTACAACCACAAGACCCAGAGGGAGAAGGACACCAACCTGGTGAGGGGCACTGCGGCACGGGCACAGACGCTGACGTCACACCCTGTGGGGATTAGCTCTGGGACCGGTGATGTCATAACTGGTAACATCACACACACGAGTCAAATCTGGCTCCTATGTATGTCCCTTTTTTTTAAAGGTGTCTTTGTGTCGCTCCTCTCTCTTTCAGTACCTTAAGATGTTCACCGACTTCCTGTCCTTCATGGTGCTGTTCAACTTCATCATTCCCGTGTCCATGTACGTTACCGTGGAGATGCAGAAGTTCCTGGGCTCCTTCTTCATCTCCTGGGACAAAGACTTCTACGACCCGGAGATCCAGGAGGGGGCGCTGGTCAACACCTCCGACCTCAACGAGGAGCTGGGACAGGTGAGGCAAAATCACTGATCCGACGTGACCGTATGGGTTTAAGGAGTGGTCGAGAGCCGTGCTTACACCTGTCCAACAGTTTCAGATCAGGTGGTACCTCACACTTCCTCATGTGTGTTTGTTATGCGTTTGGCCACGCCCTGCTTATTTCTCAGTAGTTTGTGAATCCCTCGATCCAAATGAGAGATCAGTCATCTGGCCCAGGTTCTGAAGTCTGAAGTGGTCTTAATTGGACTTTGTTGGCTGTGTCTCCCTGACTCCGTCTGTTTTTACTGCACCTACAATTCAAACAGAGCGTCGCTCCATCTGACACGCTTGGGCTGCCAGATGATTACTTCAATTAAAGTTGATGCTTCGTTAAACTGGACGGTAATTCTGTCCGGGATTAATTGCCCATTCTTATTGTTTGCGCCTGTTAATTGGCAGAGGTTTTTTTTTATGGCGTTCTCCTGCGCCGAGTGTGACGCCGTTTCTCCCGGCGCCCTTCAGGTGGAGTACGTGTTCACAGACAAGACGGGCACGCTGACCCAGAACAACATGGAGTTCATCGAGTGCTGCATCGACGGCTTCCAGTACAAGTACCGCGACGCGGACACCGAGCTGGACGGCTTCTGTGTCACGGACGGACCTGTGAACAAGCTGCAGCAGAAGGCCGGCAGGGTGGGTCCTGCTGTCCCTCCCTCACTCTCCATGTCTGTCTGTCCTTCTGTCCCTCCCTCTCCCTGTCTGTCTGTGTCTGTCCCTCCCTCTCCCTCTCTCTCCCTGTCTGTCTGTGTCTGTGCCTCCCTCTCTCTCCCTGTCTGTCTGTGTCTGTCCCTCCCTCTCCCTCTCTCTCCCTGTCTGTCTGTGTCTGTGCCTCCCTCTCTCTCCCTGTCTGTCTGTGTCTGTCCCTCCCTCTCCCTCTCTCTCCCTGTCTGTCTGTGCTTCTGTCCCTCCCTCTCTTCCACCATCTGTCCACCTGCCCCCCCCCAACCCTCGTCTCAACTCCCTTCACGCCATCCAACATATGGCCCACACATGCCTGGGCGTCTCCAGGGGCCATTCCGAGAGCACACGCGTGTTCACCCCCAATCATGTTAACACGCGTGCACTCTCACCTGACAGCCCTCAGCATGAGCCCCTCAGCCCCCCCCCCTCCCACCACCAGCGACCGCACGGCGCTCCCGCTAGGCTGAGCCACATCCGTCTGCCCTCTCTGCCCCACAGCAAAGGGGCTTTTACAAGCTGGAGCAAATTCCCCTTCTCTCAGCTCGGGATCAAAACCGCTACGGTGGCGTTATTAACCCCTGACGTGCCGCGCTGCATCTTTTCAGGAGAAGGAGGAGCTGTTCTTGCGGGCGCTGTGCCTGTGTCACACGGTGCAGGTGAAGGAGCCGACCGCCCAGAGGGGGGGCCAGAGCCAGCTGGACCGGGTGATGGGCCACGTGGACGGGCTGGGGCTGGGCTTGGGGCCGGAGCTGGACGGAGGCGTGGGCCAACCAGAGGAGGAGGAGCCAAGAGGGTTTCATCGCTTCCTCACCAGACGAGGTGGCGCTGGTCAAGGGAGCCATGAAGTAAGAGACCACCCCCCACCCCACCCTGTCAGGAATCTACCAGGGAAATAGATGTGAAAGGACATCTGTGCTGAGTGTCGTGCTGAGTGTTTCTGTCTCCCTCTGCAGGTACGGCTTCACCTTCCTGGGTCTGGAGAGCAAGACCATGAAGATACTCAACAGGAACAACGACGTGGAATTGTGAGTCGGCAGTTTTCTCACACGAGACACGCTTGTTTGCTCGGGGTTGTGTTTACTTTGTGTTGACGTCGTCCTCTGGTTTCCCTCTGAAGGTACGAGCTGCTTCACGTGTTGAACTTTGACCCCGTGAGAAGGCGGATGAGTGTGATCGTTCGATCGAAATCAGGTGCGCCTGGAATCACTCTCGTGTCACTGCCTTGACCCGTGTTTACTGGTGACGCCCCCTAGCCCTGACCTGTGTGTGTGTGTGTGTGTGTGTGCGTGCTCAGGTGACACGCTGCTCTTCTGTAAGGGCGCCGACTCCTCCATCTTCCCCCGGGTGAAGCAGGAGGAGGTGGAGAGGATCCGCATGCACGTGGAGCGCAACGCCACGGTGAGACACACTCACATTCAGTCGTCAGTCAGAGTCAATCATAGTGTTATCTTATGTCTGTGTGTCTCTGTGTGTGTGTGCGCGCTCTCAGGAGGGCTACAGGACCCTGTGCGTGGCCTACAAGAAGCTGGGGGTGGAGGAGTACGCCCAGGCAGACGCAGGGCTCAGGGAAGCCAGGCTGGCCCTGCAGGACCGAGAGGAGAAGCTCATGGCCATCTACAACCAGGTGGAGACGGGCATGAGTCTCATAGGAGCCACCGCCGTGGAGGACAGGTGTGTGTGTGTGTGTGTGTGAGCCGGTCACCTCCCATTCAGACTCTTTCCTCACCCTCCACCTCCATTACGCTGGACTGTTGTTCCACACCTGCCTCTCCCTAACACCCCCCTCCTCCTGCCCAGGCTGCAGGAGGAGGCAGCAGAGACCATGGAGGCGCTGCAGGGGGCGGGCATGAAGGTGTGGGTGCTGACGGGGGACAAGATGGAGACGGCCAAGTCCACGTGCTACGCCTGCCGCCTGTTCCAGCGGGGCACGGAGCTGCTGGAGCTGACGGTGCGCACCCTGGAGGACGGGGGGAAGAAGCGCGGGGAGCGGCTCCACGAGCTGCTCATGGACTACCACAAGAGGGCGGTGAAGGACGCCCCTCCGGTCAAGGCCGGGGTCACCAGGTCAGCACTGGACGACCGACATACATGGGATTATAACTGAGCTTGAGTTTGGGCAGTCGTATTTTTTTCAAGGTGTTCAATTCATGTCTGGGGAGCAGGGACTAGGTTTGTGTGTGTGTTGCTCAGGGTGTGTTTAGACGTGCCGTGAACTGTAAGCTAGCGTGTGCGTGTGTGTGTGACCCCAGGAGCTGGTCGTCAGCCTCTCAGGACTACGGCTTCATCATCGACGGGGCCACCCTCTCCCTGGTGTTCAACGCCTCTCCAGACTCCGTCTCCAGCAGCTACAAGAGCCTGTTCCTGCAGATCTGCCAGAACTGCACCGCTGTGCTCTGCTGCCGCATGGCGCCCCTGCAGAAGGCCCAGGTAGCCCCGCCCCCAGGGAGCCCCGCCCCCCAGGGAAAGGGCTCTCACGTGCTCTTTTCGGGCAGGTCGACAAGAGTTGCTCATTCCACTCTTCCTCCTCCTCTTCCTATCTCTCCTCTCCAGATAGTGAAGCTGGTGAAGAACTCCAAAGGCAGCCCCATCACCCTGTCCATAGGGGACGGGGCCAACGACGTCAGCATGATCCTGGAAGCACACGTCGGCATCGGTAGGTCACGCGGCGCTAACTGCTAGCCGCTAACTGCTAGCCGCTAACCAGGCTCCGGGCACACATGTAGCATGTTGTCGCTGAGTCATGTGTCCCCCCCCTGCCCCCCCCAGGTATAAAGGGTAAAGAGGGCCGCCAGGCCGTCAGGAACAGCGACTACGCCATCCCCAAACTCAAGCACCTGAAGAAGCTCCTGTTGGCTCACGGGCACCTGTACTACGTCCGCATCGCCCACCTGGTGCAGTACTTCTTCTACAAGGTGCGGCGCCAGTCTCCATGTCTGTTGTGTTGTGTCTTTTTGAAGCCGCTATAGTGTTGGGTTTTGAATGGGAAAGGCTAGTCATCCTAAAGTCAGATATGCAGTCTTCTTGATTTCTATGACGTTCTATGCCGAAGTTCATGTGATCTTAGACACCAAAGCCTTTAAAGAGGATACTAACCACCAGCTGTGTCTCTCTCTCCCTCTCTCTCTCCCCCCATCTCTCTCTCATCTCTCTCTCATCTCTCTCTCATATTCCCTCGCTCCCTCTCCTCTTTTGCTGTGTAGAACCTCTGCTTCATCTTACCTCAGTTCTTGTACCAGTTCTTCTGTGGATATTCCCAGCAAGTGAGTACTCACCCCCCCCGTCCCCCCCCCCTACCCTTTCTCCGGTTCAAAGATGCTCTGAACATGAAGGGTCCAGAGTATCGTGCTGAACCGTGGAGACCTCCTCCACCAGCTCCTCCCTCCTGACCGCCCCACCCACCCTATCCTGGAGTGGCTGACATGTGATATACACACAAGCTTCCACAGAGGAAACCTCCTAAACATGAAGAGCACAGATACATGCATGAAGAGCACAGATACATGCATGGAGAGCACAGATACATGCATAAAGAACACAGATACATGCATGAAGAACACAAATACATGCATGAAGAACACAGATACATGCATGGAGAGCACAGATACATGCACGAAGAGCACAGCCTCACACAGCCTCACACAGCGCAGCAGCATCTCCACTCTTCTCCATACAGAGTCTGTCTGCTGACGGTTTATTCAGTGCTTGGCCATCTCCCACAGGGCTTCGACTCATTGCACATTAGCACTGTGTGATGATGCACACACTCTGGTCTAAAAGTAGCCTCAGGTCTAAAAGTAGCCTTTCTGAGTCCCAGCTCATACAGGCCTGTCTGTGCGTGTGTACATAATATATATATATATAATATACGCACACAGTTTATGCGTGTGTGTGTGTGTATATACACATATATCCTTGATACAAATCAAGGATATGTCTGTCTGTGCATGGAGCCAGAGAGAAACAGTGGCACACACTGACAGAGTTGTACTGCTGTGCCTCAAGTCTCTGAGTGAGTGAGTGAGTGAGGGAAGGCGCATGTGTTTGTAAGGACATCATCCTCTCCATTATATTAATCCCTGGGTGCCACCCCTTACCTGCCTCCTCCCCCATCCTCTCTCCCCCCCCTCTCCTTCCTCCTCCTCCCCCTCTCCTTCCTCTCTCCTTCCTCCTCCTCCCCCCTCTCCTTCCTCCTCGTCCCCCCAGCCCCTGTACGACGCAGCCTATCTGACGATGTACAACATCTGCTTCACCTCTATGCCCATCCTGGCCTACAGCCTGTTGGAGCAGCACATCTGCATGGAGGTCCTGCTGGACAATGCCACCCTCTACAGGTAGGACCAGGGAACTGCACTTTCTGTGCTCTGAAATCCACTGCGTTTGTGTTTGCTTGACTGGTCTCTCCCCTCCTGTCCTGGCCTTCGTCCGTCTCCAAAGGGAGATAGCGAAGAATGCCAATTTGCGTTGGTGCCCCTTCCTGTACTGGACCTTGCTGGGGGTCTTTCAGGGCGTCCTGTTCTTCTTCGGGGTCCGCTTTCTGTTCAGTAACCCCGCCCTCCAGGATAATGGCCAGGTTAGTCCTCCTGATATCCAGAGAAACCCCCTCCACCACCACGGGTTCACCCGGGCATACTGCAGGCGTCGGCAAAATGCGGTGCTATAAATAGCCCCTCGTTTGTCTCGTTTACCTCCAGGTGTTTGGGAATTGGTCGTACGGGACGATAGTGTTCACCGTCCTCGTGTTCACCGTCACACTCAAGGTGCGGAACTTTGTTTTCATTTCACTTTACATTTTTATGTTTTTTATTATTAAATATAAATAAATAAAACATCCATATTTTCTCCATCCCTTGTCCTGTGTCCCTTCAGCTGGCTCTGGACACCAGACACTGGACATGGATCAACCACTTTGTCATCTGGGGCTCCCTGGCCTTCTACGTGTTCTTCAGCTTCTTCTGGGGAGGCATCATATGGTGAGGAACACAGCCTCCTGATTGGCCAAACACCTCTCCCTGCTCTACCTCGGTATTCTAGCGTGGACGTTTAAGTTACCGTAGTTCATGAATGATTCAGGTGTCCAGCTGGATGCTCTTGCCAGAGAGCAGGGTTCCCGGTAGTCAGTCTTCCCCGTGTCTGTCCTCTCCTCTCCCTCCAGGCCCTTCCTGCAGCAGCAGCGTCTGTACTTTGTGTTTGCCAACATGCTGAGCTCGGTGTCGGCTTGGCTGGTCATCATCCTGCTCATCCTGCTCAGTCTGCTGCCGGACATCCTGTTGGTGGTGCTGCGCAAGCCCCGCGGACCCCACTCACGCCAGGTACACACACACACACACACACACACACTGTCACGCATACACTTTAGCATTGTCACGCACGTTACTCTGTCATACCCAGACGTCGTCCAAATGTTCCACGTTTAAAAAAAAACTTTTCTGTAAAGTTGACGTTTTCCAGTTCTGATGTTCACTTGCAGGATCACTTTTTGTGGGTCATTTCGTTACGGAGACACAGACTCCAGCGTCTCCATTTCAAATGTGTATCCTAGTCTCCACTGGATGGAGTTGGCTCTTGTCCATGTCCGGTGATGTTTCTGTCCTGCTGATGGTTTGGTTGTGGTTACCAGAGCCTACAAAGATCACCAGAGACAGCTGTTGTTTGTTGCTGATCTCAAGAAAATGAGATACCAAACACTGCCTGCACAGAGGTGTTCAGTCATTTGGCTGTTCATCTCATCACCAGAATTCTCAGGCAGGATAGTCCCAGTCCTTTTGTGGAACTACGAGTTTTGTTCTGACAACGTGATTGGTTGGTTACTGTAGCTCCGGCCTACCTGCACCAGGGAGCTGTCAATCCAAAATAACCTCAATTAAAGACCCTCCCTGCTTTTCTGTACTCGCTAACCTGCAGTCTTTCTGCTTACCTCCTCTGTTCTAAATCTTTTCAGTACTGTTACCCTTACTGCTCTCACTCTCCCCTCTGTCTCACCCTGCGTTTGTATCTCTCTGGTCTCTCTCTCTCTCTCTCTCCTCCTGCTTGGCCCCTCAGATGAAGCATCGCCTTCCTTCCTCGGGGACGTCGACTATCTTCATGCTGTCGCAGACCGCCAGCACTCACAGCTTCTCCTGGAGTGACTGAGGTCTCTCCGCCTTGCTCTCTTACCTCTCCTGGCCCTGGGTTGCCATGGTTTCCTCCTACCTGTCTTGCTTATCCCCCCTACCTTGTGTCACCTTCCCCTTCCGTTCCCCTGCTCATCCCCCTTGTTGTGACGATGTGGTGCCTCCCTGGTTATTGCGAAGGTTAGGCTTGTTTCCTCTTGCCATGGGTGTTCCATACAGTACTTACAAGGGTCATAGTGAGTCTAGAATCGGTTCTTTCCTCTGTCAAAACGTGTTTGGTCGTTCACCCCAGATAGCTAGCCCCAGTTAGCTTGTATGGTAGCTATGCTAGCCCCAGAAAGCTAGTCAGATAGCTAGTCCCAGTCAGCTTGTATGGTAGCTATCCCCAAAAAGCTAGTCAGGTAGCTAGCCCCAGTCAGCTTGTATGGTAGCTATCCCCAGAAAGCTAGTCAGGTAGCTAGCCCCAGAAAGCTAGTTAGGTAGCTAGCCCCAGAAAGCTAGTCAGCTAGCCACGATCCTTGTCCTCCAGCTGCCTGTGCCTGCTGTCTCTGCATGATGCCCATTCAGGTGAATGCAGTGCACAAACACGTGAGGGTTTGACCTGCATGCGTGCTCAGACTCCTGCCAACAGCCCTGCCTCAGGACCCACCGCAGCTGCAACGGCTCCACTGCAGACTGCACTGTGTGTGTGTGTGTGTGTCAGTGTGGATTTCATCAGTGAAAATCGTGACGAGACGTATCAGCTAATATTTTTCATCAACATTTTCATTTATGAAATTAGCTCTGGTGTGTCTTATCCAAAATGCTTTGTCCACTGTGAGTTTGTGTGTACGCTGGAACGTGAGTGTGTGTACGTATTGTGTGTGTGTGTGTGTGTGTGTACTAGCGTGGAGGTGTCATTAGTGTCTCTTGCCTCACCCTTCCAGAAAAATCCGGTAGAATCGAGCGCAGGGGACCCCCAGGTTCCCCCATCTTCAGCCAGGCCCCTGCTCATGAGAACCTTTTCAGATGAGTCCAATACTGTCCTATGAACAGGTACCAGACTCACCTTCACCCCGCCCCAGAGACCACATAAGCCAATCAAAGACCTGCTCCCTTTAATCCAGCAGCCTATATTTTCAGGGTCAGCCGACCCACTGCGCCACCTAACTTTAACAGCAATCTAACAAAACGCCCCCAACCCTGCTCCCTAGCCGCCTCCACAGACGGTGTGGTGCTCTTTAGTCCAGGAACCCGGTTTAGCCTCTCAGCTACCTGCGCAATCCCAGACTTCCTGTAGGAGGCGCACTTTCCTGCAGTGTACCGAGCTCTAATTGGTTGGCTGAAAAGGGTCTTCGTCATCACAGCCTCTTGGTTTTGCGCTTTTATGACTTAAAATAAAAAATACATATTACACGATCCCACGCAAGGATTTCACTTGTCGTCATCGTCTACCAATCTCTCCATGAAAATGATTTTGTGGTGCGTAGACTCGGCGGTAGGGATTATGCCTGTGAGCTCGAAGGGTTAAGCCAGAGAAAGATGAATGCTCTCTTCAGCCTGTCATTGGATGCCCTCTTAATCGGCCCCCTCGCATGAGCTCTGGACTGTTGTTGACGTTTGACAACTTTCAATCGTTTGACAACGGTCCTTCCCAGTTGCGTTGGGGATTTATCTGTCGTCAGGTGCAGTGGGTTTATGTGTGTGTGTGTGTGTGTGTGTGTGTCGGTGTATTTGGGGTGCTTATCTGGACTGCTCAACTGACTATTCCATTAATTCTCCTCCCCGTGGTGCTTGTGGTCGTGATTGTGTTTTTCCTGAGCTGTTACCTGGGTGCACGTTTGAACCTGCGTCAACTTGTAATTTGTGGGTAATGCTCGGTACACGTCAAGCTTAGCTCACCGCATGCTGCGCCCAGCCCTGACCTGATGTGGAATGCTGCTGGCTCTCCACTGGGTCCTAATGCCTGCTGTTCTGTGGGACCGAGGGTGTCCGGGGGGGGGGCTGTTTGTGTAACACCAGATCCAGGTTGACAGCTTTGGGCTCTGCACTGCACCACTGTTTAACCTCATGTTTTATTCTCCCTAGCTGTCAGAGGACTCCCTCATATAAAGACCTCCAGGTAAAGCCCACCTGTCTCTCTCAGCGCCGCCTCCTCCTCCTCTTCCCCCCTTCTGCAGATCACCAGTCTTAGACACCTGGGTGGCAAATTAGAGCTGCTGGGGCTGATTTCTGATGATCTCTATCAGGGAAGATGGGTCTAATCGCTTCTGCCTGTTTGGGTTTGTGGCCAATCACTCTTTGATTCCCGGGGTGTTCCTTGATGTCTTGGTGGCCACCGCTCTGATCACCTCCAAGTGATTGGCACAGGGCCGAGGGGAAGTCTCAAGGTAAGAAATGTGGAGGGGCTGACACAGTGTGTGTGTGTGTGTGTCCTCCCCAGATCGCTGCTGTCACACCGCTGTCCTACAAGCACCTAAAGGAGGGGGAGTAAATGGGCAGGAAAGAAGACCAACCCGCATCCCTCCTCTTTCAGGACTGGAAGCCAGTGGATCTTTGCTGCCTGCCGTCCTGCCTGATCAGAAGGGAGGAGGCAAAGAAAAGCAGAAAAGGATCTAAAAAGAAAAGCTCAAAGGAACCTAGAGAGAGACTCTGGGCTGAGGACAGTGCTGGTTTTAGGCTGCTGGTTCCGTCCCCTCCTCCCCTGCCCCCTTACTATGTCCCCTCCTCCCCTGCCCCCTTACTATGTCCCCTCCTCCCCTGCCCCCTTACTATGTCCCGTCCTCCCCTGCCCCCTTACTATGTCCCCTCCTCCCCTGCCCCCTTACTACGTCCCCTCCTCCCCTGCCCCCTTACTACGTCCCCTCCTCCCCTGCCCCCTTACTATGTCCCCTCCTCCCCTGCCCCCTTACTACGTCCCCTCCTCCCCTGCCCCCTTACTACGTCCCCTCCTCCCCTGCCCCCTTACTACGTCCCCTCCTCCCCTGCCCCCTTACTGCGTCCTCCCCTGCCCCCTTACTATGTCCCCTCCTCCCCTGCCCCCTTACTATGTCCCCTCCTCTCATGCTCCCTTACTACGTCCCCTCCTCTCCTGCTCCCTTACTACGTCCCCTCCTCTCCTGCTCCCTTACTACGTCCCCCCCCTCTCCCTCGCATGCCTGCAGTGCAGAACACTGCCCCACTGGCCCACGCAGAACCCCCACCTCTCTATTTCTTTTTTGTCTTCTTTTTTGATCCCGTTCTTCACATCGACTCTTCAGATTCCGGGCATGAGTTTCTCCCGTTCCTTTCTGTGACTTCCTTCCTCCTTTTGGGCCCTCTTGTGTCGTTTGATAAATGTATCTTACAGATTGAAATGAATGCATCCACGGCTGCCTTGTGAGGGGCCTCAGGCTGGGTGTGTTCCAGCAGGCAGTCAGTCGCACCTCCACTGTCCCCAAGAATGATTCATCTGCATGACCCGAGGCTCCACCAAGGCTCCACATTCCACTGATGTTGCGGTCGTCGTCATTACATGTTCATTTTTCTGCAAGGTTTGTTAAAAAAGGACAAAAAAAAGCTGCCACGACATGATTTTAAAATTGTATTTCGATCAATGATTCCGCTGTCCCGAGGTCCAAATTGAAACGAGTTCCTCGTTACATGTTATGTGAATCCGACCCAGTCCAGCAAAGAGATTGTGTTAGCTTAGCACGCTCAAGTTACTGATAGAACGAGTTCAGGATATATTTGCAATGTGACACAAAGTGTGTACAATACTGAGGTCGGCCAGTGTGGGGACCACTCACCCCCTCATCTCTCCAAAAACGGTATGTTTGTTTGCGTGTGATTATGAGTATCTTATGCCTGTGTGTGACAGAGTTGAGAGAAATCCGGAAAATGGGACAGTGTTCCAGACCTTTCTACCTTCTCACGCGGTCTAGTAAACGTGACCTGAAATCGTTTAATCTCAGTGATCATTTAAGAGACCCCTATTGGAGTTAGAAAATTAGTATATATATATATATATATAATATATATGTGTTCTGTCTAGAGTTTAAATAACTTTCCTTAAAGCCAAAAGCCAAGGAATGGGGAGATGCAAAACGTCACGTCCAACTCGAAGCATCTGAACTATAGGTGACGAACGAGGCGTGTTTGTGTTTGACGGTTCGGAGAGTGTCGTTCGAGTGCCCAGCAGCACAGTTGTACTCACAAATGCACACATGCACTAAAAGCCTAAATGAGGTATCTTTGTCCCATTACAGGTTAGTTAGCCACATCGCTTGTCCAAGACGGGCTGCAGTGTGAGAGCAAAGGTCCACACTGCAGAACCATCTTTGTTTCTGATCACCATAGTTACCACTGTGAGGCCCCCCCCTCCCCCCCCGGCCTCCTGCTGGCTGGGCGGGGCTGGGTTAGCCTTCTCTGTTCTTAGCGTTATTGCTTAATACATTCCATTTTACATACCACGGTTTGCATCACTTTTAGAAACTATCCAGAACGATTCTTTTGTTTTTCCCTTCTTTGCAAGTGTAAAATCTATTTGACATATTTATTGTTACGTGTAATTTTACTCACAAATGTTCTATTTTTTATTACATAAATCTTTTGTATCGCTGAGAATGGATCAGCTTTTGCCAGTTCCTTTTGCCTGTGTTGTGAATCAGACAGATGTGAGCCTGTGCCAACTCACGTGACAGTTGTCTCCCAGACACACACCCATCCCTGCTCCCCTCCACCTCACCCTCTCCCAAGGTGGGCAAACTAACAACGCCCCCCCAAGCCAAATGTTATAGAGGTTTAACCTATTTTCTCCAACCCGCCATCTACCTTCGTTAGGAGAGAAAATACTCTATTTTTCTTCACTCATGAGGTCCAGATTAGTTTGGATTGAACAGGTTAGTTTACAGTGAGTAAACATCAGCTTTGTGATGTTTTCTTTTCCAAACACAGAAGGCAGGACAGATTCCTGTTTGAGTGGCAGGTGGGTGGCAGCTCATACCAGGGGGTGTGTCCTATACCAGGGGGTGTGTCCTAGGTCAGGGAGCAGGTGAGGCGTGTGTGCGGGGGAGGGGCTTCCTGCATTGTTGAAAAAATAAACAAACCTTTAAAACATCAGAGATGCTATTTTCAAAGCTTATATCAAAAGAATATTGGATTATCATGTTTTGCCTGACTAAAAATGAAAAAATATGATTGTATTTTTAATGCAACCTTTTTCCAGCCACCTGTTTTGTAAGAAAATTTGAAACATCCATAAAAAGCGAAAGAGGCTCTATGATTGTGGAGACTGGCTGGATGATGGGGCTCAACGCTGGGGTGCGGGTGCTGCCTGGAAGTGGAGGCTGGCACAAGCAGGCACCTCACCCCCCCCTCCAGCCCCCCACCCACAGTCTCCAGCCTCAGAACTCTGAAACCTCAGATCTGAATGTACCTCTTTAAGACCAGTATGTTCAAACGCTGACAATTTTCTGGAATAAAACTGAACAATGTTTGTGAAGAAAAATAAACGTTTTTTGTGTTTTGCTTTGGTCTTATATTCTACTGTGTGTTGAGCTGTTGTGGCGTCCATGTTCGTGTTACGTCTTCAACTCTCAGGCCACGTGTGCTCGCAGGCGTGTGTGTGTGTGTGCGTGCGTGCGTGCGTGTGTGTGTGCTGCGTGGGCTTGGCCGTGCTAAGCAGAGGCTGCGCAGTAATGAGGTGGATGAGAAGCTTAACGGGATGAACTGCGTGACTGGGTCTCCATAAGTTCAGACCTCCCACTTCCTGCTGCACAGCCAATCAGGACGCCACACTGTGGCACCGCACACACACAGCAGCCTCTGGGACTGACTATGTGTGTGCGAGCAACGCTCTAACTTGCTGTGTGTGCATCTGTAAATGTGTGTATGTAAGTAACTAAATGACGTAGTGTCTGTGTGTCCCTGTAAGTGACTTACTATGCGTCTGATCTCTGCTGCTGCTTCCTCTCGTGTGTGTGTGTGTGTGTGTGTGTGTGTGTGTGCGCGCGCGCTCTGTCCAGAGCAGAAGCAGGTTGACTTCTGGGGGTGGAGGAGATGAGTGAGCCTCTCTATCATTATGTACACAATGACACCCGTTCATTTTCTCTGCTCTCTTTGTGTGTGTGTGTGTGTGCAGTTTGCATGGGCATAACAATGTGTTGACTTCGTGGAGAAGAGAATACAATTCTACAATAGATCCACTGTGTTTGTGTGTTTGTGTATAGAGTCTGCGGAAGAGTTTAACAGCAGTGTCAGAGAAGCCAGCAGTGCTGTAAGCTGCATGTCAGCCAGCTCTGCAGCCTCTGCCCACATCCTGCCCCAGGAATAGAGTGACCACTAAGAACACACGGAGCCCAAAGGAGGAGGAGTCTGAAGTGAGAGGAGGAAAAGTTGGGAGGGAGTTGGCAGTGTGTCAGCAGCCCTGTGCCTCACACAGCGCAGAGCTGACGCACCAAAGCCCCGGACGGAGAGAGGGAGAGCGAAATAGAGAGGGGGGCGAGCGAAAGAGCCGAGGGAGAGACGGAGAGAGATGTCCAGACGGAGAGGGAAGTGTTTGTTTAGAAGGGGTCTTCATTGAGTCACTGCAGTTTATAACTCAAAGACACTTTCTAGGCGGAACTACTATTTGTGTGTGTGTGGCTCTCTGGTTGTGTGTGTGTGTGTGAGGGGAAAGTGCATCATTGCAACAGAAGGACTCTTGACTACATTGGCAGGAACAGCCTACCATTGATTCTTGGTTTCTGTGAGGACAGCCCTTCTTCCTCCTCCCTGTCAGTGCAGTGCTGCTCTGCGTGGATGTGCTCCATGCAGCTCAAGGTGACTCAGGATCCTGAGACGGCACCAGGGATCGCCCCGATCGCAGCCCAGGACGGGCAGAGGCAGGTGGGCTTCCGTTTCCACGCCCTCCCCCTGCATGTGACAGCAGGACCATCGGAAGGATTCAGGAGGATATGAGGCCTTGACAGCGTCCGGCACCCTCCACCGCACTGACAGCCACGGACGTGGAAGTGGCTAACCCTGGGGGGAGGAGAGAGGGAGAGGGGGAGGAGATGGGCCCGGCCTCGGAGCAGGAGGAGAGCGAGCAGGACCAGGAGGAGAGTGAGGGAGAGATGGAGAGCTATCGCAGCCTGCTGCAGGCCGGCTCCGAGCTGGAGAGCACTCTGCAACGTGAGTACCCTCGTTCTGCTTTGCCCTCACATCACCGTGCTCTCACCAGGCAGACACCCTCAAAATCATACTTGAGGGCACACAATATTATTGACGTACCCCTGTTCAGGTAGGGTATTGAAGTCCCCTCTCCTTAACACACACTCACACACAGGTCGAGGACTCTCCATATGTTGCTGATGTTGTTGCTCTGCCTGAGGCTGTGTTATGACGTTGCCTTGCAGGGATTATGTGGGCTATTTTTAAACTGGAACTAGTTTGTGTTTTTTTTTCATCCACAGCAATCATCTGTAGCATAGATGGATGTTTGTCTGTAAGTAGGTTGCAACCACATCTGGGTGGGCTCGGCATGGCTCACGTCCAGGCCACAGATTTGACAGTTGAGCACATTATGGATGTGACTTGACCCGATAAAGCCCAATTGATCCACATTTTCTATCAGGAAAATGATCAGGGGGGGCGTTTCAGAGATGAGCCTTTAAAGCTGAATCTTGATCAGTTTAAAGCGTTATGAGGATGTTACATAAACCTCACAGGACACTGCAAGCATTCCGCTGGACATGAGAATGAATACAAATAGACCCCAGACCTGACCAGAGGGCACACGGGTGATAGGTGATGGATAACCATGTGATAACCATGTGATCATGTGACCACTCTCATGTCCTTGTATTCCCTCTGAGATGGAGCCTACACACTGCGGAGGCCTGCGAGGCCAGTGTTATTCTCTCATTAGTGCTGCCTGAGCCTGCCTCAATCGGAGCATCTCTGCCAGGAAGTGAGATTGAGGGCCCTCAGAGAAATGATGGTGGAGTGTTTTTCCTCTGAGCCTGGAAGTTAAAGGGGACATCAGGAAACCAGCTACCCTCAGGTTCTATTTTTACCGGGTCTAGTTTGTTCAGCGTAACGATGTGAATGTAACCTGAGCCACGCTCCACATGTTCAGATGGACCTGCCAAGACTGAGGGAGGAGGGGAGAGGCAGGGGGGAGATGAGGGAGGGGGAAGGAGAGGGAAAGAGTAGGTGAGGTCGATATGTGTTTATACATGACCTAGCGCACAGTGGGAGAGGAGAGAGCTAGCAGTGACTTCGGTAAACAAGTCGAGTTCTGAATATGTCCAGAGGTGGTCAAACACATGCGCTTTGTCATTAGCTTCCTGCTAAACAAACTGCTTTTCCCAGCCGTGTCCGAAGCATTGGAGAGGCTAAAAGGAGGCTGAATGTTATAAGTAGATAATCCCTACGTTGAACTTTGAACTGTGGGTGGTGTGACCGAGGTAAACTGGGAAGCGTTTAATGTGTTGGGTACTGTGTGTTCTTTACATGGCCTCCTGCTTGATGTTCATTACCATACAACCACACAGCCCACTCTTCCAGATGCTTCTACATCATGCATCATTAGCACAACATTATAGGGAGCTAATCCACTGGCATTTTAAATCCCATTTATTTTCAGTGTGCACATTATACACAGAGGTTTAAAAAAAGCTGTTTGCATCCTCGAAAATGCTAAATCAGGATGCCTTGAAGCCCAGATGGGGAAGTGTAGAATTCCCTTGAACTTCACACCAGCTGTATTTTAATCCCATTATCACTCAAAGTCTTGTTTGGTAAATATATCTGCTGACCTCAAGTAAGCGTAAGCTGGTGCCTTTGTGTACTGTGCACGTTTGTGTGTAAGAGGGGGGGATTGCATGCACTGTGTGGGATTTCATGCTTGTGACTGTTTCTCTCTGTCCCTGTGCTAATAATGTAGCTGGCTGTTGCTCACACATGCCTGTGTCCATGTGCTGCTGTCTCTGTCTCTGTCTCTCTCTCTTTCTCTCTCTCTCTCTCTCTCTCTCTCTCTCTATATATATATATATATATATATATATATATATAAGAAACCAGCCATGACTGTTGTGTTCAGAACAAACCTTGTCCCCTCTATATCCTACATTCAGTGTTTTGCATCTTATGGGTGATGGGTGTTCAGGTGTGGTGGACACACACACGAGCTCACTGTGCAGTTGACAGAGACGATCTCACTGTGCAGTTAACAGACACTGTCTCACTGTAGCTGAGGCCTGACATCACCCAGGCCTGATCTGTCTGGCTGACTGGAAGTCTCGTTCCCCAGACACTCTGGTTGGGCAACATCAGTCTCTGTGCCACAGGCAGAACAAACAGGGGCTATTTGTGTTTCCCAGACAAACACTGGACACTTCTGTCACCTGACCGGGGCTGTGATGAGGGAGAGTCCGTCTCCACGGCAGCCAGATAGAAGCCTCTCTGTGAGGGCAGACGTCTTCGTTTAGCAGGGAGAGGGTCACGTGATGAGCGTGGTTCCAGATTGGAATCAGGAGGAGGATGAAAGCAGGCCGCATAATGCACAGCCCAGGCTGCAGGAGCAGCGAGGGGGCCTTCTCCCCTGCGTGTCTGGACGGGGTGGTGCTGGAGGGGAAGGACTGCAGAGGCGAGGGGGGGGGACGGAGCTGCGGAGACGTCATCGGACCGATTGTTATAATTTCTCTTAACAGTGTTCCTTGAGTGTTCATATCCGGCGGACATGATGTTTAGATGTGTTTTGTTAATGATAAATGCTGTTTTGAATACAATGGAGATCATGCTCTTGTTGTGTTTGGATGAGATAGGAGAGAAGGCGGCATGAACGTCGTGTTGCTCTGTCATGCCTTTGTCCCACACTGAACCCTTTCTGAACTGCTGGTACTGCAGGAGGTCTGGTTAACTGGAAGTATCCTGCCTGAAGAGACAGATTGACACGACCATTTGATGTTTCTTGAACTTGACACTGAGGCAGTAATTCGACACGTTAGCTGTGTATTCTTAACCCGTCCTATCTTACCTTGTCCTGGCCTGGACTGGCCCAGCTCAGCACAGCTCAGCCCTGTCATTCTCATGTCAGTGTCAGACACACTCATGAAATATTCAGCAGTGACCAGTAGAGCTCATTATTGTCTCGCTGACATTCCGGCAGACACTGTTACAGGCGGCGACGTGGAAGAGGACACCTCCGCACACGGGACACCTCTCTCTCCCTTCCTCTCTCTCTCTCTCTCTCTCTCTCTCCTCTCTCTCTCTCTCTCTCTCCGCTTTTCTCTCTCACTTCCCCTCTCTTTCTCCACCTTCCTCTCTTCCTTCCTCTCTCTGACGCTGTTTGCGCTCCTATTCATAGTTAATGACCTCCAGTCTATTATTCACGAGAGGAAGATTGGTGTGTGTGTGTGTGTGAATCAGCTGCCCTGTTGATCCGCTGCATAATGTAATTGTCAGGGAAGAGATATCTTCACTTTGTCTGTTTGCCACACCCAGAAGATGTTGCAATATGTTGATGATTGTACATGATGAATGTACCAATGCGCAATACAACAGGAGGAGTAGAATTGGAGTACATAGGAGTATGTGAAGGTCATTTAGAAACGTCAGCATGAGGTGAATAGGTCAGCGTGGAGCCCAGCTGGACGTGTGATTCCGTGCTGCCCCCCCCCACCTCCCACCTCCCACCCGGGGCCAGAAGGTCACAAGGAGGTTATGTGGGGCCTCCTGGAGTCAGATAAGGGGAACACTGACACCAAAGTGAGTCTGCTTCCGTTGATTTACGTCGTCACTGCAGTGTGGCTGTAGTACTTACATTGACCACACAGTGGCAGTGTTTCTAACCTCTTTTCGTTACACCTGAAGCAGGCCTGTGCACGATTTGATTGATATCGATTGACAGCATACCCATGGCCCTTTCCTCTACCATCAGAACACTCAGCACAATCCTACCCTCTGCTCACAACTATCTTCTCGTTAGCCTCGAATTCCATGGATAATAAATGTACTGTCTCTCTCTCTCTCTCTCTCTCTCTCTCTCTCTCTCTCTCTCTCTCTCTCTCTCTCTCCCCCTCAGAGGTGTCTGTTCCTATGTGTATGAAGGAGGTGGGAGGTTATATAGAGAAGCAGGTGGCCTACATCTCAGGTAGGCTGTTGGACTTCATATTCATCTGGGCACCTCCCCAGCTTCTCATGTCATGTTTACACTAGCTTTGGAGGGTGACCAAACATGGCTACCCTCATTGACAGTGGTTGTTCACGTCATTGTTTGTTCCTAGGTGGCCGCGGCGAGGATTCCAGCGTCATCATCACCCTCCCAGAATGCTCTGCTTTCAATGATATTCCAGAGGAATCTTTAGCCAAAGTCTTGACATACCTCACAATGATACCTCGGTGAGTGATCGTCCTCTCTTTCTCTCTCTCTCTCTCTCTTTCTTCCCTTTTCCCTCTCTCTCTCTCTCTCTCTCTCTTTTCTCTCTCTCTCTCTCTCTCTCTCTCGCTCTCTTTCTTCCTTTTGCTCTCTCTTTCTCTCTCTCTCTCTCTCTCTCTCTCTCTCTCTCTCTCTCTCTCTCTCTCTCTCTCTCTCTCTCTCTCTGCAATGCAGTGTGCCCTCCCCTCTGTTATCCAGAGTTAGTATTCTGAGCACAGACACACAGATGGCTTCTGGTGCCCTCTGTAGCTACACCTCCAATTCTGAAATTCTAGTCACATGTACTCTGTGGTAAAACACAGGTACATCCCAAAGAGAAATAGGAACATTTCATTGGACACATGCCTAAGGGCAGTGCGCCAAAAAACTGTCAGACTAAATAAAATGATATCCCTTTCAAGACATTGCATATATTACGTTTCATTAGTGCTGACTGCATTCTTTTTCAGTTTTCCTGCATAACTATAACTTTTCTTGTCGAAAGTAGGCTACACTGTGCGCTTTGCGGTGGATTTAAATACATGTTCAAAGAGTTTCATGCCTGTGTTCCCAGAGCTCGGCAACCAGGCGTCAAATTTATCATCATTTTAGACCGAAGGTTGGACACTTGGAGCTCAATCAAAACTGCACTTGCCAGAATTGCGGTGAGCATTTTTCAGACTCTTAGAAGACACCAAGATAAAAGTTGACATCATAATTAAAAGAGTGTATGAGTAGGCCTATGCATCTGTGATTGTGTGTCACACTCAGCATTCCTAGTACATTGCCACTTTTTTGTGTGAATCTACTCTTCCCCAATCGTTACATTAGTTAGATTCGCTCGAGTAGCTGTCCATGGTACTGAATCTCTGTTCGACCACTTCACGAATTTTGAATCAGGTCTTGATTGCTTAAGTTTTTGCACACACCTTTGTTCTAGTTAAATATGGGATAGTTTTAAGTTACTATTGTTTCATGCTTATCCGAGGTTTTTAAAGGGTATGTTCTGTACTGGCTTACTCACTGTAACCTGAGCCGTGAGGACACGAATGCATGAGCCAGCAAAATCTGCTGATGACGTGTTTTCGTTGAAAGGAGACGAAGGGAGGGAGGGAGACAGAAGGGAGGGAGGGAAAGATTTACAGACAGCGCTGCCACCCTCTTTGTGGCAGCAGCATCAATGCTGCGGCTGTAGTCCCGCCGCCGAGAACTAGCAGCGTATAGGCTACCTTGGCACCGATCTAGTAACTGGACGGGCGAGGCTCCCCGTTACAATGGCTTCTAACACCATGATGGCGGAGAGTTTCCAGCACCGAGGGATGCCCAGAATGCGGAGAACACCGGTAACGCGCTTTTGACTAGTTTCAATAAGTCACTGAAGAGTTATGCTCAAGTTTTAGTGGGCTAGGAATGCGGCAGAGCTCCGTTCCTCGGCTGCAGCTGGTCAGTGTAGCACTGCGGTGCATACGGAATATAGCTTAGTCACGCGATTGATGCAGTGAGATCCACAATGGACTATCATTTGTATTAGTGTTTTTATCAATACTTTTCGCTCAGCGTTTTTACCTAGTCATATTTCACGTTTGTGAATACCTCCTACATTTGGGAGCGAGGACAAATGAATGTCAAACGTAGATCGTACGCATACGCAAGAAGAACTATTTATGTTGCATTAGTATCATTTTCTGACTTTGGTCAGGCATCGTGTTGTATCATAGCAAGTTTAAACGGTGTCATGCATGTAAACGTTAACCATGTAGCACCATGGGACAGACCTACCCCTCATCATTGCACATGGGAGTCAATGCACTATTATGAAAGATTCATCCTCCAACTTCATCAGATCATGGTATCAAACGAAGCTATGTCAGAATCCATCTGAAACATGATCCCCTAAATATTTTCAAGATAGTGTCTCTCTAGCCTCGACCAACCCTGTCTCTATTCCTCATGTGTGAAGACATTTTGCTGCACTGCAACTTCAGTACACCTGTCAGTTCACAGATATACCTGTATATCTCCACAGCAAAAAAGCACTGGCATATTAATAACAAGTGCAATTCATGTTCATCGTATACAAGGAGAACAAGACTGTTAGAGGATTGTTTAACATGTTCTAGTCCCTGTAGACCCCATGTTCTCAGGCTAGACTCGCCGGTAATCTGATTGACCGTGTGGGTGTGTCTTTCATTCTGTGTAGAGACAGCTAGTTGATTCCCTTGTCAGAGTGGTTGATTGTGGCTATTCCACCATGGTTAGTCATGCTGCTTTCCACTTACAGGTACAGTGTTATCAGTTCAAATAGCCCAACATTTTATTAGTGGAGTTCATAGATGGATCGGGGATTATTTTCTTCCATCCGTAGACAGGGGTCTTACATCCCCTCTCTCCCCAACATCCCACCTCCAGAGAGGGGTCTTCTTACGTATCCTTTCCCCTCCCCCAGGCCTCCTTCCCTGGGAACCTCCACCTGGTCCTGGTGCTGCGCCCCACCAGCTTCTTCCAGCGCACCGTCACAGACATCGGCTTCCGTTTCAGCCAGGAGGACTTCATGCTCAAGATGCCCGTAAGGCAGCCCCTCCTCCTCCTCCTCCTCAGTTACCAAACATGTTTCAACTCACCACAAGGTATACCTTATCCTTACTCCCTAGAATAACACCTATACCATCTCCTCTTAGATAAATACAGGTCTTTTCAGGGGACACACAATGCCAAATCACCTGCCACAATGGACAACATATCTATTGTACTGTGATCTATCTGTGAAATGTTGAACAACTGAAGTGTGTGTGCCTCTACACAGGTCCTGGCTCTCCCCAGTAGTGTAGTCCTGTGTGAAGTAGCAGGTTGTCCAGTGCTCTCTCCCAGGCATGCGTCACTGCTCTTTTCATAGCGACACACAGGAAATGTTTTGGTGGGCGTACAGCGTATTCCTGCGTGTCACGTCGACCACGCCGCTGGCTGTGACCCGTGGCCATGTGTGTCGCGTCGTGGTGGGCGAAGAGCAGTCCCATCTCAGAGTGTTTGGTCCTGCAGGTGGTGATGCTGACCTCCGTCACAGACCTGCTGCACTACATCGATGAGAACCAGCTGACCTCGGAGTTCGGGGGCACTCTAGACTACTGCCACAGTGACTGGATCGTCTTACGGACGGTAGGGTGATGACACCCACACTTGTTTACCTCACCTGACCTTTCAAATGACACAACACCACCAGCAGCTTACGGTACACGCTGGCCTACACGTGCCAGACCCACAGCAGCTCTGTCGATGTTGTTGCTGGAGTGACATCACTGCTGCGGGCTCTCTGGCTCCTCCTACAGGCCATCGAGGGTTTTGCAGTAACAGTGAAGGACATCGCCCAGATGCTGCAGGCTTTCGGCACAGAGCTGGCGGAGACCGATCTGCCAGACGATGGCAGCGCTATAGAGCAGCTCCTCCGCTCACACACAGAGAAGTACATGAAGCTCAAGGTAGAGCACGTCCCTCTGTGGCACAGCGCTTTAGCAAGCTGTCAAAGAACGTCTCATTAGGCACCATTCATGTCATCGTTTTGAAATGTATCAAATATTTATATTAGGCTTGATACGTTGACGGTTTTCCATAAGCGCTTTTCCCCTTTGCTGTCTCACCACAGGAGGCGATACGGTCTGTGTCAAAGGAAGGGCGCCACCTACTGTCCAGCCTGGAAGCTTCTGGAAAGGAGGCGGACTGCCACTGGGATGTGAGGCTGGACTGGGAGACTGTCCAGAGGTAGAACCTCACTGTCTTTCAACCTCCTATCCTGTTCTTACTAAGAACGTTTTCAGAACGTAAAGTAGGTTCCACCAGCCATGTTTTATCTCTCGTCATTCCCATCCCTCCCCCCCTCCATCTCTCTCCCTCTCTCCCTCCATCTCTCTCTCTCTCTCTCTCTCTCTCTCTCTCCCTCTCTCTCCCTGTCTCTCCCTCTCTCTCCCTCTCTCTCCCTCTTCTGCAGGCTGCTGGCTCAGCTTAGAGACATGGAGTCTGCCTTCGATGGCTTCTTTGAGAAGCACCACCTGAAACTGCAGCAGTACCTGCAGCTGCTCCGCTACGAGAGCAGCTTTCAGCAGGTACAGCTAACTCTGTGTGAGAGAGTTAGTGTGTGTGTGCTGTGTCTGTGTCTGTGTGTGTGACTCTGTGTGTGTGTGTGTGTGACTCTGTGTTTCTGTGTGTGTGGCTGAGAGTGTGTAGTCAAACTCTGTGTTTTTACCGCATTAGATGGATCTGTGTCTGGAGCGTCTGTCTGTCCAGGAGAGGGCGCTGGTGCTGAGCGGAGACTCTCTGGCTCAGACAGAACAGACTCTGAGAGACCTGGACAGCCTTCAGAACCAGGCCCAGGTCAGTGAGCACAGAGGATTATACTCAGTTACGCTGTATATGTTGTGGTTTACTTTACAGTCATTGCAAACCTAGTGCAGCACTGTATACCTTGTTTCCTTTGTCCTGTTGTTTGGTCTATCTGGCTGTCTTTGAGTTTGCTGTTGGATGATGTTGTTTGTTATTATTGTGGATGTTGGTATTTGTTATCAAGGTTGTTATTGTTGCTGTTGTTGGTATAAGTTGGTTTATATTGTTGTTGTTGTTGTTGGGGTCAGGAGGAGATGGGCCGTGCCCAGATCCTTATCCTCCACGGCCACCAGCTGGCTGCCAGCCATCACTACGCCATGGCCCTGATCGTACAGCGCTGTAACGAGCTCCGCCACCACTGTGACACGCTGACCACCTCGCTCCGGGCCAAACACACACACCTCGCACACACACACCAGCTGCTCCTACGCCTCGACCAGGTAGAGGAACACACGTGAATACAAACACACCCACTTTGGGGCATGATGATAACATATCCCTAGAGGGAAGGACGTGTGCGTGATGTTTGATGTGCCTGTTTCTCTCCTCCGATAGGCACTGACCTGGTGTGATGCGGGGGCATACCTGTTAGCCAATCAGCTGGTCGATAAGTTCCAGTCGAAGGAGGGCGCCCAGGCTGCGCTGAAGGACATTGAGAAGTTCCTGGAGGGGGCGCCGTCCCTGTTGAGCTCCAGGCCTGATCTCCTCTCCGTGGAGTTCGAGGCTGTCATCACCACGGAACTCCAGGTGACCACAATCCCAGAAGCTGTTGATGGCTTACATTCTGACAGTGTTCTAAGCAGGACACGGACACAGTTTCATCCGCCCCTTTGCTACACACGAGACACACGGTCTTCATCTTCCGCTCCCTTTCTCTCTCCCCCACCAAACCATCTGCCTCGCTCTCTCATCTCTGTCCTTCATCATCTCTCTCCTCTCTCTCTCGCCGCTCCAGGCTCAGATCGAGAGGACGTTTGAGAAGCACACAGCGGTGCAGGAGATGGTCCAGAACAGACAGGCCTGCCTGAGGAAACTAGCTGACAAGCGTGTCCGCCCAATCCAGCTGGTGGCTCCTCGGCCAGAGAACCCTCCACGCTCCAAGTCCCCCCTCTTCTCCCCCAAACACGGTACTGTGATCTGGTGCGGCCTGCCGTGGACACAAGCACACACACACACACACACTCACACACTAAAGCATGCATGTACGCGCTTACACACACGTGCTACGGGAGGCCTCGGGTCGTCTCAAAGCCCACGACTTAAACAATTACGTGACATGCGGTGTGTTAGATTTGAACTCCGCTGCGCTCCTCCCGGGAGGCCTCACAGCTCACCATGTCTTTCATCATCCAGACCCTTCATTCTGCCCTCCAGCTTTGGCCCAGTCCGTGGTCCCTCTCCCCTGGGCGCCATGGGAGTCCTCACAGCCTACCGTAGACCCTCTCAACCAGGGCTTCCATCCACCACCACTCACTCCCTGGTCCAGCATGGCTCCATAGTGAAGTCATCAAAGCTGCCAACAAAGCCTGTTTTAATGAGGAGGATAACACAGTGTTTATGGCTTAAACCTGTGCAAAAGGCCCACCTTTCCAGCGTAGTATTAGCATTGCAGTTTAATCAGTCCTTCGGGATGTACAGTCAGCCAGCAGGATGCCAGCCACAGTAGCAAGAAGCCATGTGTAGTTCATATACATTAAAGACCCTTTCATCTCCCACTAGCCTTCTGGGAACGGCAGAACAAAGGCGGCCATGCAGCTTCATGTGTGTGTGAGTGTGTGTGTGAATATGTGTGTGCGTGTAGTATGTATGGTTAGGGGAGGGGATAGGCCTTTGCCTTTTCCCCATTAATGTTGATCAGTGAGTTGCTTTTGCTGATCCTGTGATGTAAGGCAGGCCATAATGAGAGCCATGATGAAGCTCAGCTCCATCTCTGGAACACAGGAGAGGAAACTCCTTTAAGGGATGAAGGGAAGCATGTTAGATGTGATTCGTGTGCTACTGTGTGATAACACTGTACACACACATGCATACACACACACACGCACGCATACTGTGTCAAATCAGAGGCTGGTTTCTCATCATGGGTAAAGAGCATACGATAGAACAGGATCAAACGGGTCCAGCCAGTGAACTGCATGTGCTGAAGCGGTTGCTAGGCTCTTCTACAGCCAGGCTATTACTCTTGATTAGGTAAACTGTCCATCAGGGCTGGTCCCTGGAGTATATATCTAGCAGCCTGCTGTAAAGCAGGGGTCAGGGGCAGGACATACCTACCCAGGAGGCCTGTAGAGCTCATATCCAGCCCAAGGCCCAGAGCTCGTCTTAACACGACCCATGGTCATGAATAAGACATAGAAGTGAGAGCACCTCGTGGAAGCCCCACGCTGTTTGAACTTGTCATGATGATGTTCGGGGTCGTGACGCGGTCCTGCAGAGGCCACGCGCTGTTTGGACTCGTCATGATGATGTTGGGGTCGTGGCGTGGGACTCGATGGATCTAGAAATGTGACGGCTGCACTTCTTTGGCAGGCGTTGATGGTCTGAAGTTCACCTTTGATCTTTCTCTACCTGGGAAGAAGACGTCACGGAAGAGCCCCAACTCCAGGAAGGTGAGATGAAGGCGGCCAGTGGAGATGTAAAACATATCGTCCCTACACACACAATTGTGACACGCAAATGTGACAGTTCTTTCGCTGAAATTGTTCTCTACTCTTCACCTCTGCGCTCCACTCTCCTCTTCTCACTGTGGAAGGGGCATTGTACTGTGTGTTCTGTCAGATTGAGGTGATGCACGACTACCAGGAGAACAGGGTCTGCCTGTCCTACACCCTGGAGGGAGACGACAGCCCTGACCTGCAGAAACGGTAGGGAGGAGGACCAACCACCGGTCATCATCCCTTGTTAAAACTCCTGTTCCCTTTGTTCAGTGGCCCCCTGTGTGTGGTGTGTGTGTGTGTGTGTGTGTGTGTGTGCGTGTGTGCGTGTGTGCGGTGTGTGTGCGTGTGTGTGTGCGTGTGTGTGTGTGTGTGTCTCCACAGCCGCGTGATGAGGGAGCTGATTGAGACAGAGAGAGTGTATGTCGAGGAGCTTCTCTCTGTGTTACTGGTGAGCATACAATGGATACACACACAGACAGACAGACACACACACCTTCGATCTATTATTTTGTATTTTTCAGTCCCAATTGTTGGTGTTGACAGAGGTGGTGCTGAGTGTGTGGATGATTACAGAGCCCAAGGTGGTGATGAGTGTGTGGATGATTACAGAGCCCAAGGTGGTGATGAGTGTGTGGATGATTACAGAGCCCAAGGTGGTGATGAGTGTGTGGATGATTACAGAGCCCAAGGTGGTGATGAGTGTGTGGATGATTACAGAGCCCGAGGTGGTGATGAGTGTGTGGATGATTACAGAGCCCAGGTGGTGATGAGTGTGTGGATGATTACAGAGCCCGAGGTGGTGCTGAGTGTGTGGATGATTACAGAGCCCGAGGTGGTGATGAGTGTGTGGATGATTACAGAGCCCGAGGTGGTGCTGAGTGTGTGGATGATTACAGGGCTACAGGGCTGAGATGGACAACCCAGCCCTATCAGGACTCCTGCCCCCACTCCTGCAGAGCAAGAGAGACATCTTGTTTGGCAACATGCCTGAGATCTACAACTTCCACAGCAGGCAAGGACAAAGAATGCACACACACACACACACACACACTCACACAAACATCTGATGACAGTCTTTTTGAAGAGGTCATTTATTGTATATACATAAACAGATTGACCTATGATTGACCTCTTAAGCAGTTTTTTTTCTCTTGAATATGAGCAAAAACAATTGCATCCTATACGATTAAAATCACATGTAAAATGTCATCACACAGTGTTTTGTACAGTATTTCACCAGCAGCATTTCCTGTGAATGAGAGAGTTGTTCCTGTTTATGAGAGGCTCCGTGTCTTCCTCTTCGCTGCCTACTGGGCCCGCCTCCCTGCTGTGCTGACTGGCTAAATTGGATGACTGCGTGAGGCCTGTTAGAGAATTAGAGCTAACTAACTGCTGTTAAGTGGCAGTTGCAGTAATGACTGTCTGATTAAGCTGAAGCGAGAGAGTTCCAGGCAGACGGGGGTGGGTGGTTGGGGGAGGGGGGGAAGGGGGGGAAGGAGGGGTGCTCAGTGACATCACAACTTCATATCCGATAGTCAGTCAGCAGGCCAGGAAGGCTGGAGACACTACCTTTTTTGGAGCCTGTGTATTGTCTGAGTACAGTGTGGTATTGTGTTGTGTAGTCGGGGTGTCACCTGCTGTGTTTTGACCCGACTCCACAGGGTGTTCCTCCAGGATCTGGAGAGCTGTCTGGAGGCTCCCGAGAGGGTGGGGGCCTGCTTCCTGGAACGGGTGAGACAACAGTATATTTACTGTATGTCAAAGGACCTTTTTGACTGACACTGTCATTCATGTGTGTGTGTGTGTGTGCGTGTGTGTGTGTGTGTGTGTGTGATGGGTGCTTCCTGGGTGATGTGCACTCACAGCAGGTGTTTCTGTGTTCCAGAAGGAGAGCTTCCAGGTGTATGAATGCTACTGTCAGAACAAACCTCGCTCGGAGACTCTGTGGAGGCAGTTTTCAGACTGTGCCTTTTTCCAGGTAGGGCTGTTTTGATCCGTTCTGCTCTGCAGGCATGGGGCCGGGGCTGTGATGTCTTAGAGATGCTCCTCCATACACACACACACACACACACACACACACACACACACACACACCACACACACACTCACTTCTTTCATTGTGCTCAACAGGAGTGTCAGAAGAAACTGGAGCACAAACTGGGCCTGGATTCTTACCTTCTGAAGCCAGTCCAGCGCCTGACCAAGTACCAGCTACTACTCAAGGTTAGAGACAAACACAAAAGTGAAACCACAAGTCTGCATGGTCCAAAACCCCATCACCACAGCATGATGCTGTACAAGAAAACACAAACCTATTAACAGCTGAAATGAGAGATGAAATACCATCTAGATATTAGGTTAGCAATAGATACACAGTATATTCACTGTGTATCTATTGAAATAATTCATCACCTGTGTATTTGTCAACCTGTGTGTGTGTCTCCCAGGAGCTGCTGAAGTACAGCCCAGGCAGTGAGAGGACCTCTGAGCTGCAGGGGGCGCTAGCAGCCATGCTGGAGCTGCTCAAGTCAGTTAACGACTCCATGCATCAGATCGCCATCACAGGCTATGAGGTAGAATCTTAAACACCGTCACAAAACTACCTAGGAGTGCGTGTGTGTGTTAGCAAGTCTATCATCCCTCACCCCCCCTCCCGCTCTGTCCTGTGTGTGCCCAGGGAGAGCTGAGCGACCTGGGCCGAGTGCTGATGCAGGGCTCCTTCAGCGTGTGGATCAGCCACAAGAAGGGGCCCCACCAGGATGAAGGAGCTGGCTCGCTTCAAGCCCATGCAGCGTCACCTGTTCCTGTACGAGAGGGCCCTGCTCTTCTGCAAGCGCAGGGAGGAGCACGGAGAGGGCTGCGACAAGACCCCCTCCTACAGCTTTAAGCACTGTCTCAAGGTGTGTGTGTGTGTGTACGTGTGTGTACGTGTGTGTGTTCTCCTGTACCGCCGTCGCTGTCTGACACATGACATGCACGACACATGCTTTCCGTCAGAGAGACTCCCAAATGGGATGTTTGTTTTGAGGTGTGCGTGCGCGCAGGCGCGCGTCTCTACACGCCCCCGGCGTGACGGATGATGCCACACCACCAGCTGTTCACATGTATTATTGAGGGGAAGGGGAGGAAGCTGCCACGCGCCGCAGACGGGTGTGTCGACAGGAGCAGCTGTATAGCACGAAGCGCGATGCGCGTCTGACATTTGACGCACGGCATGTGTTTTCGGGCCCCGGGTTGCGTGTGCGCGCGTGTGTGTCTGCGCGTGTTAATTAACAGGAAGTGTGTCTCTGGGTAGATGAGCGCGGTGGGGATCACGGAGAACGTCAAGGGGCGACGTGAAGAAGTTTGAGATCTGGTACAGTGGCAGAGAGGAGGTCTACGTGGTGCAGGTGAGGGCACCATGTCATCTTCCACAGCGGAGGCACACGACAACATCCCCCCCCCTCCCTCCCCCCTCAGTTTACATATTTAGTGGCTCTCACACAGGGCACCCAGCCAGGCCCCATATAATATACATGAAGTAGTGTGGATGATGAAAGAGTTGAAAGGAGAGCAGCTTCCTTGTCTTTGTGTTGCCGTCTCTCTCAGGCGCCCACAGTGGAGGTGAAGATGGCCTGGCTTAACGAGCTCCGCAGGATCCTCACCAGCCAACAGAAACTTCTCAAAGGTCGGAACGACGCTCTGTGCGCGCGGAGCGTGTTGCCGTCGGATTCCGTTCTCTGAGCTAACTATGTTGGTTTCTTTCACTCTCTGTCGCTCTCTTTCTCCCCTCCGCTCCCCTGACCTTTCTCAGACGAGTCGTGTCAACCCGGCCAGACAGCCGACCACATCCAGCTGTCTCCTCCTCGGTCTGAGAGGTTAGTCTTGTTGCATGATGGGTACCACAGCCTACTCACACACACACATACACACACACCACACACACACACACACTACACACACATACACACACAGTCTACCCTGGGGGCTCCGCTCATGCTCTCTCTCCCATCTCCCTGCCAGCTACTGACTCTCACTGCTTGCGTGAAGTAGTGTGACGGGTAGAGCTTCTGCAGGACTAGGTTGTGTGTGTGTGTGTGTGTGTGTGTGTGTGAAGGCCCCGGGCCCCCCCACTCTGTCCTAGTGTGTGTGGTTGCCTGTGCCCCTCCTGCAGGGGCGTGCGTCCATCCAGAGGGGTCCCTAAGGGCTGTCTGCCGGGGCTGGACCTTGTCTCGCTCTCCGCCGATGTCTTTCTGTGTCTGCGCACCCGGAGTCCCCGCCCCCGAAGCCCCCGGCAACGCCCCCGGCCACGCCCCCACCACCACCCCCAGCGCCACTGACCCTCCCTGACGCTCAGTGGTAAACTCAGCCCCAGCTCAGCATGGCCCGGCATGGGGCCCAGCTCCACCCAGGGCTGCTGTGTTTTCATACTGACCGTCATCTGCACCCTATGTAGCCTGCGTGGCGGCTCATAACTGACCACTCCCTCTCCGCCACTGACCACTCCCTCTCCGCCAGTCCCCATCTCCTGACCACTCCCTCTCCGCCAGTCCCCATCTCCTGACCACTCCCTCTCCGCCAGTCCCCATCTCCGTCAGGTCTTCATACAGGACCCACCCCAGACATGGTACACCCCAAAAGACTGCACCCATGTTTGCATTGGATTTGCAGTTTTGCATGACATGCAAAAGAACCAAAATAAAGACAAGAACAAGGACATTAGGTTACATTTGGAATGTTTGGGTTTGAATCCATTGTTTTATTTATTTCTTCATGTCAACTTGAGACCTGCTTTGAAGATGGGTCTCGTATTCTGAGATCTGATCCAACTACAATGAAACGATGATGAAACGATGACCCATTCTGGCTGTTTCGCTCTCGATAAACCGGTCCGAGTAACGCGTTGATCACGCTTCCATTCAGGATTTGGCCAAATCGAGAGCAGGTCTTTCCCAGGGCTGACAGAGCCCCTGCAGAGTGCCTGTGTGTCGCCTCTTCAGAGACGCTTGCTCCCTGGCTGCTCTCTGTCTCCCGCTCTGCCGCTCTGCCGCTCTGCTGCTCTGCTCCCGTCTGCCTGCTGACTGCTGGCCCGTAGCTCTGGGTTACGGAACACGATAGAATTACTCCAAGCCTCTGATCTAAGATCAGTATTATATTGCCTATTATAGTGCCTTCCGTTCGTGGTTTGACTACATTTCGGGGGCAGGCAAGCTGGTCCTCGATCTGTGGTGGGGGTCAAGTCTATCCAGAGTGTGTTGGTTTAGGTCAGGCTGTTCCATGTCTAATGTTGTGTTGTTCTGCTACTCCCACAGCAAACAGCAGAGGGCGTCAGTGAGCTCTGAGGAGACGGAGTCAGGCCGGAGCAGTCCAGACCCCCAGCCCCACTCCCCACAACACCAGCGCAACCGCAGGAGTGAGTACACACCCACGCACACACACACACACACACCCATGCCAATACCATGTGAATACCTGGTAACTATTTGAAGAGCATCTTAGTTTTTATTTTTTTTAAATCGGCTGTAAGAGAAATACTAAAATGTAACATACATGCACAAAAACATCCAAAATGTCCCTGTGTGATGCAGGCTGGCCTGGCGCTCCTCACTCAGTAGACATCTGTGAGGGTCTGGAGGACTGGGGCGGAGGTCTGGACCCCTCACAGCTGTCTGACACCGAGGAGGACGACCTTCTCCAGCTGGTGAGACAGACAACACACCACCTACACACCACCTGCACACCACCTACATACCCCTACACACTACCTACACACCACCTACACACAACCTACACACAACCTACACACCACCTACACACAACCTACACACAACCTACACACAACCTACACACCACTTACACACTACCTACACACAACCTGCACACCACCTGCACACCACCTACACACTCCCTAGACACTACCTACACACTACCTACTATACACGTACCTACACACCACCTACACACAGCCTATACACTACCTACTATACACACATACAGTTCAGTAAAAAAAAGCCAGTTCATTTTGACCCAGTTCTATTGGTCCACTGCGTGTGTTGTGTTCCCCAGTCACCAGGCAGGTACAGGGCCCTCGCTGACCTCCCCCGACACGAGCCAGACAACCTCACCATCAAGTGCGGTGATGTCATCCACCTGCAGAACGAAGACGCCACTGGCCAATGGTGAGCGTCCTGTCCTGAGGGGGTCAATAATCTGTCCGGCTGGATTCGCATGAAAGCCTGGCTGGATGTGTGTGATAGCCTGGCTGGATGTGTGTGATATCCTGGCTGGTTGAATGTGAAGAATGATGATGTCGTAAAGCTTGGGGTTAGGATAAAGTCTATAGGATGACTAGATGTTTCCTTACCTCCTTCCCTCCTCCCTCGTTCAGGCTGGTGAAGAACCTGAGTCGCAGACAGCAGGGCCTCATCCCCCCCGCCAGCCTGCTGCTGATCCTGGGAGACAGCAGCAGGGCACACTACTGCAGACTGGGGGGTAAGAAGGGAACACACACCTTATACTGTATCTCACACACTGCACATCAAGTCCTGGGTACGTTACACTGTACCTTCTGCACCCCACATCAAGTCCTGGGTACGTTACACTGTACCTTCTGCACCCCACATCAAGTCCTGGGTACGTTACACTGTACCTTCTGCACCCCACTCGTCTTCCTGTCTTCTCTGTTTCTCATTCCTGCAGATCCAGGGAATCTAAAAGGGAGAAAGCTCAGCTCTCCCTAGCGGTGACAAACCTGGACCCCAGTGTGAGCGATGGCTCTATGGACAGACACACTGAAAAAGGAGTATCCTCAAACCGAGCCGCGCATCTTCCCTGTCTGCTGTCATCGCCTCATAGCTCTGGTCTTTAAGAGGAGAACAATGGAGTCTGATGATCAACAGCAGAACTGATGTTAGCTGATCGATACAGATGACAGGTTGGCTGGTACTTTTTTATGGATCATTACTTCTGGACCTGGTGTGTTCTCTTATGATGGACACACGTTAGACAGCAGAGGGCTGTACCAGCACAAAGACACAGGTGGTGTGGGTCCTGTTGGACAATCAACTGCCCTCTTCTGGGCCAACGCTTTTATCTTCCACTTCCTCTTGGAAACAACCAATGGCCTTTTCTGATTGGTTAGTGTAGCAGAAACGAGAAACTACTGGACATCTATGAACTCTACCTCCTGACTTACTGAAGAGGTTCATAACCAACATGGCTAATCAGTCATTCTGCGGTTGTTGTGAGTGTACGTATGTGTGTGTGTGTGTGTGTATGTGTGTGCGTGTGTGTGTGTGTGTTTTGTCTGTGCAGGTTTCACCTGAATGGTTTCTTAAAAAGAAGATTTTTGTACATATGGTACATCCCTCATTTTCATTGCATATTATTTTACTAGAAGGTTTGTACGTGTTGTTGGTTGATATGAATTGACTCTTATACACCCATATCATGATGTACCCAACCACTCATGTCTAGGGCACCCTACTCTTACACTCTTATAAGAGTCTGAATGCCAAAACGTGCCATGCCATCATGCCTTTTTAGTCCTTCGTAATTTAGTCTCAGTATTCTCTTTGAGAAGCTTGGTGTTGCTAAGCAATATCTAATGCTCGTTTGCTTCTGGCTGAGCTCACAACTATGCTAACTTGCACTTTATTTAAGGCGGAAGGTCGATGTTGTAAAAAAGAAAGGCATGTCCTGGTTTATGCAGAAGACTTGACGCCACGGTACGCAGTGTAACCATGTACTGTATCCTATCCTTCACGTCACTCACGTACCTCCATTTCACATCCAGACTGACTGTGTGTCAGTAGGGATGCGGGCCTGCATGACAACGGCGGTTCACCTGTCACGGAGGGTAAATTCAGACATCCGAGGGGGGTGATGATGATGGATAGGAGTGTGTTCATCAGCCCTGAGCTGTGTGCTGTAGAGGGCCGGGAGGCGCGGCTAGCAGCATGGAGCCACACGCGGCCGTCGCTCCCCTCCAGAGAGGGAGTCGTTTCTCCATGACAGCACAACAGAGAGAGGCAGAGCACGAGAAGAATGCTCTCTCTCTCTGCCTCTCCCGCTCTCTGTGCCTCGACATGGCAGAGGCAGTCTTCTGCCTCGCTGCCACCGCAAGGCAGTTTATCTTGGGCTTCCCATTAAGGGGGATCATACAGCAAACATGAAGTATACCAACTGTGTCGAACGCTTAATTAAATATTGATTGCGGACTTATATGAATTTACCACATCAAATCAAGGCCTCGGTTGGTGGGCTGCCTTTGATATGCCGCGTTTGATGTGGAAATGAGCCTGGCAAACAGCAGGAGTCGCTCCACACTACACATTTCGTATGTTATTAATTTATTTATTTGCTATCAAGTTGTTCCCTCGCAGCATGAGCTAGCTATGCGGCCCCGTGAAATCATGTCTATATAACGTTAAAAGGAGCAATGCTCGACTGCATCGTTGCTCATCACCGGCTTTCTTCCCCCTTCTTAAAAGGGATAGATTCGCTGTTAGAAGTCTTTTTCGTGCCTTGATTGCAACCCCTATCCCAAATGCTGCACATTTTGCACTGAACTCTGATGTTCAAAAATGTTGACGAAAAATGGCTGGAAAATGCTGTGTCTTGATAAGCGCTGTTGGCTTGTCACTGAATATTTCTTTTTGGAGGCAAAACGCATGATACCTGAATACTGAACAACTGAGCAGATATAAGATTTTTATTGTTTCAAAAGTCATTGTTACAAATGTGTTCTTTTGTACAGCTTAAATATTGTACATAGACAAATAAAAGTATTTATTGAACATTGTTTTCTTATGTTTGACCAGGAATGTGTGTTTCAGGCTTAGGTACTGTAGTAACATCACATGTAAAGCTTTTCTCATAGATAGGAGTGATGTCTTTCTGAAAACCCAATACTACCCCCTAGTTAATCGTCAACAGATGTCAACAGGCTTTCTCTGGTCACCCCCATGACATAGCGTATCCATCGGTAGTAGTGGGCCACCCTGGTGTACACTCCATACTTCCCCTCCTTGGCACACTCCTCCCCCCAGCTCACGATGCCCGTGAGGAACCAGGTGTCATGGAAACGGTTTGTGTGAGGCCCCCCCGCTGTCGCCCTGGCAGGCGTCCTTCTCCACGTCTCGGTAACCGGCGCAGAACATGTAGCGTGTGATGCGGGCGCTGCTGCTCGCCTTACACGCCGTCCTCTCCGTGAAGGGAACCTCCACCCGCTGGAGCACGCTGGCCGTGGCCCCCAGGAAGCGCGTCCTCCCCCAGCCGCTCACGGTCGCCGGGGACGCCCGCTTGATCAGGTTCTCTGTGAAGTCCCTGGGGCCCAGGCAGACGGGCCGTACGTACACGGAGAAGGCGATGGGGCTCTGGAGGCGGAGCAGGGCGATGTCGTGGTTGTACAGGCTCTGCGTGGCGTCGTAGAGGGGGTGGGGGACGTGCTTGGCCACCTCCCGGTCCTGCTCGCTCCCGTCCTCCCTGTTCACGTTGTGCTCGCCTGTCGGAGGGCAGGATACGCAGGAACTGACGTGACGTTCAGGGACGGATACTGCATGATGTAAGACTCGACAACCGGGATACGGGAGCGTGCGAGAGAGAGATTCTTACCCACTCTGACGAAGTAAGAACCGTGTTGGGCCTCGACCAGACAGTGGGCAGCAGTCACGACCCACAGCTCACTGAGGATGGAGCCTCCACAGAACACCTGATCACTGGACCGTACCACCAACGCCACCTTGTGGGCAGTGACCAGGAAGCACACTTTACAGGACATACTTACACAGCGCAGTCTCTTTCCATCCTTGAACCCCCCCCTTTTATTTACGGATGGTAATCCCCATTAATAGTCCATTACAGACCTCTCCATCCACCCAACCTCTCTTACCTGCCAGGGGATGTCCCCAGGGGTGGCTGCGTAGCCCCCAACGATGCGAGCCTTATCGAACAGTGTTTCAGTGGGAAGGATGTCAGTGGGGCGGGGCGTGGTGGTGAGGTGAGGCTCCGTGGGTAGGGGCTCGGCAGGGCCGTACACCCAGTTTGGCAGTCTGCTCCGGGAGCGGCCTATCGTTGTGGTGGTTGGAGGGCGGGTTGTGGTGCTGTATGAGGGGGTGGTGGGAGGAGGGGCTGTGGTGCTGTCTGACGTGGGGGAGGGAGGAGGGGCTGTGGTGCTGTCTGAGGTGGTGGTGGGAGCTGGAGGGGTTTGGGCCACTGTGGTGATGTCCACCAGGTCTGAGCCCCCCTTGGTTAGTAGAGATCTGGTAACCACCATCCGCGCATCTCTGCCACATGGGAACTCCACTGGTGAGGTGGCAACACACACACACACGCACACATTATGCTAATAATGCTAATCCATCCTAATCCACTGCTGTTCCAATGGCTGCATTTGTTAGATAGTCCTGTGAGGTGGGTGGTTTGTAAATGCTTGGTGTACCTTCAGGTAGACAGGTTTGCCTGTCCTCTGCCAGCTTGTACCCATCTGTGCAGCTGCACTCGGCCCCGGCCCCGCCCACAGACCAGCAGAAGTGGAGGCAGCCTCCGTTGTCCATCTCACACTGTCTGGCCGTCACTGTGGAAACCAGGGGAGTCCAGTATCATTGCTCTGTCATAAATCCTTGATAGATCCCAAAGAGAGAGAGGGAGAGAACTATGGGGGTGGGAAGGCTAGAAAGAAAGAAATAGAGAGAGAGAATAGAGAGAGAGATCACTGACCTATCTCACAGTTGTTGCCGGTGTAGCCTGGCTGACATGAGCAGGTGTAGGAGCCCAGCAGGTCTTTACAGAGCCCCTGGTGCTGACAGGGCTGAGACCTACACTGGTCCCCATCTGATGACACACAGCGCGGGACACCTCTGAGTGCTGAACCATCTGGCACAGCTAAACACTGTGGCAACAAGTCTGAACCCTATTACTCATACACACGGGCACGCGCACACACACACAGGCACACACACACACACACTTCCTCTCTCCCTAGATATTTCTCTCATGAGCACACACACACACGTTTAGAGGGAGCTGGTGAATCACACTGTTCCGTTTATGTCAACATGACAGTCAATCATTAAGCTGAGTTCTACCTGCGTAGCCGGCCCAAAACTCCATCTGAAAATAGAAACCTTCGGTTAGAACGATGTGTTTTCAAGCTTCAGGACCTCAGCGAGTAACGATCGAATCCGCACACACGCACCGTCTTCTGGTCGTTCTCGAAGAATTCTCTGGCTTCCTCCAGGTCACAGCGCTCCTCATAACACTCTCTCTCCAGATCGCCTTCAAGCACTTCTTCAAACAGGCCAGTGTTGTGGCGCTTCTGTCTCCTCAGCAATCCATCGGCTGCCTGGCCTGACAGGAACACCCCGCCTGGGCCTGGGCCTGGGCCTGGAGCACCATAGCCTAGCCAGCAGTCCAGCACCAGTAGGCACCACAGCAAAGATACATGGACTGCCACCATCCCTGTTGATTAAACATGTGCTTCTCGAAGGTACATACATAACCACAATCACACACGCTCTTATATTAGCTTTCATTCCAAAGTGCAGCAGCTGGGTGTTTACATTTCATCACAAAAGCTGCTTGCTGTTTTTAAGAAATGTCTTTGCCTTTAGCACAAAAAGTACTTAATAGTCATACTAATACTGATTGATGTAAAAAACTGAAAAAAAATCCACCAACAGTTAAAAATCTAATGGAAAATGTTTCATCCACTGAACAGAACCCTCAAAAATTCTACTTGGATGTTTGCTTCACAATCTTCACCACTAGATGGCAGGCAAGTACTTGAAACTAAATCCTCAAACTCTTGTCTGTTGACACTGTGCACTCAGATCAGTCAATAGGCAGACTGAGGTGGTTCTCCAGGGGTGTATTGGAGAGTGCTGAAGCAGCAAGCCCACCAGGATCTGTGTTTGAAATCCAACCCCAGTGTCTCTCTGTGGTCTACCAGAGGGGGTCCCTTAGCTGCTTAGATGGAGGGGAGTATCGACTGAGGCCATCTATATTTCATTGAGTCATTAAAAAGCTAAATAATTCATACTTACGTAATTAACACTGACCCCTCAATATGCAGTCAAGCTCTGCTATAGGACTGTCAATCATTTTAGATTGAAAGTAAATCAAATGAATTCAAGTATTTGAATGTCCTAGGACCTAGGCTAGGAAACCAACAAAGGGTTAGCTAACTTTAAAGAGATATAGTTAGATATAACACAAAGTTATTATGGATATATTCCAACAGAACCCTATTTCTTTATATTAAACAGCCCATTGCTGTATAGTAACAAGCAAGGACAGAGCCCAGACAACTCAGTGTGTGTCTCACCTTTGACTCCGGCTGTCACCATCCAACAAACCAAACAAGCCTCAGGTTGATGGACAGGAAGGCTGGAAGGCTCTCCACACAATGATGTATAAAGCTGGGACGTATTGATTTAGTTGACGTATCTCTTTCTCTCTCTCTTTTTCTCTCTCTCTCTTTTATTCTCTCTCCATCCCTCTCTCCCTGGCTGCCAGGAGTCCAGAGCACAGCTGGGCCGGCTTCAACTTGATTAGGAGCTCCAATCTGGGATCAGGCTAGGCTCAGGCATATAATAACACTCTGATGCTTTCTCAGTGCTATCGATCCTACGGTAGCTCTTGGAGGGAGGGAGGGAGGTATCGAGGAGTTCTGGGAGACTCTGGGCTCCTTCTTTTATAGATTTCAACCAGGACGATGTTGTTGCATTTTCATGGCCTGTTGAAGGTCTCTCTTTGGGGAGCAGGTGTAATTTGTGGTGAGGTTATTTCTTCGATAGTAAAACATGACCAGATGGACCCTCCTCCCAGCAGTGGGAGAGCAATCAGAGCTTCTTCCTGCCCACCATGACCACTACAGTAGCGTTTCTGGTAACCATAATAACAGTGAGAATGCTTTATAAGGACTGGAGCCTTATCTGCCCATCATTCAATGAAAGGCTTTGATACCATTAGGG
This sequence comes from Mallotus villosus, assembly GCA_903064625.1. NCBI lineage: Eukaryota > Metazoa > Chordata > Actinopteri > Osmeriformes > Salangidae > Mallotus > Mallotus villosus. The sequence continues at coordinate 1,028,427 of CAEFZP010000039.1, forward strand.
CAGATGGCGCCTACATACTTAGGTGAAATCCATCTGATCTATATCTATATATATCCATCTCTCTATATATAGAGAGAAGTTGAAGACTTTTGCCCTCACAGACGCAAACTTGAATTAATGAGTGAATCAGGCCACTAGGGGGCAATATTAACAACCATGTGCCACAGAGGAAGGAAGCCGCCTGACTCCCCTTTGATCGAACTGTATTACCCAGGAAATAGGTGCCAACCTGGGGGTGGAACTGAAGTCAGTCCCCTAACACCCTCTGTGGAAACCAAATAGGGCCTGTCTGTCCCAGTAGAAACCCAGACTGTGCGGCCCTGTCTGTATTGACGACAGCGGAGCCAAGCTTCCTGACTCCTCACCCTCCAGACTCCAAACTCAGCGGAAAGTCTTAAGAGAGAGATTAGGCCAAAGCTTTACTCCTAAGTCGTCAGTCTGGGTGAAGCCTCACATCTAATCTATTAAGCCTGCGAAGGCTCGCAGTCACCTTACATCTTCATCACCAAACTGAACAGGAGTCTGAGGACCCCTATGATTGGAGGACTCCAAAAAACCTATGGCTTTGATGCGATAGTAAACCAATGTCTTTAAAATGCATTCTGTTCTGGAATTCGACTGGGTAGCACAAAAGGTAATGAAAGGGATAATGCCGGACGAGGTGTACATTATCACCTGATAATGGATCATGCAGAGGCGTGAACCGTCCCACGCGCACAGGACTCTCTGCTTCCGCCGGAGTCCATTATTTACAGTAACTGACCCACGGCTGTGCTGAACCTCCTGTCCGCTGAGTCCCTCTCTCTGGGTCTGTCCACCTCCAGAAACCCACTCTCTGGAGCGACGTTGAAACGATGACGATCACCTTCATCCTTCAGTACTGTAATCATCCCAGAGGAACCGTGATGCTGATGAGAGGCTGTCAGAGTCTATTAAAACTCGACTCCAGGTAGAGGAAGAGAGACAGACGGAGAGAGAGAGTGAGAGAGAGAGAAAGATGTTGTGAAAGTAAATCTGTGTGTTTATCGTCGTGGCTGTGTCGGGGCGTGTGAGGAGTGTCCTCCCACTCTTCAGGTAGGTAAATTAATTGCTCTCGAGAGATGTGGGAACGCAGCGCGAGGTCAGCCAATGGAAGACTGCCGCCCGCCTCTCACACAAACGGGATGAAACGAGGATTACAGTCGAGCGGTGGGAGATGCTGTAATTATGTTCACTCATGGTTGAAAGTGAATATTTTGGGAAACAAGTGAAGAGAGAGAGGGGAAACAGAGGCGGACGTCGCTAACTGAGAGTAGCAAGGAGTCGGAGAATAACCTTGAGGTAACTTTTTGGTCCACTCTTCCTCAGCCTTGAGAATGCAATTTGACAGTGGGCGTCATTCAGTGATGTAGACTGGTATGGATATACTTTCATTCAACTAAACCCCCCTCTACTTTACTATCCCCACCAACGCATCACTGCTCATTTAAAAATAAATCCACAGTGTATCATGTAAACCTACATGACTGGCTTTATTGCTCTGTCCACTGCAACACAGTAGGCTGTGTTGAACTAGAACAACTGAAACCTGAAGTTAGAAGTGCATACAACAATCTATAGATACTGTTGAGGACTGCAGATGTTCCTATTGCCAAAGGCCCCCTTTACAGTGCAACACGGAGGTTTGTACCATCCACAGGGATCTCCTCTGAAGTGAGCTCCATGAAAAGGCCCCACAGGCCTCAAAGCTGCCCCCCTCCCTGCCTCCCAACCCCCTGGATATAGCCATTGACATTAATGTGATATTTGAGAGAGTCTACCACTGTTAATTAGCGCAGTCATTCTTGAGTCTGAAAGGCTAATGTTTCAACCCCGTTCTCTCTCTCTCTCTCTCTCTCTCTCTGTCTCTCGCTCCGCCTGCGTCTACACCAAACCACACACTGACATTTGAACAATCTGCTTGATATTTTGCCAGTGATGAAAGAATGGAGCTCTGGCTCACATCATAGCAATGCCATCCATTGGACTGGGATGGACTCTGAGGAGCCCAATCAGGTGAAGTTCAGCCAGCAGTTAGCCTCAGCCTATGAGACATTTAGAAGCAATTAATTTCTGTTTTCATTGGGAGAAAGTGGGAACGGTACAGGTCAAAAGTCAAGCCATTTAAATTCTGGTTTGAATTTGAAGCAGACCTGATAGCACAAGCAGACAATGCATTCAGAACAAATCCATCTTGCACATCACTTGGGTAAAGTAAGATATTCCACCCTGCTCGCCCCCCCCTTCCCTCTCTCCTCTCCCTGGCGCTGGGAGCTGGGATGCAGGACGCCCCTCTCTCCTCTCCCTGGGAGATGGGATGCAGGCAGCATGACAGGAGCTCCGGGGCCAGGAATGTTCAGTCTCCGTTAACTAAAACTGGAGCTTCTATCGCTCCTGGACAGCACTGCCTGCAAAGCTCACTGTTTGCCTACTGAATGTCAAACATGATTCAGCTGAAAGCTGCAGTGGGCATAGAGAGAAGAGGTGGAGTAATAGAAAGAGACAGAGAAGGAGAAGAAAAAAAAAGAGAGAAAAGTTTGGGGATAGTCCAACCAAGAGATTCATCATATGACACAGAACTAACAATCAACACTTTAGTCTAAATAATACAACTTTAAAAAGAGATTAAGAAAGATAAAGATCGATGTTGTGCCGAACCGACATACCCTGATAAACCGAATTCATCCACCCCTCTGCTCTGCTTGTATCTAAGGTCACATTGATTGGATGGGTCTGACTGGGAGAAGAACAGAGAGGTCAGAATACGCCTCCAGGCCTTCTAGAGCATGACTGGGAAGGCCTTAACTACAACCAGGGGATGACCAGGCCACATCTTCATCACCAGGGGTAAATGGGAATCTGTCAACCACTGTGATTTTCGGCACAACAAACAACGATAAATCACTAATCCTGATGCCAAACAGTAAGTCAGTGACTGAGTGAACATGAAGAAGCAATCTGGAGATTTGTTGAGTCAATGATTTAGGGGGGATTTATGATGATGCAACTGAAATCAAAGTGAAGTCATGACCTTTAACCTTTGCCCCTGCGGGTGTGAACGGCTGATTGACATGGGTCAGAGACAAACAGGCAGGTGGAGGGAGACAGCCAGGCAGGTGGAGGGAGACAGCCAGGCAGGTGGAGGGAGACAAACAGGCAGGTGGAGGGAGACAGCCAGGCAGGTGGAGGGAGACAGCCAGGCAGGTGGAGGGGGACAGCCAGGCAGGTGGAGGGAGACAGCCAGGCAGGTGGAGGGAGACAGCCAGGCAGGTGGAGGGAGACAAACAGGCAGGTGGAGGGAGACAGCCAGGCAGGTGGAGGGAGACAGCCAGGCAGGTGGAGGGAGACAGCCAGGCAGGTGGAGGGAGACAGCCAGACAGGTGGAGGGAGACAGCCAGGCAGGTGGAGGGAGACAGCCAGGCAGGTGGAGGGAGACAGCCAGGCAGGTGGAGGGAGACAGCCAGACAGGTGGAGGGAGACAAACAGGCAGGTGGAGGGAGACAGCCAGGCAGGTGGAGGGAGACAGCCAGGCAGGTGGAGGGAGACAGCCAGGCAGGTGGAGGGAGACAGCCAGACAGGTGGAGGGAGACAGCCAGGCAGGTGGAGGGAGACAGCCAGACAGGTGGAGGGAGACAAACAGGCAGGTGGAGGGAGACAGCCAGGCAGGTGGAGGGAGACAGCCAGGCAGGTGGAGGGAGACAAACAGGCAGGTGGAGGGAGACAGCCAGGCAGGTGGAGGGAGACAGCCAGGCAGGTGGAGGGAGACAGCCAGACAGGTGGAGGGAGACAAACAGGCAGGTGGAGGGAGACAGCCAGGCAGGTGGAGGGAGACAGCCAGACAGGTGGAGGGAGACAAACAGGCAGGTGGAGGGAGACAGCCAGGCAGGTGGAGGGAGACAGCCAGGCAGGTGGAGGGAGACAGCCAGGCAGGTGGAGGGAGACAAACAGGCATGTGGAGGGAGACAGCCAGGCAGGTGGAGGGAGACAGCCAGGCAGGTGGAGGGAGACAGCCAGGCAGGTGGAGGGAGACAAACAGGCAGGTGGAGGGAGACAGCCAGGCAGGTGGAGGGAGACAAACAGGCATGTGGAGGGAGACAGCCAGGCAGGTGGAGGGAGACAGCCAGGCAGGTGGAGGGAGACAAACAGGCAGGTGGAGGGAGACAGCCAGGCAGGTGGAGGGAGACAAACAGGCATGTGGAGGGAGACAGCCAGGTTTGAAAAACACCTGTTTCATTTGTATTCTCTTGTTAAGAGAACAAATGGGTGTCAACCATTTTTACAATAACCTGGAGATGGAGAAACGTCTATAACCAATACAATAGCTGCAGTAGTTAGTGTGGCCTACCTTATTCCCCAGAATATAGTTTCAGAGGATGACATCCCACCCAGCTAGTATACATTCCCCATTACTCATACCCATTCAGGGGCATGTACAGTACCCACCCCAGATTTCAACATATGCTGTTGTCATCGCCACCGCCGCAATGGAACCAGAGGGATTCCCTTATCAGCATCTTCCAGAACACAGCTCAGGCAAACATCTGCAAACAAAGGCATGTGACTAAAGCCCCATTCAGTGCAGCGCACAGCATAAATCACTGTTCCCTCCATCCTTCCTTCTCTCACTCTCCATTTCTCCTTTCATCCCTCCATCCTTGTCCCAGAAAATCATCTCGAGGCTGATCCCCAGTCGTTTCAACACTGTCTTCACCAAACATCACCTGTGTGATTTTGCAATGCCCAGAGTTGCAGACCAGGACCCCGTGCTCTGTGTGGTGCTGTCCAGTTGATTTATAACTCTGCTCCTTGTGCAGATGAGGTTGTCTTGAATGGTTGTGGTGAAGTTGGGCACTGGTTGAGCAGAGCCTGTAGGACTTGCATGCTGCTCCATAGACTGGGGGAAAGTTATCAGACTAGGAACCCATAATGAAATCACATGACAACAGGTGAGAACCCTGCCTATCCAGAACAGAGCTTCTATGAGTGGATTTCTAGAGCTGGCGTGTGGTGGTGGGATGTGATGATCATCATCAGAGGATTGGAGGGCATGTGGTTCGGGGTCAGGCTGAAGCTGCTTTAACATCCACACTTGGGTAATTGTCACTTCCTGGTACACCATCTGTCTATCCTCGCAGCAAGGACGCTCTTCCAAGGACACATGCGCGCAAACACACACGCGCCCTTCAAAAACACTGACCAATCTAATAATGCCATGTTATCTGGGCTCATCCTGCCCGCTAAATCTGCTGTAAACATAAGGTCCTTATGTCGGACAAGATATACACAATATGTCTGCGTGTCGTGTGTGTGTGCGTGGCTGTTTATGTTTGCGATCTTGAGTCGGGCGTCGGACGTTCGGAACAGGATTGACATGGCTTGGTTCCCCTTGATGTTTCAACCTGGCCAATGCAATGGAAAAGTACCATGTTATATTTGAGTGGGGTTCAATTGGAGGACCATTCTGTGTGTCTGCGAGAGGGCTGTGCTATGACATCAGTGAGAACAGAGTGTAAGAGTGAGTTGATGGGGCAGGGGGCTGTAGGCAGAGGGGGCGTGTCTTCGCTGGAAAGGTCAGGAGGGCTTGCAGCTAGCAAAGCAGGCTGTGCACACAGTGGGAACGCCACCCAGTGACATTTACACAAACACACAAACACACACACTCACAGCGTTATGAGTCAGCAGACCATGTCACACTGACTGGACGTAAAGGCAGCAGTTTGGGTCTGTTAGAACTGTGCGTCATCAAGAAGTCATCATATTTTCAAAGTCATGGTGCCTGACCATAACAATGTAAAAGTGGGTTACATTGTACAGTTGATAAGAAACATGACTTTCATTACAAATGTCATTACTGTACAGTTTATTTTAACCAATGCTCACTTTTTTTCTCCTCTATTTGAGGCCCCTTAATGGATCAACATGAAGTGAGTGCTTGTCTGCATTTCACATAATCATCACCCTCATCATCATCACCATCCTCCACACCTCGTCAGTCCCTCTGTGGATGTTGAACATATCAGCTCTTCATCCATGCACAGATTGGCGCCCCCTCCAAGCTCAGCCCCGCCTGATGGATTTCTGACGGTCCTCGGAGTGGAAATGGTGTGAAGACTTCTGTTTGGACTTGAAAGAGAGACTGGAGGGAGAATTCACACCAGAACAACTCTCAACCGACTGGAGGGATTCACAGATCCCTGCTTAGAATGTGACGATTCCTGCCAACTGGTTCTATATTTATCTTTTTTTAAAGCTTTCATAAACTGTTAATAAACACATGAATTCTGCAACAGGGACAGATTTGAGGTGGAGTTCGAAGGTCAGATTTCTGACAGGGGTCAGACATTTTAGGTCAGCTCCCTCTTCCCACAGAGATATAATATGTTTTAATGGGTGACAGCAACAGCAACTGTGTGTAACTAACCTTGGTGGTACATCATCAGATGCAATTCAGTAGATGGTGGTGGGATTTTATCAAAGAACCCCATATTTCAGTCTCTATATTCTCAATCATTGGTCCCTTTTCCAGAGTCCTTTCCCAAATTGGCAATTCTTTGTTAAAAAAAAAGCTGCCCTGAAAATGAACTGTCACAATATTGAAGGCCATCTATCACTGGGGCTTCCACCAGCAGTTATGGCCCTCCAGTGGTCAAAAGTCATGTTCACCTTGCCAAATGAACCTGACTTATTTTAGTTCAGATAGATGTAGAGGTGAAATGTATTTTTTTGTCAACTGTAAGTTTCATTTAACATGATTTAGCCTATCTGATTTGGTGGTTTGCCTTTTGATGGATTTATATTTAAATGTATTTTGTCTTCACCAAATTGTCATTCATCCCTTTAGTCATTACACAGATTATGAAGAACTGAACGAATCTGTTTATGTCAATTCAGGAGGTCTCCTAAAGGGGACGGCTGACGACATTGGTTAAGGAATCAGTACTGGCAGTGTTTCCGGAACTGTCCCACGGCTGCGATGTGAACATGCAACCAAAGTTTTGACAGGAGTCCTGTTTCTCCTAAAATAGTAACCTAATAGATCTTGTAACACTCTACCACTACGGGGTTTTTCTCCAGCCTCGGAAGCACAGACCTGCAAGAGACAGGTGATGAGACGCAACGCTGGTAGGGGTGAGAAAGGACTGTGAAGGAATTTTGTGACACAAATTCAGAAGACAAGAGAAGATATTGAACAGTATAGCTTATCAAACTATTTGTGATTTTGCCCCTACAGAAGTGGTGTTAATTACCTTCTAAATTGATCCTGCCGTCATGAAGTTACGCACATTTCGCACGTGTTAAGTGAGGGATAGACACTGACCTTTACCGTTTCTATTTTCATTTTCTCGTCTTCCCTCTCCAAGGCCATCATTCACTATCAACACATGGTAAGATTGATGTTATTCTCTAACACATTTAGCATATTGACAAGACATCAATTTAATATTTCTGTACTACAACGTCTTCCAACTAAAACATTGGTGTCCATTCTGAAGAGGTACAGCATGGATTCGGTGGGGATAGCGTGAATTGTCCAACTGGACGATAGTAGCCTATGGCTAAAGATCAGACCCTGTCCGTTTACAGATCAATGAAATGCACTGTAGAGAGAAAACATTGTGGGTTTATAGACTAACAAATAGATTAGCTTGCCTGGTGTACTGTTATATACTTAGTTAATTTGTTGCTTAAACGTTGTTTAAATGTTCAACGCTCGTAAACTGTTGATTTTAAATGTGGCGCATGAAACTTACACGTCCTCTTCGAATCATGCTTGTGGTGTCGTTTACGGTGTTAGATCAACTTGTATCGACCCATTGAAAGAGTGGCACAGTATGCCTTCCACTGCGCATCTGTCATTCAAGACTTTGAGGGATTGAAACAACACCATGAGACAGACATAACATAGATTTCCCCATGGAACCGTGCACGAACATCTCACTTTTTAATAACTGCTATACGATGAACATTTGAAACTTTGGATTAATTAATTTGTCGGCTGCAGTGCAAGTGTAGGATACGTATACACGTTTCGAATCAGCTGTCTTTTTCCTTCAGCCTCGCACCCAGGTGAGCGCGCTTCCAGCATGAGTTCGATTTGCAATTCCTAAACGTGCATGACTGCTTATTTGCTTCTTCATTTCACCTTATCTAGTTGCTTAACTTCTTCACAATTTCGAACGACATCTGACAAATATGTGTTGGAAATATAGCTAAAAGGATGCGTAAAAGCCATCGTCCTACTTTTGTTTTATGACTTTAAAGTGTTTCGTCTGAGCTGAATTGTTGTGAATAGGTGTGTGCAGACGTGTACACTTCCCACACCATATGGTGATACATTTGTAAAGCATATTGGTCTATACAGATGCATTCCAATGTTTGCTTTTTCATCACCATTAACTTTGCTGCTGGCAGAAGGTGTTTGTTACACCTTACATGCATGTATGAAGAGAAACAAGCTACTCAAAGTAACACAATGTAACCCAGCAAAATAAGAAAAAATAAGAAGAAACTGATTAATTTAAGTCATGTTTCTGTCTATTAAGCTACCGCGCAATCTGCTCCACAGCGCTGTCCATGATTCTTTGATTCATCTGTCATAGCGCTCCGAGTCCAACATGTACAGTATAGGCTACGTTTTACAATGGTGGATGAAAGCGGACATGTCGGCAAAATAATGAAATACGTGTCGTAAATGCACTACTGTTATTAACTTTGAGATAAATCAAGTTGTGTTTGCATACCTACATTTGTCAGATATTCTCCAGGACCGTTTTCACTTTGTAGATCCTGTTGATTCGCCTTTCGCGGTAGCCTATCTGATGCTAGAATGGAATAGATAATCACAATAAAACCTGGTCGCGTAGGTTGTAGGCTCGTGGATGGCATTTGGGGGTATATCCCGTGTGTGTAGAGTTTAGTTTCTTTGAGGTGATCTTAATTTGATCCCTTTCCATTTCTCTGACGTCGACTGACACCCGCTGGAAGCCCTGTGCTAATTTTCTTTGCTTTTTGCTTCATTCCTTTGTCACAGCTGAGAGGGTCGTGTATTTGTATGCAACATAGCGGAATTCATGGTGGAAGGGCATTTCTTTATCAATGTGCATTGATGTAGCAGAAAACGTGGAGGAGATAAGGTAAGGCAATTTAAAGACGAAAATATAAAATATTGACGGATAAATCCTCGGGAAGCATTTATTTGTGTTTTTCCAGACTTGAAACCCATTTGCGCGTTTGTGAACTCAGCGGCCGTGTTGCGTGTGTGAGTAGAATGTATCAATAACTGGATACATCCATTGATAGCTTGTGCAATCGAATACAAGTTCGACATTATTGCTTAGTGTTTTTCTTTTCTTTTTTTTTACAACTTGTTTGACCTTTTAATAATATTAATTACAACACTAATTGTATTTTTCTTTATTTTTTACAGAACCCTTATCTCAGCATCTGCTACATTTGTTAAAGATTCCATTGAAGAAACGGGCTGTAAGCTACTACAGGGATTTCGATTCTTGTCTAAATCGGGAATTACACATCCAAACTGGGATCTATGAGCGGAAAAGTGGCGAAGCCTAAAGAAGATAAGGATGCTTCCAAGGGTAAGAACAAACTCCCTAACGCACAGATTATATTCCTAAATAGCTGGTGTAAAGCGACCGTGCGTCCATTCATCTCCAACACAGCCTTTGCTCACGCTTTCAGATTTCTGGAAACAATAGTAGTTTGCCCACTGCATGGCGCGTCATTATCCCAGAACAGGGTTGCTGGTCTCGTTGAGAGTCAAACAGCATGGTGGGCAAAGGTTATGATATGCATGCTGCCTATTATTGTTATATATTCTGTTTTGACAATCTGTCTTGGACAGTAGTGTAGGCTATCATATAAGACACGATGTGTCCAGATAACAGTGAATCTAATTAGACTATTCTAAATGGAATCCACAATGGAATTAGAGAATGGTCGCACTGTCGCTTTAACATGATGACAGTGGATCAACAATGTCACTGGCATCCTGTTGAAATATCCCACCGCGTTTCATGCTTGCACCTTGCCCACATTTGCCCGACTCTCAAAAGCACGTTTTGATACAATTACAGTATACGCATGGAGATGACGTGTGTCCACAATGTATCTCTCTCGTGCGCTAATGGCCAGACACGATGTCACAGCACGTCTCAACAACCCGTGCTTTGTTTCGGGATGTAAACTGGCTGTCCATTGCCATGGAGACAAAGGGTAGATAGGATTGCTAGAGAAACATCAGCGAGATCGAATCGATGTGGTCTCTACACCGAGGTTGTGCGCGACAGTTGGTGCGCTGACGTATTGTGTACGCTACTGGTTTGATCAGAGGTTTTTGATGATTGCATTACGTCAATTCAATCACTTGCAAAGAAAACCATCAAGACAGGATGCAGAACTCGACAACAAAAATGCCAATTACATATTAATTTCCGTACCTCATTTTAGTAATGAAGTAACTTCTGACCGGTGATTGATTATGCCTATTTGATTTCAAGTCACCATCTGAACTTGTTAACGCAGGCCAGCCATTGACTTAAGGCTGATCAGTTTCAATCCATTTCCGTTTTGAAAAGGGTATCTTCCCAGCGCTTAAGAGTTGATATGTTAGACGTGCATAGTTGGTCACAGACCATGAAGGATCATGTAGACTACACATATTATGTTATACTGGACTGGCAAATAGTCCAAATGTAAGTAAAACCTGAATAGATTTAAATGTTTCTTAATTCAGAAGGGACATTATCTAATGGCTATACGTCACCCAAAGAACTTTATAGGAAAGGTTCATCATGATGGTTTTGATTGTTACTTTTTTTTCGTATTCTTAATTTTCTGTGGTCGGTTAGATGAACGAGTGCCTTCTGTATGTTTTCTGCCTGATCCACTTGATTTTTAGTGCATGCTTTCATTCAGTTAATGACAAATGTCAGTATCCTTCATGTTTGGTTTATCATTGGTGAATGTTGAAATGTAAACACACAGTGTGTCTCAAGGGACAACAGGGGAAGCGACAGTCCGTTATTCGGCATCCTCTTTATTCTGTTTTCAGTGATGTGTCAATCTCTACATCTATGTAACTCTCGTCCCCCAGTTCAGTTCAACATCTCTTTTTCAGAAGGAGATTGGATTGTGCAAGTGGAGATTAAGAATAGTGCAGACTGTGGAACTGTTATAGAATTTCGTTCAGAATCGGGACAAAACTTGTTGTCTCCCTCATCTTGTATTGCGTAAGGACCAACGCATGGTGTGATGGTCGTGCTATCCAGAGCCAGACAGAGTCTCCTGGTGAGTCTGTGAGAAACATGACTTTAATAGAATAGAGGGATAAGAAGCAAACCCATCTATCCCCCATCCTCTGGCTCACTCAGTGAAAGGCCATGCTTCGCTGCTTCATATGATAGGATAACATCCTGTGCTAGTAGGAGAATACAGAGAAAACAAGATAGTAGTACAACCTCCCATATCAACTCAGGTTTCTCAGTTTGTGTTCGCTTCCTGGTGTTGCTGTGAAGCCGAGTCCTCCGGACACAGTGTTGCGTCAAGCCACAGTGACACAGCCGGCCCCCCCCCTCCCCCCTCCCCCCCTCTTTACACACACCTCAAACCGGGGACGAAAACGTGTTTACACGAAGGCAGAATCTAGTCTGCATATCCATCTTGTCATGTGACAATGAAGCTCAGATTTGACAGAGGGTGTATATATAGCGACTTCTTAATAACCCCAGTCCTGTGGTCACTCATTCTTGCTTTATTTACTATATAACGGTACAATGAAATAAGAGACAAGGCATTGGCTCCTCCTCTCAGGGCACTCGACCATGAAGACCAGACCCACTCTCTCTTCATTCAGCACTGTTTCAGTGGACTAATATACAGAGCCCAGACCAGAGCAGAGCAGGGACACAAGTCGTACATATTTGCAGTGGGATTGATTGAGCCAGAGGCCGGCCAGCCACAGCAGAATCAATAGTTTTCCAAAGAGGACTCTGGAGTCCCTTCATTAATCACAAAGACGACAATCCTCTCCTCACTGATCAGACACCTGCTCCATTCTCACGAGCAGCAGCGAGTGGGACGAGGAGGCGGCTCCAACGGTATCATTAGAATCTTTTGATGTAGTGTCTGGCTCCCTCTAATAGGACGGGGGCTGGTAGCAGCAAACACAATAGGGATATTAAAACACTGTTTAAGTGTTTCAACAGTCTTCTCCTCGCGCCGGTCGGCCCAGTTTGTTATTACTGCTGGAGGCAGAGTGATGGAGCAAGGCTTGTCACCCAGTAGTTAGAAATCACCCTGTAACAAAGCATATGCTGTTCTGTGGGAATGGCCTAGACTTGGTCTTATATTTTGTACGTCTATCCTCGACGGCCCTGCAATCGGGGGAAGGAAAGTCTAATGGGTAAATTGCGGACCATTAGCGAGAGGTGTTCAAGGTAAAAGTGCTTTCTTTTCTGAGCCACACACCTAATATTCAATTATCACCCTGTGACGCCGGAATAAGTCTCACACTCCTAACTAGTTAAGGTGTAGCCATATTTTGAGGGTCTAACAGGACATTTTTCTAGCCCCGACCCCCCGCCCCCCCCACCACGCGCGTGCGATGGCGTGCTAAGGCCGGTGGCGCCGTGTCCTGTCAGGCGTTTCTCTCCGGTGCTGCTGACGCATATCAAGCTCCTCTGCCTGGAGGAGGCTGGCTCGTCCTGGCCGCGGCCGCTCATCAGAGACCTGCCACTCCGCATCGCCACGCGGCCGCTAAAATGTTGGGGACTGTTGGGGAGGCTGTCTCCTCTGCTCCGCTCTCAGACCCGTTTTGGTGACGGACGGGTCGAGATGTGATTGGTGCGTTCTTAATGATAGGGACGATTTGTCCTGCCGTCCCCTTTTTTTATCAGCCTCTCTCTTTCTCTCTCACACTCTTTCCCTCCCACCCTCCTTCCCTCCACCCCTCTCTCTCTCTCTCTCTCTCTCTCTCTCTCTCTCTCTCTCTCTCACAATCTCCCCTTTCATCCCACCTTTTTCCCCTCTCCCTCATTCTCTCCCTGCCTCACCCCTCCGTCTGTCTCTTTCTCTCTCGCTCAATCTCTCCCTCTCTCCCCCATTTTTCCTACTCCCCCCCTCCCTCCCTGTGTCTGTGTCCTGCCCTGTCCTCTTCCAGTCTGTGGAGAGCTCTACTCAACAGTGTGACATCACCCAAACAGCCCCCTCAGGGTGAGCTGTGGACTCGTTTGTGGTTTCACATGATATTAGTCAAATGTAATGTTTTCTTTCAGAAGCCAGGGAAGGGAATTATGAATATTATATTATGGACTATACAGTATGAGAGTCTTTTACACTTTGGACGTTTTCTTAATGTTGGTTTGTTTAATCAAATGTATCTTTTGTTTATTGAAGAGAGTTTGTTTCTCGCGAGGCCTCTGTGTCCTCACATCCACTCTGACCCCAGAGAGCTGCGGAATGTTCCGGTGCAGCTCACTCATTCCTCTGGCCGTCTCTAAATCTCTCAACACCTGGGTGTTGGGATGCCAGTCAGTCAGGCTGCTGGTAATCCGCCCCAGCTCCCAGAGGTGACTGGCTTTGTAAGACCGTCCTATGGGAGCCCACTGGATTCTGCCTGTCATTTGCTGGACTACAGAACTAATCGCTGAAGGTCACGTAAGCCTCTAGACTCGACTGTGTGGCGCTGGCATTCTCTGTGTTGCACTGTCTTACAGTGTGTCTACTCTATTTCTTATCTTTCTCTTCTCATCTCCGCTCATTCACTAGAACTGGACAGATATAATCCTCATCAAATCATTTTGCCAAGTGTGACAAAACGATGTACAGTATGGATTAAAAACAGAAGCGGTTCTTCTTAACTTCTTATTTTATACTGGGTGATTTTGCACCAGAGGCAGCTTGAGGAAATACCTCAGTGATGATCTGTTCGGATTGCATCTGTGTTGCTTGCTGGTCTGTTTCTGTGGACTCCAGGACTCAAAATTAATGATCTGAGTTATCAGTCCACCTGAGTTTTCTCATCTCAGTAATGGCTTTCATCATAGAGCCTATCCCATGGAGGTGTGGGATTAAACATTAATTCAGGATTTGGGATTAGAGCAGGGATGGAATTGTTTTACTTTCAGAAATGCGCTCCACGCTAGTTTATTTCCATCTCCAAACATAATCCTCATATAATTGTGGTTGTGTATCAAACAGCCCCACTGACAACGACCTCTTTATACAGAAACAGACAATATTTCTGAGTGGGTACTCCTCTGCGCCGGTGCCTTTGGCTGGTGTCAGTACAATATACTGACCTGATGGTTACAAGAGCTATGGGCTTTCTAACACGATTTCCAGTCCTTTCTGCAAGAGGGCGTGAGGGTGGCCAATCCCTTTAAGACTCTTCCTAACACCTCCATAGGGGGAGGCTCTGGAGGCCATGACACTTTTCCCAACAGGCCTATAATCTGTAAAGATGGACAGAGACCACTTTAGCCGAGAAGTGTGCTTACAGTGCCACTGTGAGAGAAAGGCTGAGATGTCGTCGCGCGAGGGTACTTTGCTCTCCACAAAAGGCGAGGCTGATGGAAGTGAACTATAGAGTGAACAGTTCCCTCAGTAATACCTCCGCCAGGTGTGCCTCGATCCCCCTAATCTCAATGCTAATAGTCCAGAGGAACATGAAGGATCAGGCTCTCTGAGCGGCAGCCTGGAGGCATGCAGGAGCTCAGCTGTCCAACACGGAACACGCTCAAACTCATTGGGTTGTAACTCCTAACAATAGCACGCCGTCCATCCCGGACGTCATCCGTGGGTGTGTGTGACGTGCAGCCCCCCTGAGACAATGTGACGTGGGTGTCCCCTGGGGATCATGGTGGCTCTGGTGATGTCATCAGAGATATTGACATGACAGACATCAGAACCAGAGCATGCTCTTACATGGTCGAGACTGAGCGTGCCCTCCACGTCTTGGTGGGGAGAAAGGAGAGCGTTATGCACACATGTAACTATGACGATTTGCTGTGGGCTGCTGTGACTTCTGATCTATACTACCCGTTGTATGTTTGTCATGTTTGGTGTTCCGACATGTTCTGTTGAATTAGGGAGTGGAGTACAGCCCAGCATGGATAGAGATCAGCTGTTTAGGGTGAGGTCACCAAAGCAGAAATGACAAGGTCAGAGATTGCCCATCAGCCCTCAGGGTTATAATAGAAAACAACTGGATACTCGAGCCTGTGGAGCATAAAATAACCTCCTGACCACGCAGCGTATAGGGACGGGAGAAGACTTGGTTCTTGTCAGAATGTCATCAGTGGTGGACGGTACATGTGTCCACATCATGTCATGGTCCAGAAGTCACTTCCTGTAAAAAGGCTTTCCCCACCCTGGTGGATGCTCCTATTTTAAACTGTGTCAGGGATTAATAGTTTGTCCAGACACAAACTAATTAAAGTTGGTGAAAACTATAATGGGGATTACGGGGAGGTAAGAAAGGGAGGCGATAAGGCCGGACCAGTGGTAATGAACGGAGACTCGAGGCTGCAGCACAGAGGGGTGCGAGGGGGGCTGTCACGCGGAGGACCTGGTTAGTCCTGAAGGTGAGCCTGGTGAGCCTGCGTCCTGACACCTGAGATCAGTGTTACCTCGAGTGTTAGCCTGAGCTTTGGCGCCAGCCTGAGACTGAAGCAGAGATTAGCCTTAGCGATAGCATTAGCAACGTGCTACAGTAGCAGCCCAGGGCTCCTGATTACTCAACTGTGAGTGTCAGGCAGCCATCTCCTTGGCGTGTACGGAGGCTGCTGATGTTTTAACAGGATTATGGTCCTCCCTTCCCTCTCCAGCCTCATTTAACCAGCGCATTAAAAGCGGCACTTCAACATCAGCTGCCATCAGCCAATGCATCTTGCCAGCACTCGCATCGAGTAAAAGACAACCAAGATATATACCATTAGCACTTGGCATGGCTTCAAACACCTTCTATAGACATGGCAAATTAGCCTGTGCATGACAGCTGCCCGTGTAGCTTAGCTTGATTGGTGGTTAGGAAGGAGAAAGAGAGAGAGAGGCAGGGGGAGAGAGAGGCAGGGAGAGAGAGGCAGGGGGAGAGAGAGAGAGGCAGGGGGAGAGGCAGGGGGAGAGAGAGAGAGGCAGGGGGGAGAGAGGCAGGGGGAGAGAGAGAGTGGGAGACCGAACCATGCCTTGGCTAGCAATCCTCTCAGGTCATGCTGGTGGAGGGGACCAGGGATAGGAGTAAGCAGTTTTAGCAAGGCCATTAATTACAGTGTCTCACCGCCCACCCCATCACGCCCCACCAGCACCACAAGCCTTTTAGAGGTTAATGCTATTGACCTCATTGATCTGTGGGTCACTCTCTCCAAATAGCAGTTTCATTAATTCAGAAATGGCCACTCCCTTGAGGCGTGGCACTGCTGTGCTGAGTCCTACTGTAGCTCACAGGTGACTGACAGGCGGGTGGGGTGGGGGTCAGGGGTCATGGCGTTCTTGTGTGGAGGGACGGTTGGCGGAGAAGGGGATGGGTGTGGGGGGGCGGGGGGCGGGGGCGGGGGGGCGGCGGTAGTGACCAGCTGACCATAGTTGTTACAGACCAGCTGATCACTATGTTAGTCATTAAACATGGCTACATGAAACAAATACTTTTCCTGTGTGAGTGTGTGCGGCCGAGTGTGTCTGTGAGAGGAAGCGATAAAGGGATATAAAGAGAGGAGTGGATAATTGTCCTATTCCACAGACACCTCTTAAGAAGAATGATGATAAAAGCCAGGCCAGATTACTATGGGCCTCTCTTGATAGGTTACTCAGAGTGACAGTTCAATATTTAAAGCATTTCTTTGCCAAGTATTGACCCGACTGGGGCTTGAGTATGAAACATGATTCAGTCTGTCATTAGTTCCATTACTCATAAGGAACTATTCGTTTAGCCGGGACGAAGAGCGAGGACGGGGACCGCATACAAAGTGAAACCTTTACATAAATGCTTAATGGGTTAAATGAAGTGATAAAGGCCATATTACTCAGCTCAACCGATGGTTATCAGCTGCCCGATTAAGACTGCGTGTGTGCATGGTGGTGTGAATGTGCAGCACGCCACAGAGTATTAACGGCACGAAAGCCCTTCTGTTTTGGTGAAGCAAAAAAATAAAAAGACGTTGTGAGGATGATTTCTAAATATAGCTGCGATCCTTCGCTGGTCCCTGAAGCCGATTTCACACAGTCTGGAGTGGCAAGCATTACGCTGTGCCTGCCTCGCTCACTCGCTCTCTCTCAGGAGAGAGATATCATTTACATAATGAGACGCAGCCACGGCAACAAAGCCCCAATGAGCGCAGGAGCCCTCAGTCAGCGAGGGCCTCCGAGGTTCCTTCCTCAGTCAGCGAGGGCCTCCGAGGTTCCTTCCTCAGTCAGCGAGGCCCTCCGAGGTTCCCTCCTCAGTCAGCGAGGCCCTCCGAGATTCCTTCCTCAGTCAGCGAGGCCCTCCGAGGTTCCCTCCTCAGTCAGCGAGGCCCTCCGAGATTCCTTCCTCAGTCAGCGAGGCCCTCCGAGGTTCCCTCCTCAGTCAGCGAGGGCCTCCGAGGTTCCCTCCTCAGTCAGCGAGGCCCTCCGAGGTTCCCTCCTCAGTCAGCGAGGCCCTCCGAGGTTCCCTCCTTAGTCAGCGAGGCCCTCTGAGGGCCCTCCTCACACATCCTCAATCTATGGGGGCCGTGGGTTAGACACAAACACCTAACGCTCATGCAGACACACATACACGCACCCTACACACACACACACACACACACACACACCAACAAACACGCACACATACACTCAAAACAAGTACACACACGCACACAAACACACACACACAGAGTGGGGCCCCCCAGAGATGGGCCCCTATGGAGAGAGGGGGATTTGATTAGTGATTACACTGAGGGGCTGTAGAAGAGGGAGAGTCTCAGGGTTGGAAGAAAGCAGCTGTTGAGCAGTCCCCTGGCTCCTAGGGGGTAGTAGATTGGTGTGTGAGGGAGTTGGAGTGTGTGTGTGTGTGTATATATCTGTGTTTGTGAGGGATATTGTGTGTGTGTGTGAGAGAGAGAGAGATGTTTGAAGTTTGTGCATGTGCGGTAGAGGATGCGTGTGTGGGGGTCGGTGTGTGGAGTGTGTTCCAGCAGGGCCCAGGGGTGACGTGTGAGATGATTGGATCGTGTGAGGGGGGATGGTGTGTCTGAGACCAATAGGATCTGAGGCTGGGCTGTGCGAAATGGTTGTGTGAGAAGGAATTTAATTAGACCACAGCTTGTCTGGTGTGTGCAGGTAGGGGTGAAAGACTAACATGCTGTATGAAATATGTCTCTGAAGACAGAAGTGAGAGAATGAGGAAGTGGGAAGGGGAGATAACACCGGGGCGAGAGAATGAGAGGGGGAGACGTAGAGAGGTGACCGCGTCTGTCTGTTTCACGATTGGTTCTTGTGCTTCTGTCCACACATCCCCCTGCTGTTTAGTCACGTCGTTGGAGGTGTTACCACGGTGACAGATCACTCTGAACGCGGCAGATAAGCCAGTGAAGGAAGCAGGAAGGAGATACGGAGACCGAGAGAGAAAAAGAGAGTCAGACAGCCCTACAGACACAGAAAGAGAGAGCTGTAAAGAGAGCGAGAGAGAGAGAGACCTAGCCCCCAGAAGAGATCAGTCGTGATGTAACAGTAATCCCCGTCAGTAGTACTGACTGTCATAAAGGAGACGAGCAGGACTGTGGGCGAGCTGAAAAGGTTACTTGCAATAAGGACAAAACACCCCAGCACTGCTTCAAAGGTTACCGTGTTCAATTAGGACAGTTCTCTTCTGTCCATCCCCCCCGCTCCCCTCGTAGCCTAAGTACCTCTGACTAAACACTATTTCACTGTATCATCCTTCAGATTGATATCATAGCAAATCTGTTATGATAAGGTGGTGTTGTACCCGAGGTGGGTGGAGTCTAGAGGTGGGTGGGGGTGGGGGCTGAACTGATGGTGAGAGCTACTGGTTCTCCGCTGACCCCATGCTCCACCTGCCCCCCATTGTTCCCTCTCCCTCAGGAGGTGACCCATAACTCCTAACTCACTGCAGACTGCACGTGTGTGTGTGTGTGTTCACGGTGTGTTGTATTATTCAGAGGAAGAAACACCTATCTCAGCGATCTCCATTCCTTCACTGTGCGCGCTGGAGGGCACAGTGACCTCCAACCATGCTACCTTCCACATCTCTCATGATCCTCATCTTCACTGAGAGGTGTGTGTGTGCTCTCCTGCATGCCAGTGTTCTAGCAGGATTAGCATGGCCGTCTCACTATTGACTGTTGAACCAGAATTGCAGGCATCTGGTTGGTGAGACTAACAGTCCCAAGTTTGGTGGAGGGGATTACAAGAGGGTTCCAATATGCACAAGCAGATTTCATTGGGGGTTAAATGCGAATGCTTGAGGCACGAAGGATTTTTATGTGTGTGCGTTGTACTACCGGTATGTAGAACGTGTACAGTGTAGGTGTGTGTGTGTGTGATAGAGAGGCTCAGCAGTGTTGGAGCCAGCCAGTCTTCACAAGACGACATGGTGCCCTGAGAGCACCCACATACTAGAGTGTTAGCTGTGTGTCCCATCTCTGTCTTCTGCATCTCTGTCTCTCCTCTCTCCACACACACACACACACACACACACACACACACACACACGACACGCACACACACAGTATCTCTCTCTTTCAACTCTCTTTTATTTCTGCATATTACCCGCCTCAGAGTACACTGACCTAAGAGAGAAGAGGAGGACTGACTCTCTGTAGGTAGTTTGGTACTGCCAATATTTATTCGCTAGTGTATAGTATTTGCCTGTAAACAAGAGCAGCCTTGCGGCCTGCAGGAGGGTTTGCTGTGGGCCGATATGCATCTTAGGGCAGTGAGACCCTGACAGACCGTGCCTGGGTGGGCACACTGGCCCCATAGGGTCCTCAAGGGCAGACCTTTAAACCCTTACCTTGCCTCTCCTCTCCCCCCCGGAACTCTCCGTACCTTCACTTCAGCACGCCCCTCCATCTTGTCCTCAGCCAAAGGCTGTTTGATGCCATTTTGAATGCCAGCCTGTTTATCAGTATGCCACGTTCTTACACAACGTCACCGTGATTCATCCAGCTCGCTCCCGTTGTGTGACTGTCACATGTGTCATGGCTGGAGATGAGGCTGTGAGAGACTCAGCCCGAGGTGAGCATTGTTCCCGTGACGAAGAGACAGCATCTTTAGCGCCATGCGTTCCAAAATATAACTCTGCTTTCACACCTGCTCGGTATAGCCCAGTCAGCCATCGCACCTAAAGCTCGCGCTGTGCCAGATTTCTGAGAGAAAACCCTCAGAAACAAACAAGTGTGTGGGTGTGATATGTGTGTGTGTGTGTGTGTGTGTACTGGTTTGCTCTTTCAGCCACCATCGTGCCTTTGAAACTGGTCTTGAAATGCTTTGTTGTCTTTTCAACCCAGCGAAAAGCCAACCCTCGTTTAGGGGAGAAACAGCAAATAAGAACCATTAGGAGCTAGTGCTGTGCTTTCATCTGTTCAGCTAATAGGGGTCTGGGGGCGCTGATAACGTGTGAGTGCGCGTGTGTATGTGTGTGTGTGTGTGTATGTGCGTGAGTGTGACTGTGTGTGCTAGATAATGACTGTGAGCCGCCCCCCAAGTGTGGGTGACAATCAAGACCACCCACGGAGCACACCTCCAGCTTTGTCACACACACACACACACACTTCTCACCCGCTACTTGCCATCAAAGCGTCGTGCAGCGCTCATTCTGCCACAAAATGGCTTCCATGCCTCACACAAAGGAAAGTGACCCCCCCCCCTTTGCTGTAACCCTTTAGAGTCCTTCATGGTTATCGACCGTCAGGGTTTTACAGTGGAGCTCCAAACATGGCCGCTGCTCTGTGGTGCTGGTGCAGGATGGGATCTCAGCCCTGTGTGCAGGATGGGATCTCAGCTCTGTGGTGCTGGTGCAGCATGGGATCTCAGATCTGTGGTGCTGGTGCAGGATGGGATCTCAGATCTGTGGTGCTGGTGCAGGATGGGATCTCAGATCTGTGGTGCTGGTGTAGGATGGGATCTCAGCTCTGTGGTGCTGGTGTAGGATGGGATCTCAGCTCTGTGGTGCTGGTGCAGGATGGGATCTCAGCTCTGTGGTGCTGGTGTAGGATGGGATCTCAGCCCGGTGGAGGACAAAGACCAGTGGGAGTGCAACGGAAGCAACGAAGTGTGTGTTGGACATGAAAAGTGTGTGTGTGTGTGTGTGTGTGTCATGCTGTGTGCTGCAGAGCTCAGAGGGACAGATGGCCGCTCAGCTCCTGTGGGTTCTCCTCACACTGGCTCTGCCTCTCCAACCTGCCTTGGCTTTGGGAAATAACACGCACACACACACAGACACACGGTTACAGAATATGGGTTTGTTTAGCCCTGTAGGCTAGCTTGCTACCTACTCTGCGTTAATGCAAACCCTGCTGCTGGGAATGACCTGACCTGCTTTAGAGTCCTGAGGAACATGCTAATCGCTAAGACAGGTCACTGGCCCAGGAGGAAAACCTGCCTCTACCTCTCCCACAGCGCTCCATGTGGGAGACCATCAGCAACCCCTCAACACTCCACTCTGTTTCTGTGTGGGAGAGAGAGGAGGGAGAGAGGGATAGAGGACGGAGGGAGAGAGGGAGAGAGGGAGAGAGGGAGAGAGGGAGAGAGGGAGAGGACTGCGTCATAAACACTGGCGTTTGTGTGACATGTAAATGTAGAGGCAATAAGGAATCACTTATGCGGAGACTGGAAACTCATGATTTATTAAGGCGGAGAGGAATGAGGAGA
Organism: Mallotus villosus; assembly: GCA_903064625.1. Lineage (NCBI taxonomy): Eukaryota > Metazoa > Chordata > Actinopteri > Osmeriformes > Salangidae > Mallotus > Mallotus villosus. The sequence goes on from CAEFZP010000039.1 coordinate 1,050,309, forward strand.
AAAGGTTATTTTCCAAGCCTGTGTTGGGATTGATGACTGCTGCCCCAGTACTGTGCACACCGCAGTGAATTAAACCTCGGGCCCTACTGGAGTGTGTGTGTGTTTGAGTGATAAAAAGGGGAATATGTGTGACAGAATGCAGCACCCATCCTTTTGTCTCCTCTCTCTCTCTCTCTCTCTCTCTCTCTCTCTCTCTCCCCCCTCTTTCTTTCTCTCTCTTTCTCTCCCCCCTCTCTGTCTCTCTCTCCCCCTCTCTTTCTCTGTCTCTCCCTCCCTCCCTCTCTGTTAGTTGTCTTTTGTAGTAGACTTGGAAGCAGATCAAACGTTGGGAGTGTGAGAACAGGTTTACAGGGAGCAGGGCCGCTTTTCACTGTTTGCTCCTGTTTTAAACTGTGTGTGTGTGTGTGTGTGTGTGTGTGTAGCCAAATCTGCCTCCTGGGTACTGCCGGTGCTGATTATCACTGCATCACCACTGAGCTTCTGATGAATGTGTGTATGTGTGTGTGTGTGCTAGAATGTTAACATGACATAAAACTAGGGTGGGTAAAGCGATACTTAGCAGTGTGTTACTGCTAGCTCCGGGTTCTACCAGTGTAGCGTACAACTGTGTTTACGCTATCTCCTTCCTTGGTGAACCTAAGCTCTGATAATTGCCCCTCCCCCCCTCCCCCCTCCCCCTCAGCGCCCTCATACAAAAATTTAATCAAAATCCATGCTAAGCATAATTACAGGACTGTTGATGCTTCCAAGCGGCTTTTCTAAACTATTCCGAGCGCAGCGTATTTAAGGGCTGCCTGCTACTGCTGCTAATTATCTTGTTTGTCTTTCGCAAAGTGATCTCCGCCCGCCGCCGCCCGCTAATGACTGGTTACGTTCTCGCCGTCGGCCCGGTGACGGGAGCACGCGTCCCCCGTCCACGGGGTTCTACTGACCGTCACTTTACTACCAGGCAGTAGTAGGACGGCCCCATGGGGTCCCCTGAAGTCTTCTGCGCAGGCTTGTTAACAGACAGCCCTGTGGGCTTCTCAGAGGACCTCTCAGAAGGTGTCAGGCTGTGTGAGATGGAGGGAGGGAGGGAGCCAGTCGTGTGTTTCCTCACGGTCATGCAGCGATATAGAGAGAGAGAGAGATGGGGGGATCGTTAACTAGTGGATGTTGGCATTGCCAGAGAATGGTTCGCGCATGGGTATGTCTCTGTAACTGGGAATGGAGGGCTCCACTTGTGGAGACACTGATCCCTCTCAAAGACTGGCAGCCATAATGTGCTATTCCACGTGAAAGTGCTCTTTAACTCCCCTCCCCTCCGTGTTCCGTGTCAATTTTAATGGCGCTCTTTTAGCCAAGGAGGTAGTAATGCTGTAGGTCAGCAGGGAGTTTATGGCGTTCTGTCTGGCGTATACATGCTGGCCTGCAGGGGTGAAGGTGGGGGTGAGGGGGTGAGGGGGTGAGGGGCTAGGGAATAGAGGGGCAGGGGTTAATAACCAGGGAGGACCATGGCTCCAGGCAGCTGAGCAGGGGGACATTACAACCTGCTGTTAAGGTATCATGTCACTTTATGGCTGATTGTTCACCTGAGGCTTCCTGTTAACCCTCTCCTGCCCTACACTCCACAACACACTCCACATCAGGTGTCCTAGCTCCAAGTGAGAGACACCAGGAGAAGAGTGCACATCACAAAATCTCACCTGAATGCAATGTACACTCCAGTCTCCGGAACACTCTCTGCTCTCTAAAAAAACACACACTTGTATCTCTCTCACACACACACACACACTTCTGTGAGCACACACTGGCTCTGTCGGCCCCTAAGTGCCTCTGTCGGTGTGTAACAGAGCGGAGCTCTGAGAGAGAGATAATGTGGGCTTTCACTCATCTGGGACCCAAGTGTCTATTACCTGTCATCCTCCTCCCTCCACCCTCTCTCTCTCTCTCTCTCTCTCTCTCTCTCGGTCTCGGTCTCTCTCTCTCATCCCTCTATCCTTCCTCCTCCAAACCCCTCTCCTCTGCAGGCCTGATTGGCTTTCCCTTTCAGCTAGATGAACTGCTGGTGACCCTTTGACATGTATGCACCAGGGTCACATGCTCCTCTGTGACATCACAGAGGTGGTGTAATTTTGGAGCAGGGGTGGAGGTTCGAAGGGGGGCGGGGACGGGGAAGGGTGAGGGGGTGACATGCGAGGGCAAAGATTCCATGGTGCACTAGGAGTGCTTGAGGAAATGTAAGCCGCTTAAGCAGCACTGATGTTGTCATGGCACCCCCCCCCCTCAACAAGCTCATGCTCCCAAAATAACAGGCCCTCTGGCTGCGGCTGGATAAGCTGCGATGGGGAGTCGAGCTCGGCCCACTCCGGACCAGACTGTGGCCTAGCACAGCCCTGCATTGCACAGCCCAGCATAGCACAGCCAGGCATAGTACAACCCAGTCTAGATCCATTGTACAACGTCAACCAAAGCCTAGTTACAGCCTTCTCCATCATGAAACAGAATAGCCATACAGAACACTACAACCACCACTGTACCTATTCAAACCCTGTCAGACTACGTCCGGCGAGTCCTAGCCCAGCCTGTAGACACACTAGCCCTAGCCCAGGACAGCCTGGGCTCCTGTCCATGCTACTATGCTAACATCCTAGCTCAGCTTGTCATCTTCCTAACTGTGAGAGGGGATCACCCATCAGGCCATGCTCCTAGTCGGCTCACGGGGCACGCGTACCGGGTAAATGAAGTTAGCGAGCGTGCCGTCAGCTGAGCCCTGAGTGGCTGCTGGGCCGGGCTGGGCGTCGGCTGGGGAGGCCGGATTACCGCTGTCACACACCAGCTCTCTGAATGGGCCTGGCTAAGTGGGCTCGGTTAATTGTGTCAGAGAAGAAGGGCTCGCCACCTCCTCTGAGACCACAGACACAGAGAGGTGCTTAAAAGTCTCCTCTCACACACACACACACACACACACACTCACGCACACACTTCTCTCCCATGTAGGTCAGAACGTAGGCTAGCCTGTACACTGTGTGTGGTTGCTGTGTGTGTGTGTGTGTGTGTGTGGTTACTGTGTGTGTGTGTGTGTGGGGAGGGAGGTACTGTGTGTGTGTGTGTGTGTGTGTGGGGAAGGGATGTACTGTGTGTGTGTGTGTGTGTGTTGTCAGTACACTGCTCTGAAATCTGTCCAGATGCGATGAGCTCATGTTAAAATATCTCCTGTCAGCTGAATTATTCATCAGATCTAAATAGCAAGGAGCTGACAAAATAGCTATTTCTGGTGCGTCTAATTTACATGGGGATAAAAAAAACAAAGTCGAGCTGCACGTGGATGTGTGATGTCACACTTATGCCTATTATAGACACTGCCATTGGTTGGGGGACAGACAATAGATAGTGAACTCTTCAGTTGAAAGCTCTGAGCTCTTTAAAGTATGCAGTTGTTAATTGATATTCTTTTGAAAGGAAAGTTCAGCTCTCAGATAGAACACACACAGATACTGCACTTTCTGTGAGTACAAGGTGTGTGTGTGTGTGTTATATGTTCTTCATGTGTAATCACTGAAACAAACGAGGGTGGGTGTATAACTCTCTATTTTCTTGTTCTTTTCTTTCCTTTCTCTCTCTCCCTCCGTCTCTTTCTCTCCTTTCCTCTCTGTCTTCCTCTCTGCCTCTCTCTCTCTCTTCCTCCCTCCCGGGGGAAGCAGTATTATGCAGTGGTGGTGCTCTGGGAAGATGAGAGGAAGTTATTCATGCAGAATTCCTCCCCGTATATCAAAGCTGGGCCAGACTGATAGCGCCTGACAACTGTTACGGCACGGAGTCATCTGCTGTGATTGCTCTCTGAGTCATGGCCTTCATCTCCATGACTCCTCCTCCTCCGTCTTCTCCTCTCCTCCTCGGCAGCTCTGGTGCAGGCTCCAACACGCGCCGACCAACCGACTCAGACAGCTGCAAAACACTACCCTCAAGGTCGACCACGCTGATTGGCTGCGCTCTCGTCAGCTCGCCAGCTCTCTGGCCTGTAGTGTACATGGCTGCTGGCCTTGTGTGTACCCTCCGACGCCCTCACCAAGCAGCCTTCGCTCGAAGGCGTAGTCGCTTCAGTCACGAGCCTGTTGTGTCGCTCTTATGGTTGTCAGACTCAAGGGCACGAGATTGGGGGCCGGTCAGCGGGCCCCCTGACTGACGCTGAGCATCACTTAAGGCACGGCGTTCACAGATTGGTCGCTAAGCTGTCATCATGGCCCAGCCTTGACGAAGACTTCCCCCGCCTCTGAGGGGGCGTGCCTTTTTATGGCCCAGGGTCGAGGGTCAAGGGAGAGGAGCAGAGGAGCGATGAGAGGGGGAGGCAGAGGTGACGGGGGGGAAAGAGGCTTTGGTCTATGCCGTGGGAGAGGAGTGTCATATTTCAAAAGGGTGCCTATTGCTGCTAAGGTGTCTGTGTGGTTTGGGGATGTGAGGGGTGTTGAGAGCGTGTTTAGGGCCCACCCGAGGAGTGTGTGACATGTTGAGGGATAAAGGGAGAGGGGGGCGGCAGGCAAGCACAGGAGGACTTCACATGGCATTTTACCTCGCTGCTCTTTCAGTTGGAGATATTGATTTAGAACCTTTTCCTTTCTTGTCCCTCAGCGCACAGAATTCTTTTTTCGCTTCAGAATGATGGTGGTGTAGGTCCTGGTGGGCTGCTATCGACTGTCCTGTTTGTCTTTATTACTGCACAGGTAATGATATTGAGGTCGACTAAAGCAGTCCCAACACAAACACCGCTCGCTCCCCATCGTTTTCATGATGCTGTTTTTGTTGTTGTTTACCCCTGTAACAGAGGTGGCTGCCGCTTGCGAGAAATGAGAAACTTTCCAGGAAGTATTCAGCAGTGATATTACCCACTTGCCCTGCTCCCATTAGACTGCAGTGGTTTTTCTCTCTTTGCCTGTCACTCTCTCTCTCTCTTTTTTTTGTGTTTTAGTTTGATTGGAAAGTAAAATTGAGAAATTTGTAAGTGAAATGGGTTTGTTTTGAACAAGGAATGGCTGGTGTGGTGAAATTGCCTGATTAGCTGGCAGTTCTAACTGCCCAATAAAAATCGTTAAAAGTCAGTCTCTTCCTCTCTTTTTCTTCCTCTCTCTCTCTCTCTCTCTCTCTCTCTCTCTTCCTCTTTCTCTTTCTCTCTCTCTCTCTCTCTCTCTCTCTCTCTTCTCTTTCTTCCTCTCTCTCTCTTTTTCTCTCTCGCTCTCACTCTTTCCTTTTCTCCTCAGTGAGCTTCCCTCCCCACCCCATCCTCCAGTGTCTGTGCTCTGCTGGTTACCCACAATCCCCTGTGGTTTGTGTCGCCACAGGCGGGCCGGCAGCGAAGGTCATGGTGAACCACGGCTCCTCTCTTTGTCTGTTAGTCAGTTGGTATGACCTCTGCATTTTACTACAGGCCTTCTCTTCATGAAATACAGTTGAAACACAGTGTACAGTAGATCTCATGATGGAGCTGGACAAAGGGTAACACATGGCACGACGCTCAGTGTTTAAGTCATGCTTGGCCCCTATCACATTTTGTTCTCCTTTATACTGGCAATAAGTGATACCGTGCTGGAGTTAGGTTCAGGGAATTTCAGTGACATAGAGATGCTCTATGCTTGTAAATACAGCCTTTGGGGTTTATGGCAACAACCCTAATGTGTTGATATGTCTCTTTGTGTGTGTATGTTAGGTCAAATGAAGGACCGAGACAGTCTGTTCTGAAGGCCTAGTGGTGTAAACATGTTTCTGTGTGTGTGTGAGTGAAAGTGCAATGTAAACTTAACGAGTAATCCATACTCTGCCTGGCCCGCATATGTCCCCGTTCTCCAGCCTGCTTTCACAGGGGACTGGAGAGCTCTGCCCTGACATTAATAAGGTTCTTGATATAAGACTTCCATGAACATCTGTAGGGAACAAGCAGAAAAACAACAACATCCTCCCAAAACAATTTAATGCCTCTATGCCCCCGGATCGCCAGCGGGCACCCGTGAAATGAAAGTGGAACACTTTTTTTTCCCCCCTCACTCCCCCTCTGCTTTACACTCCATCCCCCTCTTCTGGAGGAAGTACACCACGAGGACCTTTTAGAACCCTCTAGAACAAACCCCCCAGAACATGGAGCAGACCGACGGTGCTCAAGACTCGGTGGGTGTTGTTGCTGTGCTGAGCTTATACTCTCCACTTAACTCCAGAATTTCTTCCTGTCCTAATAATGGCTATGCCTCCGCGCAGCAATAATCAAGTCATTAACCGAGCCGTGAAGTGTTCGTGGTCATAGAAGGCTCTATGTCAGCAGTGAGGCCCTTCAGCAGGCATCCGGGGAGAGCTTTTGTGATGTATATGAATCTCGGACCAGTTTGGGTTTATTCTCAGTGTAATTTTATCTACTGAATAGGACATCTGCTCCCATGGTACTACAGACACAATAACTGGAGTAAATGAACGTCCTGTCGATATACAGTATCTCTATTATCTCTCTCTCTTTATCTCTTTCGACATCTCTGCGACATTTGCATCAGGTTCGTGCGGCAGTGTGACATTTGTGTCCCATATGCTCTCCGATTGAGCGTAAAAAACAAAAGGCCAGTGATGTTGTGGCACAGATGAATGATGAGCCGGATAGCTCTTTAGTGACACAAAATGGCCGTCTTGACTCAGAATGTCAAACTATCAAGGGTTGTGGTCTTTACTTTAGGTTCAGTTTCGTAGTGAAAGGTAAACATGAAATTGTGCTTGTCAACTGGACTAACAAATAGCAGTTTTGTGCATGTTCACGCACATATGCAATATGCAACATGACATAAACAAATCCCAACTGACAAGTCTGTCTACTTCAGAAGAACATTACAACACAAAGTGGTTTCAGCAGGAGGTTTGGAAGTCAAGTCGGTTTTGGACTTCATTTGAAATCTGGGCAAACAGCATTTACGAGGATCTAACATTTCACAAAGAAGGTTTTTTGCAGATATGGTTTATGTCCTGATCATTTTCCAGTGGTGGTGTACATGTTTTGTTTGACGTGCACTCCAAATCTTGGTTTCTAGGAGAGCAGATGTACAGTATTGAGAGACATCCCTGTTTTAGCACTTAACCCGTCAGTGATCATTGGCATTTTGAACACAGATCGACTTCCCTTACCTAATCAACAAAGAGGCACTCTGGAAGGTACCTATGATGTAGCAATTCATTCCTAATTGATGGGATTGTTCCCCATTAAATAGATATCGACCGGCTCAGCCGGTTCAGGACCCTGGGGACAAGCCAGCTTACTCAACATTGTGACATCGTCGTGTTCCATGCAGCAACCTCTGAATCCGCTCCCCCCTCAACCCCCCACCCCCCCAACTCCTTGGCTGTTGTCATGGAGATTATCAGTAACATCTCTCAGCTGCTTGATGCTTTGAAATCGAGGCGCCTGCTCTTCCATGTGCCTGACCTATTCTAATGTACACACTGACTGGCTGGCTGGATCATTGGCAGGCTGGTTGACTGACTGGTTGTCTCTCTGGCCAAATAGCATAGTAAATGATTTGCTGACATAGAAACCTGGTTTTGTACACGGATAAGGGATACATATAACTATTAGCAGTTAGCAGCAGTAACCGAGCGTCTTTCTGCAGGGTGGTGACTGCGTGGACACCTGCCAACTTCCCGTCCGATGAACACTTGCATAATCAATCAAGAAATTCAATACATGAATCAATAAATGGATCAATGATGCTGGAGCTGTAAAAATCCCTTTTTCGCTAACATGTTTGTTATCTGCCTGCTAAGTGCTCCACAAAACCCCACTCCCTGTGGTCTGCCTCCAGTTATCCCCCTGCTTCTCACCTCATCCCTCATCCTCCCCCCAGATCCTCCTCCCACACCCTCCCCCACACTCAGGCTGTTCTGGAGCAGTCCTTAGAGGGTGGCAGGTACGCACTGTGGCTATTATTTACCAGTCTCTCTCTGTTTTTCCTTTTCTCTCTCTCCCTGTCTTTCTCTCTCTCTCTCTCTCTCTCTCTCTTTCTCTCTCTCTCTCTGTGTAAACATGCTCACGGGGCAAACATCAACTCCCAGCTAATGGCCTTTCAGGCTGTCTGTCTGCCTCTCTGACATCAGTGTCCTCAGACAGGGACGAAGGCTTCCTGAATTCTGAGAGTAAAAGTCATTAAAGTAAGGCCCTGCTCACGGTAACCAACCTTTATTTAGATGATATCTAACTATATTTAGAAGCCCAGTGAAACAGACCTTAACGACCACTCACTTTTCTTACAGTGAGTTCTAGGAAAGAACAAGAACCTTTCCTTACCTTCCAGTCCTCTGGCCTGGTTACAGTTATTTTTGTTGGGATTTATGGTTTGTGTGATTAGGAAGGGCATGGTAACTCTTAAATTGTCACCTTTTTTTGTGCTGTCATTCTCACTTGTTGTGTTGTTGTTCCAGTTTGTTGTATGTCTGTAATGACATACTGGTCACGTACACAGAGAGTGCAGAGCAGCTGTCTCAAGCAGTAATCCTTGTGATCATGCTCTGTAAACACCAGAGAGTAAACCCAGCCGGGGGGACGCTGGGTGTCGGACACCAACTATGAGGACCGCACAAACAAATACACACACACTAATACACACACATGAATTCACACCCACACACATACGCACACACATTACCAGGGTAGGAAAACACTCAACACGCACACAATTCTCCTGGCTGCTGTACAGTATGTGAGTTGTCCTTTAAAAGCACCTCCCTTAAATAACAGGCCACCACCCTGGGGAAATGAGACATTCTATTTTTAGCTACAGTGGTTCTTGACTGGTCACTGGGGTACTCCCTGAAAGCTGACCCTTACTCTCGACAACATTTAAACAGCTGTTGGACTATGCCCTGATTTGACTTATACCCCAAAATATAAATATTGTTTGCCTTTTCCGCTTTATTTTTGATCGTGACAGTTTGATCCTTAATAACCCTTTAAGATTGTCAGAGGAGACAGCTACTCTGCACTCGTCATTTCCCTCTCCTGCTCAGAGATGTTCGCTTTTATGAGGTTTGTTACTGGAGGCCCCAGTGTTTTACTTTCTACCTCCACTCCTTCTCCAGGTCCCTCCTCATCCACTGCTACTGAGAGGCAGCAGTGTTAGCTTAGCTGGGCTGTGTAAGGTATTCATGAAAGATACACAGTTACATGTCTGGATGGCCTGGCTGAATAATTCATGCAACGGAGGAGAGCTAAATCCTCTCACACCCTCTCTCTCTCTCTCTTTCTCTCTCTCTCTCTCTCTCTCTCTCTCTCTCTCTCTCGCTCTCTCTCTCGCTTTCGCTCTAGTCCATCCTGTTGTGCTCTCAAGCTGTGTAATGGGCTCTGTGTGTAGCCATGAAAGCTATGGGTTCCAGAAAAGAAGTTGCTGGATATATCCCCCCCATCCCCCCTCACACACAGAGGTCCTTGATCCCAGGCTGCACTTCATCTTTAGCCCTGATGCTTTGTACCCATGTCTTATTCATCAGAGGGCTATCCTCTTGCTCCTGCTCCTCCACCACTTGCAGTCTTCACCTGGCTCCAGAGCAACGTCTAAACTCCATTTGAACCTCTTTTGTCGCACCTCTGCCGAACAGCAGTACTACGAACAGTTCACCCTACTTTTTCAGTTAGACACAGCACCTGAGTGAGCCGGTAACGAAAATAAACGATGGTCCGCGACTCCGTGCATATTTGGTCCCAGAGACACTTTGTCTCTCTTCCCTCTCTCCTGACAGGAAGCCTAATGGTTCCTGTTGGTGAGGTGGCCTGATGAAATCCTGCACTAATGGCTATTGTTTGTTTGCAGCGCCCGGTCCTCCACGGTCCAGTTGAGGTCTTACCGCCCCCCCCCCTCCTGCACCCCCCCATTACAGTCATCGACCTCCTGACAGAATGGGGTTGGTTTGTTTGGTAGACTTGTTGCAGGCCTTTCTTCATTCTGGCCCTTGCAAATGACTTGACAAATGGCACTAATTTCCTCCTGTCTGGGTGCAGTGCATGGAGACTCCCTGGGCTTGGTCTCGGCTAGTTTACCTCTCGAGATGGAAGGCTGCAGGGCTGGCTTGGTGACAGTTTTCATCTGGGTTGGAGACCTCGAGTCCTGCTCTACTGCACTGAATGGTGGTGTTCATTGGGCAGCACAGTCATCTCGACAGGCTACAAGGCCTGGTTCTGTTCAACATGAGCTCTTATGTTGCTCCGCGTTGTCGGTCCAGAGTAATGCCTGTCAGATAGCCGCCTAGTAGTCCACTATCCTAACCCAGGCAAGGGGACCAAGGCTGGAGGGGATGTGGGGGTTTGGACGGGGTGTGCTTGGCTCTATCAGCTGGAGCTCATACGAGGTTTAAGGAAGAGAGGACACTGTTGCACTGTGTGCTTTATAGAAGAGCGGTGATCTGGGTCCGTTTCTGCTCTCCACAGGTAGAGCTAGCTCAGCCCCCCAGTGAAGGGACAGGTTGGAGGAATTCAGGGGAGAATCAAACCAAACCGCTCCTCCTCCTCTCTGAGCCGACAGCAGTGCAATAGCATTAGCTGTGTCTGCTCACGAGCCAGACGCTATCATGATGCCTGAAAAGGAGCGTTCTTGAATGGGGAGCTATGAGGCCTGCTTTGGTCCTGAGGCCAGCTCATACACTGAGCCATCACCTCTCAACATAGGCTTTCTCTCCCAAAGCCCCTGCACAAAGAACACATTAGAGTGCCCCTAAGCACTGCCGGGGAGAGCTAGTTTGGCCAGAGAAGCAGAACTCTCTCTCTCTCTCTTTCTATCTCTCTCTATCGCTCTCTCCCTCTATCTCCCTCTCATAACCTCCCATGAAAATACAGTAGGTGCACTCACTCAAAGACACACACACTCAGAAGCTCACGTGCAAACACAGACTGACATGCGGACAGTTCTGTCTACACACGCGCACACACACGCACACACACACTCGCACGCACACACGCGCACACACTCAATGCCCTAAGGGCCCCATGGCCAGATGGACACCCCAGCCCAGTCTGCCTGCGCACACCGCAGCCCGTTTGCTGCTCTGTGTTATGTAAGCCCATGAAACACACAGGGCGGCACGTGTGTGTGTGTGCGAGTCACAAGAAACAGAGACAACTGGGCTCTATCAGGGAAGCAGGGCCTCATTCTGACGTTCAAGGAGAGCTCGTGTTTCTTCCTGTCCGGATACAACCCAACGTTCAGATCTCTCTTGCACCTTTTTTCCCCTAGGTCCATCTCTCTCCACTTCCAACCTCATATGACCCATGAGGTTTGAGTGTGTACAGGGCTGGCTGGTGTGTGTCTGTGTGTGTCCTTAGTTTGTAAGAGTGAAACTGATGATTTTGATGGAATGGACAGAGGATGTGACATCCCCTAAGGAGAGTCTCTTGGTAGGTGGTCCTAAACTCATTATCCCACAGTCTTTTTAGAAGATGAGTACAAACTTCCACACACATTCTGACAATCATCCCTAGTCTAGGGGATTCGTTGGTGGGGGGAGCTCGTGGAAAATCATACCTAACACACATAGTTTCTAAGAGACATCAACATCAAGGCTTATTCAGTCTGCTGTGCCCACTTCCCCCTCCCTGCTCTCTGCTTTTGAGCCTGCCCCACATGCAGGACTGGACTGGTTCACTGGGACATTGATTGGTTCCATGTACTGGCCTCAAGGGCTGCATTTAGTGCCAAGCCTATCCAACAACTGTCTTTTTCACGCACACACACATACACACAGACACATACTTTACACACCAGTGCACACACACACATTCATCAGCTATCCTGTGAAGTGTTGCCAGCCCTCTTTCCACTCGGCCCTGGGCCTTGAGTTGAGTGACCAGTAAGAACAATGAAGTGTCCCTGGTGGCAGGGAACAGCACCCTGCAGACTGGCTGCCACTCTTTCTTGACTCTCCTGATGCTCTCAACCTGGATCAGCACTCAGAACTACAACTCCCATGGGGCCGTGCGGTTAATCTGGAGAGAACGGCTCTGACAGAGTCATCAGTGGTAACGATGCTCGTTGGCTGTTTGCCAATACTGTACAGCCCCCATGTGTCCTCTTCTACGCCTTCCCGGAGATTGGGAAGAGGCGTGTGTTTGTCCGTGTGTATCGGTACGAGTGTGAGTGTGTGTACGTGTCTCTTTCTTTCTCTGTGTGTGTATGTGTGTGTGAGAGCATGTGGCAGGTTAACACAGGGAGGTGACTGATGGTCGAGGAAACAGCGCCCTGACCTGAGAGGCAGCATGGGTAAATTCAATTTCCATCGACTGAACTCTGAAAAGAAATAGTTATTGGGATTTCAATTCACACCCATTGGAATGGCATTAACCCTAAGCCTAATATTGAGTTGATTGGGTGGGCAATGCACTGGGCCAAACAGCGTTCTCTGTGCCACATCAGTGACCTCTGACAGGACACCATGACCCCAGATGACCTCTCAGGAATGAGGAAAATGGTTCTATGGATTCCTGGGAGAGAGATAATCCGCCAGTCCTGATAACCCTGGCTGCCTAGCTGCACTCTGAGGGTTTAACCACACTTCCTCAAACCGCACTCAGCATGGGGCCACTTAAGTTTCTAGGCCAATGTGGCTATTTTCGATTCCTCTACTTATGGCTTTGTCGCACATAAAGCACCAAATGAAGCGTCATTTCAAGCTTTGTATTATTTAAGAGGTGCTCCGTCAGTGACGTACAGTGTGGGGGGGGTTTGGTCTGCAGAAAAAGCTGCCAAAGCAGAAGTTGAGCTCCATCATGCAGCGTTCATGGGCAGGGTAGGAAGGTTCGTCTCTCGCTGGGCAGAATGTGTTCAGGACGAATGAACATTCAGCTCTTCAGTCACATGACCTGTCATCAGGAAGAGAATCCTGCTTTGTTTGTACTGTAAAGGCCAGCAAGCAGACTGACCTTCCTGTGACCTTTATTCTGTTCATTGTATAGAATCCTGGGCATTGGCTGCCCCACACGGTGTTGTTTTGTTAGACAACAACACTCCAGAAGCCAGACAGGTAATGTCTCCACTGTAAACATATTCATAACGTGTGACGAAACGTTATAACATGATATATTGCCCATGTGTGGGAAATCTAAGTTTTCTTGAGCTTTGAATATTTCATTCGCCTCACCAAATCCACACATCCACACACGAAAATGCCATTTGCTTGACTTATTGCTCTATCTATCAGCCTGTTGCCGTCAGTGTGTGTGTGTGTGTGTGTGTGTGTGTGTGTGTGTGTGTGTGTGTGTGTGTGTGTGTGTGTGTGTGTGTGAGGCAACTGTAAAGTGCTTTGGGTGTACCGTGAGGGGCCGTTAAATGCTCCATATAAATGCAGTCCATTCGGCAGCCTCAATTAGTCTCAAATATAGTCAGAAACATGTAAAGGATTATTATATCATGTAATGATGTACTACAGCTGTAATTTACCATGGAGGAGTTGAATAACTCAGTGCTTTCGTCAACTGATTCATTTGGACAGAGCATCTTGTCAGGGATGATCATTGTTGTGTAACAGACCCATTCTGCATCAACTCACTCCCTCTGAGCGACTGGGAAAGATCAGGAGAGACGAGGCGATTTGGGTTTCGGCAAACACTGGACATTTGCCCAACGTTGACACAGCCCAAAAAATCTAAAATATAATAATGATATAATCCTAGAATCAAATGGCACCTCATGGTTGTGTGTGTCCCTGTGACGTGTTCCACAGAAAGGCCTTCCAGGTTTGAAAGCCACCACACACACGCAGTGATGCTATATACGTGATGAGTTATTAGATAATGCGGGTATTTTGTGACCTGTTTGCGGCTTTCTAAATCTCCTCTTTGTATCAACCAGAGCAGGGGCTCTTTATGTAAGGGGATGTAGACTGGCTTGTTGGGCCTCTTGGGTCAGTTAGCAGAGGACAGATGGAACTCTGGCCATGGATTTGTCTCTTTGACCGTGTGCCTGATAAAGTAGCAGGGTTTAACTTTAATACTAGATTAGTCTTTTCTTTTGATACCCTTTTCGTCTTCTTCTTTCTTTCTTTCCTGTTTTCCTGTCCTTTTGTCATTGTCTGACTGTTCACCACAGAACCCTTTGACATGCCACCAGCTAAACTCATGGTGTTTTAAAGTCAGTCTCCACCTGTCTATATTTCCAGACTCTGACTCCCAGTTCAGAAGACCCCTATTTGTCATTACTCCTCGGCCAGCTGCTTCCCCTCACCCCCCTCATTGTCCATGAAACCTTTGCACTCTCTCTCTCTCTTGGTCTCTGTTATTCACTGTCTTTTTCTCCCTCTCCCTCTCCCTCTCTGTCTCTCTCTCTCCTCCTGGCCATTGGTAATGAGCCAGCTGTGCTCCTGTGTACAGTAGGTGCTTTATCAAAGAGCCGGGGGGGTGCGGCTGTCCTGCCTGTCTGAGGGAGCTCTCTGGTTGGTTGAGGGCAGAGGTGGACATCGGCCTCCATCAGGGCTCTGCCAAAACCACTCTGTCACTCTGCTGAGTGAGCTACTGCTAACGAGGCAGCAGGGGAGGCTGTCCATGGAAGAATGGCTCGTCCAATAGGAGACTCAGGTGGCAGTGCAAAGGAGGGGTCGACTGTTAGTCCGTCATGGGCTGACCAATGGTTGGCCAACCATCTCGATACCATCATCTGTATTGAAAGTTCCGACGGGCCCTCCCGTTGTCTTAATTGGCTTATTTTCCTCGTCTCCTTCCGTAGACTGACTGACTAAAGCTCAGGATAGGCATTTGTCCTATCACTAGGACCTGTCATGGTGTTGAAGGGGAGGAGGGAGCGGCCTTCCCAGGGAGGCTGTCTGAGACTGTGAGGAGCTTCCGGATGATAAGAGCTCAGCTGAGTGTGACAGGGGGGGTGAAGCGGTGCCGAGTGCAGGCGGGCCGGGCCGGGCCGGGCCCTGACAGCTCCACATTAACTTATAGAGATGGATGACGAGGGGAAATGGGCCCGCTGCACTTAGCCATCGGCGAGCTGGGGCGACCAGTAAGTGCACCGAGGCCGGTGACAGGTACAGGGGGGTGGGCACCATAAACAAGCCCCTTCAAGGACAAGGGGACCGGGGCAGAGGACAGAGGGAGAGAGGGAGACACAGGGTAGAGGAGGAGAGAGGCAGAGAAGGGGAGGGGAGAGGAAAAGGAGGGGAAGAAGAGGGGGGAGAAGAGAAATGGGACAGGGAAGAGGACGGACAAGGAGACAAAGAGGACAGGAGGGATGAGAAGAGAAGGAAGAAGGACAGAGGAGGAGAGAGGGAGCAGGGGAGAGGATAGAGTGAAGGGACATAGTGGACAAGGGGACAAGGGGACAAGAGTAAAGGCCTTGTTGTGAGGATTCAACCCACACGTGATTTATCCTGTACAACAGAAAGGGAAAATATGTTTTTCTCATTAGTTCTCTTGTAAGCCAGTATTAGTAACATTATTTGTAAAACGCCAACTGTATTGATGAGAACTCATCAGCAGCAATTTGTGTTCTCCAGCTGCTCACTGATGATTAATGATTTGTTTGTTTGCTTGTTTGAAACATGTTTGTGTGTGTGTGTGCGTTAGTTCACCAGCGTTTAGTGTTTAGCTGTGGCAGGCAGTGAGTCCTAATGACCCAGCTTTCTCTGTAATCTGATCCCATCCTCCCGGACGCGTTGCCACCACACACGCGGGGCAAAGGGGCCAAACACTGTTATGTAAGCTGCTCAACTGCATGCGAGCCTGCTTAGTGTGCACAGGTGCTCTGAGAGATGTGGATCAGGGTGTGTATTCATTGGTTGTGATGTTGGTGCTAGTAGTTGCTTCAGTCTGTGCAGGGGTCAGATATGCAGGTGTGAGTGAATGGGATGATGTGTGTTGGAGATGGGGTGTAGAGGGGTGCTGTCAGTACATGTGAGACACAAACATTACTAATCTGAAGTGTGTGTGTGTGGTGTCTGCTTGCACATTCCTTGGGCCTGTGAGATACATGGCAAGAACACAGCGGGGCTGAAGGGTCTGAGGAGCAGTTTGTCAGCTTGGTGCTTATTAGTTAATCCAGACAGGCCTCCTGTTCTCTGGGTAATTGAAGAGCTTGATTAAAGATGTGCTGTAGTCGCTCCAGCAGGAAGCATACGCTTGCCCTCTACCTTACTCCTGCTCAGAACAGAGTGTTTGGTGTGTGAGTGTGTGTGTGTGTGTGTGTGTGTGAGGGCTAGAGACATGGACGTGTACAGTATGATGGTCTCTGAGTGTATGAATGTGTGTGTGTGTGTGTGCTTATTCCTGCAGGGCATATGAGCATTTGCGCAGAGAGAACATCACTTGTAGGTGGAGGAGGGAACAGGTGGGCTCAGGGCAACAGTGTGTGTGTGTGTATGCGTGTGGGTTTGGCACACAGAGGAGGAGGTGGGCTTTGAATATATGAATAAGGTCGACTTCACTGGAATAGTCGAGCAGCAGTTAGATACGACCCGTCCCTGTCACATGCAGATGAAGCGTTTCGAACATCTGAGCTTCACTCTCAGAAACACGAATGTATCTGGACTTGATCAGCGTAGCAGTGAGACTCCTCCATGTGTACGGAGCTCACTTAGAGAGTTAAGTTAGACTTTATGAGATTTAACGTAAACCCTTCCCTCTTCGTCACTTGCTGCACTTAGTTCTATATTGATCCCATTACGCGGTGCATCCTGGAGTGTTTCTCTCAGTGTCTCTGCGTTACTGAGCTAATGGGAGGTTAAGCAACGATCCCACGGACT
This sequence comes from Mallotus villosus, assembly GCA_903064625.1. Classification (NCBI taxonomy): domain Eukaryota; kingdom Metazoa; phylum Chordata; class Actinopteri; order Osmeriformes; family Salangidae; genus Mallotus; species Mallotus villosus. The sequence continues at coordinate 1,067,028 of CAEFZP010000039.1, forward strand.
AGCGCGCTCCAAAATCCTATTTGCTGCTGTCAGCTGTTAATTGCGGCGAATGTGATCCTTAGCATTAATCCGCCTTAGCGACGGAGCCTTTTTTGATCCCTGTCTGCTGGCTCCCCCTGCTAGCCTCACGGCCCACACACCCTCCGGGGAAGGGGGTGTTGGGGGGGGTCATTCTGTGGTATTCGGGCATCTGTGTTTGCACTCTGCATCGTCAGCTCATCAGGGCTCAAAGGGAGGAGACCTTTGAGCTGCACACCTGTCACACCGGACGGGCCAGGAGCTGCCTCAATATGGAGACCAGTGGGTAGTTGGGTGTGTGGGTGGTGGGGTTAGTTGACTGTTTACCAGTCCGTTGCACACATCTGACTATGAGAGAGAGACAGAGAGAGAGAGAGACAGAGAGAGAGAGACAGAGAGAGCAAACACGATCCACAGTCCCTCACACCTCATTTAACTTTGTGATTGTTCCCCTGTAGAGAGTTTGGAACGCTGCCCTGGTGTACTCCTGTTGTGCCAGTCAGCCTCCAATGGAGGTTTTACAGTGTGCACGTGTATGTGTTTGTGTCTGTGTGCATTCACACAGAAGGACTCCATAGAAGAACATATCTCTGCTCACCCCCTTCTGTGGTCATCATCATCAGGACTGGATTGGCTTTGTCGTGATTGGGGCGTTTGGCATAGAGTGCAATTGTAGTGTTTGTACAGAGATGACTGTAGTGGTGGGTGAGAAGTGTTAGGTGTGAAGGAGGAGACCTGTTCATATCTGCTGTAGCTGCTCTTCTCCTCCCACACCTCTCATTCAACGCCTTTGGAGTCTTTTCATGAGCAGGTTGGTCCAGCTGCTTTGGGTTTTTAAATGGTCACCTCCACTGTGTGGGTTCATTCTGTATTATAATGGATGTGAGTTTTTGTTAGCGGGACTATGGTGAGTCAGGTGGCTGAGCGGTTAGGGAATCGGGCTAGTAATCAGAAGGTTGCTGGTTCGATTGTTCGCTGGATCGTGCCAGATGACGTTGTGTCCTTGGGTGAGGCACTTCACCCTACCTGCCTCGGGGGAATGTCCCTGTACTTACTGTAAGTCACTCTAGATAAGAGCGTCTGCTAAATGACTAAATGTAAATGTATGGCCCGCAAAGTTATTCCGTTCTTTACACTACTCTGAATGACTGCATGTGTGTGTGCTTGAGTTTGTGTGTCACTCATCTGTGAGCATGTGTGTCACTCATATGTGTGTGTGTGTGGGTGTGTATGTAAAACATGATTTACATACTGTAGCCTACATACATATGTACAGCATGCATATGAGCGGAACTGCCTCTCCCGGAACATTGGGTTCTCCATCTACCATGAAGACAGCCCACAGCCATAAGCATATGTAGAGAGGGACTCTGTGTGTGTGTGTGTGTGTGTGTGTGCCCCATCCATCCTGCTCAGCACCAAGATGTGGATTCAGGAACACATTTCTTTTGGACCCCAAATGGACTCCCCACATTGATTTTCCTTTCTGGTCTGGCATATTGTCAACCCCGCTTACACGTTACGATGATGTACACCTCCTTTAGGAAACTGTTAGCAAACAGTCCGCTGGGAGGGGAGTTAGGGTGAAGTAGCACAACTCTGTTTTTAGGATTCTTATTTTGTCAGGAGTATTTCAATTATGAAAAGTATTTTCATGACTTTCCATATTTGATGCCGTACTCTTTCAAATGTTGTTGTTTGTGTTGGTGAGAGACAGGACAGTACGAGAGGGTTTTGGATAAGTGCAGACGTTGGCTGTGTTGAGTGGCTTTCTGAGAACCACAGAGATTAAAAATGAACCCGATCCAGTTAGCCTATGTCATGATTTCACAGCTGAGTGCTAGATTTCTGCGGACACAGAATGTTTACAAAACAGGGACGTTTGAATGTGCAAGTGTTGCTTTTACATCAGTACGGTGACGCACACTAAATCATATTTTGCTCTGCATAGTATGTGTTGTATCTGTCTTTCAACCTTTGATGCAGTAACCTCTTCTGATGCCTTGACATGGCATACACAACCTCACACACAACCTCACACACACAGATACACTGAAGCGCTCATGCTCACACACGTGACTCATCAAGTGGGAGTGTGTGTGTGTGTGTGTGTGTGCTGTAGTAACCCTGAGGCCAAGGTACTGGAGCTGACAGAATGAATCAGAGTGGGCATATTGCAAGGTCACTCTTTGACTCTTGATCATTACAGGCTTATGTGATCAGGACTGTGTGTGTGTGTGTGTGTGTGTGTCTCCGTCAACAGTTCCATCTCCTCAGACACACAGTAATGGCAGCAGCATTACTCTCCCCGCTCATGTGCGGCTGTCACAGAGCCTCAGAGTGATGATGGAGCTCTTCTGTGTGACAGTCTGTCAGCCCAGAGATGACTCCACTCACTCTGCCTCGGTGCTCCAGCTCCAGCGCCCCAGCTCCAGCGCCCCTCCCTCTGCCTCGGTGCTCCAGCTCCAGCGCTCCAGCTCCAGCGCCCCTCCCTCTGCCTCGGTGCTCCCCAGCTCCAGGGCCCCTCCCTCAGGTTCTCAAGCAGCCTGCTGCTGGGAGCTCCTGTTGGCCCCGTCTGATAGGACCTGCTAGGAGCCTGGAGGAAGAGACTGGAAACTAGCTACCAGGCCATATTCTCTGATGTATATTCGTTCTGGGCACCCTCTGTGTGTGTGTGTGTCTGTGTGTGGGGGGGGGGACTATCAGATGGTGGTTGTTCCAGGAACCCCGCCCAGACAGAGGCAGATGGGGTTGTAAACATTGATGGAGGGTGAGTCAGAGATGTGAAGCTGTGTGTGTGTGTGAGGGGGTTGGGGTAGCAGCAGGAGAGGGAAGAGGGGACCATGGCAGGGATGAGAACAAGCCATTCAGCCTCACTCTCGAGACAACTCAATAAAACAAGATGGCCGACCCTTGTTTGCCAACATAGTTTCAACAGATTCATTACCCATTTATACAGATTAAATTAATGAGTTTCCTGGTGTAAGTGCCTGACTTCAGCCATGACCATTCAAGTAATCACCAGCATTAGCTGGAATGGTCTGACCTGTTTCTGCCCTCCATTTTACACTACCTACATGGAATGAGTCTGGGCAGGAAGATGTCCACTGTAGAGGGTAAAATGACAATGCAAGTTGTCAAACTTTATTCAAAACCCACAAAGGATGACTTCTACAGTAATTTAAATGTTTTGGAGAGACTGTGAGTTAGCTGGTTTGGTAATTCTATCTAGCACATGGGAAGAAATAAATACTGACAACGTGGCCAACACCGTGGATGAGCCATCTTTATTTAGAGCTTCTAAGCCCCTATTTTAATCATCTTGACATTTATCCACTGATGGAACGGGTGGTTGGAGGAGAATTTAAGAATAGGTTTGGGGACGATCATGTGACTCTGAGGAGCTGATGTGCTTCAGGAGACAAGCTGTGGAGGGAACGAAAAACAACAGAGAGATGAAAGAGGAGCGAAAGAAATGTGCAAACTCATTCTGCGCTTCAAAGCGGAGCGCGAGTTCACCTCCTCTCACTGTCTCTGGCGTCGGCAAGGTGACTCGCAAGGCGACCAAAATAAAACTGTATGAATATCTGGAGACAGAGCTATGCTCAGAAGAACTGGGTCCCAGAAGACAATGTGCTAGATTCAACCACTGGTAACACCACAAGGAGGACAGGCTATTTCAGGAAGGCACACCTTAGGCTGGAGATCTGTCTGAATCAGATTTGGATTGAGAACAAATGACTCAATCTTGATGGATACTCCTGACTTCAGTAAATTGTATAAATTGCTGTCCATAACTTGTGAATCTTAGGTGCCACTTCAACTCTGCGACCCCAATCTGCTCTCAGGCAGAGTGTGTGTGTGTGTGTGTGTCAAGCAGGGAGTGGTCGTTACTCAGGGGCCTGACAGGGACACTGCCCTGGTTGATATCTCGGCACATGTCACACGTCCTTGAACCTGTCACCATGTTGAGGGGGTCACTAAATGACAGCGGGCATGTGTGGACGTGGGGCAGCGCTGATGGTGCTACACTGTCAGAGAGAGAGAGAGAGCGGCAGTGCTATCCAGGACTGGTTAACATATGCAGCGGAGTGGTCCCAGGCCTGCAGCCTGAGAGCTAGGGCATGTGGTGGGAGGGTGGTGGGGGCCAGGACAGGGGTGGGGGGCTTCTGGAGAAGATAAGCAGGCATCAGAGGTGAGGTGTCTCCCTGTGTCCATCATCAGAACCCCTCCCCTCTCTTTTGCGCTCTCCCCCCGACCCCCAGGCCTGCGATTGGCTGTCACTACAGCGGGCAAGGACATCCATTGTGGGCTGCCGGGCGGGGCTGGCAGCCTGTAGATCACATCCCATCATGCCGCTGGGTGACAGCTCATTCTGGGTGGCTGTGGAGGGGGTTTACGGGGTGTGGGGGCGCAGTAGGAAGCACGCCTAGAGAAGGGTGGGATGGGACAGGGAGGGGCCATCCATCAAGCTCCCCTCAGCCCCCAGCACATGTTCGTGAAAAATCCCCCCCCCTACCCCGTCTCTCATTTTTATTGCCTCTGATGAGGTGGCAGTTAGCAGGGTCATTAATAGCCACATGCTGGAATAAGGCATTTTGGAACGTTTTCTGGAGTCTATCTCAGCACTCCATATATGCTCTCTCTCTCTCTCTCTCTCTCTCTCTCTCTTTCTCTCTCTCTCTATCCCTCTATCTCTTTCTTTCTCCCACCTCTCTCTTTTTCTGTCGTCCCATCATATCCCCTGTCTCCCATTCATCTCTTTCTCTTGTCCTGCTCCATCCATCCATCCCTCTTTCTCTCCCTTCCTCCCATCCACTCTTGCTGCCTCCTTCAGATCTAGTCTTCAGATCAGTGATGCAACGTGAGCAGGGGAGCCAGGCAGACCGTGAGAGGTGAGAGATAAGAGGACAAGAAAGAGAGGAGACCTGGAGTGAGTGAGCCCCATGTAGCAGTGAGCAGCTTGAAGCTTGACCCCCGTCTGAAGTGAGTGTCTCCCAGCATCAGTGTGGGCCCAGATGAGTGGCCAGCTGGAGGGTCTCTCCACGGGCCCAGCGGTCCTCACTGGCCACCCACCCGGAGAGGAGAGCTGGCTAACTACTGGCCTTAGCAGACAACCCTGAAGGCAAACACTACTGTTCTTATGAAAACAAACTGTTTCAAATCTCAATCTGAGCCTCCAAAGTCAAAATAAACTGTCAGGTTAGATTTCCTACAGTCAGTCCACATCCCACAAAGCACGGAAACAGAGGACCGTGAAGGAGTAGAAGTTGTGTTGATGTTGTTAGTCAACTGAAGCAGGTCCTGTAGGAGGACCGTCTTTATTTAAGTGCTTCCACTCACTCTGCCTCATGAGAGACGCAGAGGGATTACATATGGGTCAGGTTCCACCAAGAATCAACTCAGTTTGTCAAAGTATACCCAGAACACGTTTCACCTTCCAGCCCATTCTGCAGTGTTGCTGAGTGGTGTAAGGAGAGGAGGTCGGCTCAGTGGTCTCATCTACAACTGGGCTTTTACTTATTGCGGTAAAACTTTCTTCATTATTGTGTTTTTCTCAGTAGCTGCGTGAAGTGTTTGTGAGTGTTATTTGAATCAGCAAGTGAGCCTATTCCACGTTCCCTTCTGTGCTAATGGTGAATCATTTTGCATTCATGTTGACAGCGGTAACAACATATGCAAATGCTCCCATTATTTGGTGCCGTGGACATTATTCAGCTCTCATGTTGTGTGTTTACTGACAAATGTGCATATTTGTTCCTAGCCGAGGTCAGCACACAAGTTAAGTCAAATGAATGCCCAATGTTGAAACAACATTTGTAACCCTGTTGCTATATCTGTGCTGGAGAAGATCCTTTGTATTATGGACACCAGATTCTAATTATATCGCTCTGTTCTGAAGCTGTCCCTCTGTTCCACACTGAAATTAATTGGTCTCGTAGGATTGGGCCTATTCATGTCTCCATGTGTGTATTCCGGTCTGTGTGCCTGTGTGTGTACAGTAGAGGGGTGAGTGTGTTTGTGTACAGAGGAGTGAGTGTGTGTGTGTGTACAGAGGGGTGAGTGTGTTTGTGTGCGTGTCAATGGATGGACTGTACGTGTGTGTCTGCCGTGCTCAGCAGTGGGTGAACGAGTGCAAGGAGGTGTGTGCTCACTGGCAACAGAACATGGAACAAGTTGACAGTGCTAATAATACTCCATTCATATTTAACTTTCAGAACAAAGTAGCGAGAGAGGAAGAGAGAGAGACTTTGGTTTGAACCTATTGTATACCCTGGATGTGGAGTCAGGCTAGAATCAGACCACTGATTCGGAGTGGGATGGTGAAATAGTAGAGACTGAATCTGTCGGAGAGAAAGTAGGTTGTGAGGTTGGTGGTGTTTAGTAAGTGGATTAGACTGCTTCTTCAGCTCAGAGGCACCCTGGTAGGAGCAAGGGAGGCTGCTGGGCGTCTGGACTCAGAGAGAGGGGTCGGCGTGCCAACAGCTGTCATCAGTCACCCAGAAAACCTTTTGTTTTGTCATTTGTCCGTATTTGAACAGATTAGACGTTGCCTGTGCTGTTTTTCCGGAAAGGCCCACACATAACAAATAATAATTCGAACAAACAAGAAACAATTGTTCAAAACATAAAACGTTTAGCTTCTCGCTGTGTGAATTAGGTCAGATATTTTCAGATCTAATCAAAGCCGATATCCTTAATCGCTCAGAAGGAAACAAGATAAGCGGAACCGAGCGTTTCGGTCAGAAGGTTGATTGTGTTTGTGAGTTTGTTGGAACCCTGTTCTGAACTCTCTCAGAACGTGATGACAAACTGCACTCCACATGACCATCATGCATGTTTACATCCGGTCTGCTACCTCATTCCAGACCACCGGGTGGCTCTGTGGCCTGTGCATGCATCTGCTTTTCTGCTTGCAGAGGGGGTGCTGTTGGGATGGGGGAGCAGGTATTGAGGGGTCACAGGTCGGGGTCGATCGCACCTCTGTCTGACCTCATGCTGTGGATCTGCTGGCGGATGGCCAGACCTGCATGGCCGCCGTTCTCGGTGTCTCACTCTCTCAGCCGTGGGATGAGCTAGCTAGCATGCTCACATTTAGCACCCAGTGTTTAGTAGCTGTGTATGCCACTGCTCTCTGTGCCGCCCTCTGTTTTGTGTTTCTGTCCATCCCTCCTCTTGCTCACCCTTTTCTTTGCAGAAGTCCTTTGAAGCTCCCACTGTGGTTACTTTGATTATCTTTGGTTTAAGTTGTTCCGGGAGCTTGATGTTCTCTCTCTATCTCTCGCTTCTCTCTGTCTTTCCCTCTGATTCTCTGTCCACGTCTCTCTATTCTGAAACACTCGACTGCGATAATGCTAACCCAAGCCTCCTTTTGAATGTCTTTGATTTGCCTGTGTTTCTGCCTTCTGTTCCTGTAGTTGTTGTTGTTGTTGTTGTTGTTTTGTGTTTGTGGTGAGCTCTCTAACCCCAGTTCATTTTGTTGTGGCACCACCGCAGTCCAGGATGATGCGGCCCCAGGTACACAGGAGTACATTATGTTGCGGCAGGACTCCATCCATTCAGCGGATATAAGGAGTAAAGGGTCCCCCTTTCGCGCTAAGTGTCATGAAATCTTCTGCTGCCCGCTGAAGCAAGCCATCCACAAAGAGAACTCAGAGCCCCAAGGTTTGTTCTAATCCCTCCTTGTTTTTTTGCTGATGCTCCTCCCCCCCATCCTCATATCCTGTCTGGACTGATGCTTGCACCCCCCACCCAACTCTCTCTTCCCACCCTTTCATTTCCGTTCCATCTTTGGAAGCATCTGCCCTGCTTGCGTCCCCCTGCAGTGTGTGTGTGTGTGTGTGTGTGTGTGAGAGTGTGAGACAGTCTGTGGATAATGCCCCAGGCCTGTGAACTCTTCTGGCTTTCCCCTTCCCTGCTGTGTGTGTGAGAGAGAGAGTGTGTGTGTGTGTGTGTGTGTTTGCGTGTACCTTATGTCTGCCTACAGAGCACAGCATCCTCCCCCCCCTCCCCACCGCCCTCTGACCATTGCCTGGGTCATTGTCACCCTTTGGCACATCCTCCCGCCAAAACAAACTGACAAGCCTCTGTAAAAACCCTGGGCGGGGTCAGAGAATGTTGCTGATGCTGCCATCAGAAGTTTGGGGACTGAAAACCCTCAGCAAAGCTCTCACCTCTGACTGAGCCTTCACTGGGGGAACGTTTCATTCATACCACAGGGCAGCCACAGCCTCTGATCACACAGGAGGTTTCTGTTAACCTGTTCTTTCTATGTTAAAGATAACGGTCGCTTGGTTGAAACATGCACCCTAACCCCCTGGAAGAGACACCTCTTGTCACCTGATGTTCCCCCTGCTTCTGCCTTCACAAGTCTGGTCCCTGTGGCCTCACCTGCGCCTCCATTCCCCACCCAGCCCAGCCCTCCCCTTACCTTTATCTCTCCCCGTCCTCTCCTCCACCCCCCCCCCTCTCTCGCCACTCTCCTTCTCTCCTTACCCACTTTCAGTCTCTCACTTACTTTCCTTTCCTCCCTTCCTCTTGACTTCGGTCAACTCCCCACCCCACCGGTTCCCGCATGTCTCCATGTGCATGAGGGTTGCTGCCTGTCTCCCCCCCCTCCCCCCCCTCCCCCCTCCCCCAACATCAAGATGTACTGTGGGTGTTAGGTTGTGCCCCTGAGCGCCTGCATGCTGTCACTCTGCCCGCTGCTCCAGGACTGTAGCTACACTACAGGAAGAGGTGGGGCCTTGGCCTGTCATGCCTTACTCCATCTCTCCATGTATCTGTTATCCTGCCAGTAGAGTACTAAGATTTGAGATTGCAACCACGTGAAAATGCTTTCCTTCTCCAGGCTCCCAGGGCCGCTTGGTAAGAGCACGGTACATGTTGATTCCTCCTGACTGCAGAACCCCCGATACACAGAGCACAGAGTCGCGCGTTCCGCAGAACCATGTCGTTCACCTGGGCCGATGGAGAGGTGGATAGGCGGAGCGCGACAGATTGAGCGGTAGAGGAAAATCGAGATGGAGAGACGTTGAGTGTGAGAGAGAGGGGTGGAGAAAGAAAAAGGGATGGAGAACTACAGATCTATTATTCAGTTTGGCTGCGGCTCCACGTGGACGTGACTGTATTTCCAAAAGAGGGAGAAACAGAGCAAAAAGGGAAAGAGAGAGAAACAGAGAGAGGTGGAAAGATGGAGAAGGAGGAGACACCAGTAACTGATTCATCAGGGCGTATCAGGGACTGGTGTGATGTGCTTCATGTTTGCGCCCCCCCCCCACACACACACCTCCCACAGCCTCCATCTCCACCCTCCAAGCTCTGGGTTTCCCGATGGGGCTAGCCAGGCGCCGTAGCACTGGGGTGGCTGTAGACATGCCCAGCAGAGCTGGGTGTATCTATGGGTGTATCACAAAAGCACACGCACACAGTCAGCTGCACTGTACCTCCTGTGTCCTCCAGAGCCCCAGGGAGGCCAGCCCTCTGCTCGTATCTACAGGATCTATCCACACACTCTGGTCTATCTGTGTCATCTCTCATCTGATCTCATCTGTCTGCTCCTGGGTTCCTCCCTTCTCTTTAATCTATCCATCTCTCTCTCTCTCTCTCTGTCTCTCTCTCTCTCTCTCTCTCTCTCTCTCTCTCACTTCTAGCTGTTTCTCCCTCTGTCCGACTTTTCTCATTTCGTTGCTTCTCTCTCCGTCTCAAGTTTTAATCTCATCCCCCCCTTTCCAATCCTCTGTACCCCCGTCTTCCAATCTCCCTCTCTCTTACTCTCTCTACTCTCTCTCTCTCTCTCTCTCTTCTCTCTCTCTCACACTCTCACACTCTCACACTCTCTCATTCACTGTTGAGATTAAACGTGGTGGCCAAAGGGCTAATCTGTGTACACATTCTATCCAGAATTCAGTTTAGGGCTTTGTGTACACACACACACACACTCTGTCAGGTCAGATACACACTCAAAGTCCCCAAACCAGTCCCAACTCCCGGCTCCTGTTATTTACCAGTGCACCGGCCTCGCAATTTATGGAGCACTCAGCTGGGTTCTTAAACATGCCTGTAAACGTGTGTGATAAACTCAGCCACGATGTCCTATTGCCCTTGTCACTACCACAGCCATCGTCCCCGTCACAAATCACCGCTGGCTCTGACTCGGCCCCCTCCCCAGGAGGGGGGCTCCTACTGTAGGTACAGTCTGATCCAGCCTCTCTCTCCTGGCGCGCGCCCCGCCCCCTCTCAGGGAGACTGAACAGGGGCGGAACACCTGTACTGCTTGCTAGTCAAACGTGTTCCATCCTGTCAGTTGGCGTGACGGTCCCGCTGACAAACGAACCCGTCCGCTGCCCAGCGAGGCGAGGAAGTGACAACACAGACGTGGCCGGAGTGAGCAGAATCATGTATTTCCTGCCCCCCCCCCTCCCCCCTCCTCCCTCGCTTCCGCCTCGCACCCCACAGGCGTTAGAATGCATTACAGTCATTTACCATACAGAGGAGAGGAGGCACTGTAATTACATTCCAGGGGGCCCGTGTCTCCCCTCCTGACGCCTCGCCGCTCCCTCCCCTCTCCCCCTCTCCCACACCCCCGCCGCCTCCATCACCCCTAAAGCCCTGTTGACAAGCGGCCACACAGGTACACACACACACACAAACAAAACATGCACAAAACACATTGCCTACCTCCGTTTCTCTCCCCCCCCCTGTGAAAGCTACTGCACCTATTCATGTAAGTGTATATACATAAATTAGACACACGCATGAATAAATCATGTTTATGATAATTTGTTTTAGCCCTGGAGGTGGGTGGTTGGTGGGGGGTGGGGGGGGGGTTAACATTGCTTCAATGTCACAGCAACGTTGTCTTAGGAAGAGGTAGGATGAGGGCTCTACAGGGGTTGTGCATCCGACAGACACACCGCACCGGGCCGGGGGGTGTGTGTGTGTGTGTGTGTGTGTGGTGTGCGTGTGTGAGGTGATCCTTGTGATCTAATCATCATCCTCACGTATAACTCCCAACACCAGTCATGCGTGTACGGTACTGCATGCTAGCCTCCCAACACTTACTCCACTCTCAAACACACACACATACACACACACACACACACACTAATGCAGATTTTCTCACGCTTGGGGAAAACGCTGATGTAAAGTTCATATTTACCTCCCCTGGGCCTTGGTCTCCAAGGATAAACAAGTGGCAGAAATTTGTGCATGACAGCATCAACAGAGAGAGGGGGAGTGGGTGAGGGAGAGAGGGGAATGGAGAGAGAGGCACTGTTGGGGCATTGGAGTAAGTGAAGTAGAGTCAAGTTGCCAAGTCCATTAGGCTCCATCATGGTCTATTTAATTAGCACTTCACTCTCCATCCCCTCTCTCTCCTCTCCTCTCTTTCTCTCTCTCTCTCCTCTCCTCATCGCTGCCTCTGTCAGGACAGACTGCTGGTGAGAGATGGAGGGAGCAACACACAGCTAGACAGAGTGAGATTGAGACAACAGACAGTGTTAAAAGAGAGAGACACACACAGAGTGAAAGTGAGACAGAAACAGAGGCTGGGTACAGTATAGAAAGGCAGAGAGACAGACAGACTCAGACAGAGAGAGAGAGACAGGCTGGAGGCGGATGGGTAGATGATATCTCAGAGTGACTGTGTCTCCACAGGGAGCTGCGGCGAAACGACCGCGAAACAGGGAAGTAAACAGACGGCGAGATGGAGATGGTTGACGAGCGTCTTTACCTCCCTTATCTGTGGACAGACAGATGGTGCCTGCGAGTGCTCTGAGGACTCAGGGGACTCTCTTTGCTGTCCTCTGTCGTCTCCGAGTTGTGTTGTCTCACCTTGTGCTGTCCCCTAGGGGATGCATGGTTATCAGCAGTTCATCTGGTGTGTGTACACCGACTGTCTCTGGTCACTGAGAGGACGAGGGCCCAGGGAAGACGACGGTAGTTAGATGTAGTTACACAGTCCGCAGTATCAGCCACGACATCTCTCGCTCTCGGACCCCAGAATTCCCTTTGGCGCCTATTGTGCCCGCCCTGCCCACCGATGCATAATCAGCTCCCATGATCCTCTCCGTCTGACTCAAATTCAGATCAGACTCTCCCACCGCCCCCCCCTCCCCCGCTCCCTGGCTTCTTTTCCCTGGAGTCACGACAACTCTGACACGGTGCTGTTAGCCTAGCATGCTAGTTGACTTTCTGGCTGACAGACAGTCCTTCAAGGGCGGGAGGTGGGCCTTTCCCTTTCACAACTCAAGAGTGGTGGTGGGGCATGGTTACCTGTGGTTGTGTGGTAGCGTCGGGGGAGGTGCGTGTAGGAGTCCCCTCGTGTAAACAAGGCCTGAGCTTCGTAAGCGGTGCAATGAGGCACGGTGTCGAGTCAGCCAGTTGTTAAAGGGGCTTCCGGAGTGTTCTCTGACAGCTGGCGGGGATAGAGACAGACACACACACGTCTAACACACACTGGAGTGTGCTTCCCCCGAGCTACGCACACCAGCACACACATTCAGACTGGCTCAATGTACCAGTGTAATACGGCAGAGAAAGTGACACATCAGACTTCGAAGGTCATAAAGTCACGGTGCACACCCGACAACATCCTCTAGTGTTTCTAAAGGAAACACACGGCTCAAGGGAAACACAGCCAAGCCCCTGCAGGCCAGGACATGACAGGACTGTGTTAGGTCTAATGCCATAGAAAGCCAGGTTATCCGTTAGCTACTTGCGTCTGGCTGAATCCTAGGTGCTCACCTGGGTCAGCTGTCTGTTGAGACGTATCCGGTCGTGTTCGAGTCCCCGCGGACCCAGGTCAAAGCTGTGCCCCCCCCCCACACCCCCCGCTCCCCTTACAGCCCAAGCCCCCCCCCCAAAAAACCAAACACAAAAAAACGAAAGCACACATTGACCGCCTCATCGCAAGTGTCATCTCTTAAAGAGCCTTGCCGTCTAGAGCAGTTTCAGCCCTTTATCTGACAATCATGTCCTACTCCACTGTGCGGAAAAGCCATTTGAGCCACGATCAATACCCTGCCTCTCCTCAGATCCATTTCAAAGTCATTTGTGCTTTTGTCTCGACTCTGTCACTTTTTCCCGTCTCACTTTCATCCAGCAACGCTCTCATTTCCTGTCAGATGTTTCCCAAAGTGCGGCAGCGGGACTGAGACAAATCAACTTCTATCTATGAGCCTCAATCTCGGCTCCTTGCCATAGCCAAAGAGATACTAGAGAGCCTTAAAGACCTTAACGAGCGGTAAAGAGTCCTTCTAGAACTTTCTGGCACTTTATGTGCAGTTAAGGGTTGAACAATGGTTGTTATGATTGTGCGACTCCCACCACCTCAATGCCCTGCCTCGTCCTGGGAGCTCCTGAAGTCTCTACCCTGAGAGAGAAAGAGAATGCAAAAGAGAGAGACCAAGGAAGAGAGACAGAGAGAGACAGAAAAAAGACAGAGTGAGTGAAACAGAGACCAAGAAAGAGAGAGAGAGAGAGCTTGAGAGAGAGACAGAAACAGAGACCAAGAAAGAGAGGGAAAGAGAACACGAGAGAAAGAGACAGAGGGAGAGAGACAGTTGCTCTAACACACATAGACAGGAGGGTCACACTGGGCGCCAGGGGAGGGTTATGTAAGGCCCTGGCATGTCTCGTCCCAAGGGGGTCACCTGGCAGCCTGCCAGCCTGCCAGTCTGGGCATCCACTCGACTGGGATTCACTCAGACACCCAATTTCTCCCATCATGTCTCTCCCCAGCTACTGGGGCTATGAAGCACAGCAGAGAGTAGAGCAGACAAGGGCGTGGGGGAAGAGAAGAGGGAGACCTGAGGGTGGGTGAAGGAGGGGAGAGGAAGAGAGGAAAGGAGTGTAAGTGAGGGGTGTGACGAGGCACTCTGGATGCCACTGGCAGTCCTCTTTACTCCATTCTACATCGAACAGACACACACAAACAAACACAGACACACATAAACAAATACACATCAAGTACAGTAGTAATGTAGTCTGGAATGGAAGAGATCCAGTAACTAACTGACTGCACTGAAGTTGAACGCACAGCTGTTAGATGTGGAGGGAGTTGAAGCCTAGAGTCTGTAACACAATGCGCCAGACATCTATTTTATTATTTTCCCCCGCTCTGCTTCGGAGAAAAAACGGCTTGTTTGTTTACTTGCTTCTCAACTGCTGTAGTTAGATGTCTGGACTGGGTCCAGGGATTTTTAAAGCTGCTTTAAGTCAACAACGTTATTGCGTCAGTCAACAGCTCGCTCCAAAATCAGCTAAGCACACAACACCTAGTCCAATTTCTAGGTTGGTTCAACATAAACATGTCTTAAAGACAGACAGATCTTATGTTATAGTTTGCCGAACACGTATTTGCCAAGGTGTAAAAGTCTTCTTTGTGCTTGTGCACAATGTACCCCAAGGTCATTCTGGACTGCGGAATTATGACATGGGAAGCAACAGCTACGTAGCGACACGACAAGGAAAGGAATATTAACTGAAAATCTTCGCCACCCATCGAGGGTGCCAGGGCACAGTAGCATGGAACAGATGTGAGAGATTTCTGCAGAGTTTCTCTCACATACTGTGTGTGTGTTAACAGGATGCTGCTCTGCTGTAGACGGCTGTCACGGACATTTCTGATGTGTTTGTTTAGACGTGGCCCCATCGTCACCACCGTGCATATTTGATCAAGACGGCATCGTCTTTTGTGCGTGTGTCTGACTGTGTGAGTGGGTGTGTGTGTCTGATTGTGTGTGTGTGTGTGTGTCTGCTGGAACAACAGAACTGACCCGAGAAGCTCTCGTTCCTGATGTTTACTGTTATTTTTCAACAGTGAAGGTTTTGCACAAGAATTTACAAGTACACTCAGTCCTTGGTAAACAAAAGAACTGTTCATTCTCAAGGTTGTCACAATGTCAGCTTTATAGAAGAAAATCAGTCTGATAAAAAGAGGATTTTAGTCTCCTCCTTTTCTTTCCTCTTCTCATTTCCGCTTTTCAATTTTCTCTTCCATTGCCCTCTTCTTACTCTTCTCTCCTCTCTCTTCTTTTCTCCCTCCTCTCCTCTCTCCTCTCTCCTCTTCTCTTCTCTCCTCTCTCTTCTTCTCTCCCTCCTCTCCTCTCCTCTCCTCCCAGCATGCTCTGCTGTGTTCCTAGATACACCGTGCCACTCCATTACCCTATGTGGGTGTTTATCAAAGCGGTGATTTAGTAACTCAGTTTGCCCCCGCGCCGTGTCCCTCTTACCCAACAGCCTGTGGCCTGTGGAAGACTCTGTACCACCTCTCTAGTAGCGCCCGGTTCCCCTCCGACGCCCGTCATCCCTGCCCGGGCATCCCACATCAGTATGCAGGCCACAGGAAGGCCTCCAGTCATCACCGGAGACCCAGATCTAATTTTGCGGCTTGCGAACGAACAAGGATGAATAAGCAACGCGGGGGTGGAACTGGCGTGGTATTGAGCTGTAGCACGGCTGCCAGCTGCCAGTGAGAGGGACACAATAGACTACACACAAACACACACACATGTAGGGACGCTGTGGCAACCAAGGGGCTCAGCCAGGACCGAACAGCAGAGCACCACTAAAAAGCACGGTTTGTTATATGCCAAAGCAGGCGTTTATTACCATAAACGACCAAAAAATAAATACATAAAAAAAGTTGTTTCTTCCTCGGTGGAGGACACGGTCGGGACTGGTCTCCTGGGCTGTCTGGAGCCTCCACTGCTCACTGAAAAGACACACAGTAGGGTTACATTTATAGTCGTCAATGTGTGTTGGAGTCCAGCTTCTACTCACTTCTAGCAATCTCCCTTTGAGGCAGGGGTGGCCCGCCATCCCACTCATGAGCCGCACCTGTGTAGCTCGTTGTCTCTTCTAGGGGCGGACCCCAGACATACCTTTCCCCGATCACCTGACATCGGGCTTGCCGGTGCCGCTGTCCAAGGTGCTGCTCCCATGGGTTGCCACAATGCATACACACATACCATCCCGGGTCAGGTGCCCCAAACCTCCATTCCAAGCCTGGCCAGCCTGTGTGCGTGTGTGCGTGTGTGCTTGTGCTTTGTACATCATGGGCAGTTGTATGAGGACTTTAATCTAGCAGCTGTTCAGATAATTGTACACACTTTAATGTATATCCACAGCACATTATGTGCACACACACACTAGCAGACGTGAAGTACAGACACTCAAGCAAACGGAAAGAGGCACTTACTGTGTATGACTTACACACTGCTTGCATATGCATATTGCACAGCACGTGCAAAAAACTGGCACACCCATGTACACAGCACACACAATCCCGGTATTCAAACAAAGTTGACTTTAACACACAAGCAGGTTTTGGTAAAAAGCCTTCTTGTGTGTTTCCCCCGGCAGTGCTGACTAGGCTGTTAGCACAGCGTGGTGAAGCAGCGGTCCATCAGACCCCGGGCGTGTGTTCTTGCCTCTGCTCTGAGAGGCCTCGCTTGCATGTTCCAGATGATGTCATGAACAGCAATCAGGCAGGCAGGCTGGCAGGCAGACCTGAGCAAACAGGCAAGAAGTGTTGATCACACGCCAATCAGAGCGGACCAGAGTGTTGGCCGCGTCTATCTGACCCAGAGTCAGAGCTGAGCACTGTTCACCTCTTCTGCATGCTCTGACCTACCATCCGCCCAACCAGGGTGCAGATTACTGGTGGTCCGGTCATCCAATCAACATCTCTCTCTCGGTCACGACCTCCCTCCCTCTTTCCCTCCCTCCCTTCCTTGCTCCTTCATTCCCTCTTTCCTTCCCTCCTTTACTCCCTCCCACTGCATATATTCCTCCCTTCTGTATACTACCTCCCTCCCCCTTTCATTGGCTCCCACCCTTCCTCTCTCCTTCCCTCTCTCCCTCGCTTACGTGTTCCTCTCCTCCTCCAGGTATCTGTCTCATTCAGACCTGGTCCCTCTGGATGTGGCTCAGTGTTACTTACTGACCCCTGGCCTGTTCACTCCTCTGTGTGAGGCATGTTAAACCAGCTGTGTTTTTATGGGATGGAATGGCCTGCTTCCTGTCCCTGGTGAGACCCAATCTGGCCATGGTGGTAAGAGAGGCTAAATCGTGGTAATGCGTGCCCCCAATCACATGATCAACTGATCTGCAATCATCTGGTTGGCTCAAAGAAAAAACACCCAATCATATTAGAGTATGACCCCTGACCACCGGCATGCCCCTGGGTAGAAGGTTGGCCTGGTGGTCTAATGAGGGGAGACAAGTCCTCTTAGATCCTCCTAACCCCCAATAGCCCCTCCTATCTGCTTCTAGCCCCTCCTATTCGCTTCTAGCCCCCTCCTATTCCCATGCTAGAAACGTGCTATTGTGAAGAACAGTTTGTCTTTTCATTTAGACTTAGATTAAAGAACAGGGAAACTGAAACACCACAGAGAAGGAATGATATGTCTCCCCCAAACTTGACACAGTCCTACATACTATAGTGGCTTGCTTGTGATGTTTTGTTTGTGAAAGCGACTGCATCTCCAGAACGGAGGGAGACGTTTTCTGTGGGCATCTTCTTTTAACGTTTGACCTGAGGACAAGAGGGAGATACCGAGGGAGAGGAGGGGCTCTTTTACTGCAGCAATGTCAGACACACACACACACACACATTTTGAAACTCCTGACAAGTCTGTAAACAGTTGGGGCGGTGAGGCTGTAGGTGAATCACTGCAGAGATGAAAGCAAATATGCCTTCATTCCCCTGTAGTCCCTCGAATCTCCACAAGTATGCCAAACACACACACACAGGATGTGCTGCAAGTTAAGAGCTAGACTGGCGGGCTCGTCTGTGGGTGTTTTAGACCCGCCTCGCAGGACCGCCTTTTTAAAACTTTTATCAAAAGTTGCATGAATATTTCACAAGGTCTGTTGCCCGCTCGGCTTAAGATGGAGCCCAATCAAAGTGCACCGTAGTTCTCCTGCTTGTTAGAGAAGGCTGCTTTCCTGTTGACGACGTCACACAGATTTCAGTACTGCTGAAGTCTTTGGTCCTCTTTTGACTTTGAGTCTGAGTCATTGTAAGCTCTGTAGGTCTAATATCCAGTAGTCCAAACAGTGACTGAGCATATGCATCTGTAGTAAGCAATGTGCTCTCTATACGCTGTGAGCTGTATACGCTGGCCGCTGTACGCCCACAACGTAGTAAATAGCTGTTTGTTGTGTATGTTTAGATTATAGCTACTCAGCATTTCTGGGATTTGTCAAGTAACGTAATACTCCATTGTTTTTTTACAGGAATCTTGTGTTGATTCCATAATGCGACAGACTCCAGTTCAGAACATGACTCTCAAATGTAGGCAAGTTTAAGAGGGGGAGCGAATATTTACCTGCCCACTCTCGTCATCTGAGTCACCCTCCCTCCTGTGTCATTTTCAACTGAGATGAAAAAACCTACGGTTTTACCTCAGATGGGGGGTCAGGGGTGGTTTAAACTCTGCACATACACCCAGCGCATCATGCAGATTGACCTCATCACAGTGCGCCATTCTCCTGGCACAGGTATCTGCTGCTGAACACGTTTAATCTTACTATCATCCTCTGCAAAGCCGTAGATTTAAACCCTACAGAGATCCAGTAGATCCAGCCAATCACCACATACTGCACTGTATGTGGATCAAAGAACTCTGCCTCCTCCAGCCACCCACCCTCAGCCCGTCCTACACACTCACCCCCTTGATCAGTTGGCAGGGGCACCAGGGCTGCTAGAATGCCAGGCATCCATGCCAAGGTTCTCGGCAGAAGAAATCAGACACCTTCCTGGAGGTTATATCTTAGGAATGTGGGTTCACCAGACTACACATCCTTACCTCCCCCTCCCCATCCCCTGAACCCCCCATGAACCCCGCCCCCTACCGGTTTACGGTTGGTTTATGACGGACTACCATCTGTTAATTCGACAAGCTTACAAAATCCTTCACAGTTATGTTGGCTGCAGGATGTGATACGATCTAGGCTGATATTTTGGTTGATGCTAAGATTAGTGCATAGCAAGGTAGGGGCTGCAAGCTGCTGTATACTATTTAGAGAGCGAGCACTTGACGGTGTCATGTGAACCCAGAATCCTGCCTCCTCTGACTCAGACCTTATTCTTCTTCTTGACATCCCTTCAGGGTACTCAGATGACTTGTCCAAGCTGGGCTGTACCATCAACTAAAGTCCTTTCCAGGCTTCCTTCATATGTAACAGGTGCTGGTGTTTTGGTAGTGTTTTACAGATCATGACATTACTGATGTGATCTTTGTAAAGCTTTATGTAGAGCTTTCAAATGATGCATCACATGGTTGGTTTTTTGAACTTTTTCCCCCAACCATTACCCCAACCATGGTTCATATGGTCCTGCCTGTCTGGTCTCTGAGGGAACGTGAGGGAGCACACTGAAGCTGAGGTGTCACCCCTCATGTATTGAGACACAGCCTTGACTTGACAAGTCCTGGCTCTAGTCTCTGTGTTGGGTCCCCTATGCTTCCCCATCTCCTCCCCAGAGTCTCCGAGCCCGAGCCTTGTCTGAGCACAGGCAGGGCGGGAATGTAGGCCAGCATCACTTCAAGTAACACTCCGCTCTCAGAGATGTTCCTGTTGGAAAGGGTAAAATTAGACACGTTATTAATAAAGACTGTCGGTTCAGACAGGGAGAGAGACCTGTATTCTTTCGTTAGCAGTAACTACTTCCCTCAACGCTTTCCATGTGTGTATCGATGTGTGTGTGTGTGTGTGTGTTTGCCTTTAACGTCATATGACCGTCAGCCACTGTGAAGATCATCCATAAGGGTACGAGCCCCAGCCTAGGATATCAGGGGCTTTGGGCCAACAAGACGATGCAGATTATTGGAGTTGGAAATTAAAGCCACAAGTGTCCTTTCCATGACGTGTTACGGAAATCTTTAATCCCCAGAGAGTCGTGTCACCCTTGGCCTGCAGTGATGTATGTTATTTCACAGAGGGCTCTCCTTACTGAGTCTTAACACTGGGACTGTTCTGTTCCGTGGTCTGGGTTTGGCGGGCGTAACGTTAGCAGAACGTTTGCAGGCTCTCTGCCTTCTGTCCCTGCTTCGTGTTGGCGGGCTCTGATGAAGCCATTTGCTGTCATGATAACTGTCATTCGGAGACTCATTTGGAAGGCAGGCTGCGTGGCAGTGTGTCACCGAGGGCGTCCGCGCGCCCGCGTGTTCGTGTCGCCGCAATTTGGAGGACGGAAGAAATCGGAGAGAGAGTGAAAGTGTGAAAAGAAAGAAGGATGAGGGAAAAGTGTATGTGAGTGCGCTCTCTTCTGCTTGTGTCTGCGCTGTGTTCAGTATGCGTGCGTCTGGGTGTTTTACAAGTGATGCTGTGATCCAATTCTCTCATCGCTCTGCTAAGGGATTGAGAACTAGGGTGTTAGCGGGAACTTATACTGTAGTTAACCCAGAAAGAGGAGCCAGCTGTGCTGACTCGCTTGCCAACTTGCTCTTGGCCTGACCTTCTGGCAGCACACGATACGCAGGATATATCTTTCGAAAGGGTCACTAGATCACTCTGTTCTATGCCATCTGGATCTAGATCAAGTCTAAGGACATCCCAGCCTTAGTTCACTCATGCAGTTAGGCCCACCTCTTTCTGTTTGATGTCGCGGGCGTCCATGTTGACGTATCGCCCTTCAAAAGTGTCGACAGGTTTTTAATCTGTTGTTTATGCTCTCCATGACCCCCTACTCAGCTGTCGTTCACAGAGGCTTTTAAACATCCCCCTGCTCTCAACCACGTTCACCTTGATTATGGTTTACCCACAACCCCCTGGGGAAGCCAGGGACACATTAGTCTCGTCATCGCACACACACACACACACAAACACACAGACAAATACAAGCACACGACAATTTTCCCTGTCAATGTACATCGATGCACTGACCTTAGATGAACATCAATGAACATGGACAAAGTCAGTCCAGTTCTTTGACATCCTCCCATAAATGTTTCATAAGCAATATCGAACGTCAAATAAACCTGTCCTCTCTTCTTTTCTCCTGTTCTGGGAACACCAGACAGAAAGGGCATGTCAGACGTGGTTAATGAGACTTTTACAGGCTCTTAGGTGAGCTGGGGGTCCTCTACTTCTCTGGCCTGCAGCTTTTAACACGAGCGGCCCCTCCCAGCCGTGTTCGCCGTAGTACCACCGGGAGACGTGGGTCGGAGGAAGCCCAGTAATTGGGGCGTACCGGAGGCCCGCGGTTCTCCCGTCTGTGTGTCAGTTATACTAATGAGAGAGCTGTGTCGGCCAGCGATTGCTCATTCACATCAGGGCCACTCTCCTGGCCCAGCCATTTCACACACCGTTTGTCGCTCTGATTGAGATTTCTCCGTTTCGTTAAAGGGCAAGCGCCCATCTCTGAGTGTGTTAGAGTGTGTGTGTGTATATGTATGTGTGTGTGTGTGTGTGTGTGTGTGTGTGTGTGTGTGACTCAGACATGCACACTGGCAGGCACGGCCGACAGTGAACGCTCAGCTCTGCTCGCTCAGCTCTGCTCCCGGGTGAGTGAGTTCCTGATGGACGTGACCAGGTTCACGTGAGCGTTCGGTGACATCGTCCGTGTTTGTGTTTTGTTGTCAGACGCGTGTGAGAAAGGCACGGCGGAGACTTGAGTAAGGGTTAATCTGAAGTGGTAGAGATCTTGTGTTTCTTTTCGTTATGTTATTGTATACATTCTGTAGAGTATAACATGGCACACCTCACCCTGTGATTATAGAAAGCCCTTCTAAAACACTGGGACATGAATCACATTGTGACTTTGGAGTGATTCACAGTTTCTCACCAAGAGCCATTCTGCTTCAGAAGAGTGGCCGGTCACAAATATCCAGTCAGGCACAAGAACCCCAAGCACTTTTCTCTGTAATTACTTTCCATTGACATATGAAAGGCCATAGATGGACAGTCTCCATTCTCTTTGTGACAAAAAGCCCTGCAATTATTCTCGTGGGAAGGATGTGCAGCACAGTGCTGGTCGTGAGACAAAGCCTTGAAAGCGCTGAAGATGTGCTCTATGCAAGCTGGGCGTCATCGTGGGAGAAGCCAGGTTATCCGCTCTGCTTCGTGTCCTGGGTCCGCACTGTTGGGATTGACAGGAGAGAAACATAATGTGGAGAGTGAGAAAGAGACTAGCGTTGTCCATCTGTTTACTGCTTAATTACTTAGTTACCTAATTTCCAAAACAGAAGAGCCTCACTGTCAACATAGATATCTCCATAACGCAGGCCTGGATAGCCATAACGAGCAGCCTTAATCCAATAGCTGTATTTAGTGGACAAGCAGGGATGTGTGACAGGGTTGAGACATGCAGCTGCTTCCCTGCATGTCGGATGGTCCCCACGGTGGAGCTGGAAGCAGCTCTCGTGCGTGGCTGATGGTCCCCACGGTGGAGCTGGAAGCAGCTCTCGTGCGTGGCTGATGGTCCCCACGGTGGAGCTCCTTTGAGTTGGATTGAGACCCAGAGGAGACAATAGCAACATCCTCACTTCCCCTCCTGTGATCCCGGCTGTATTTATTGTTAGTCCACCAGACCCAGGGGGGCAGTGTAGAGTTCTAGGTCTTGACTTTCAACCTAAGGCCTTTCCAGTCCTCCCTCACCACTGCTGCTGGAGGCTGGAGGAAGGGTCTTGCCTTCCTAGTTATTCCCCCACCCCCTGCACACTGCTGCTCTCTCACTCACACACCCTCTTACGTATGGACAGTCTCCATGGCAACGCTTGCCATCACCATGGTATTGGTGGTCTGGAGTGCTGCAGTGAGGATGCTAGTGTGGCTGCTGTTTACCATCTCTCTCTTTCTCTCTTACTCTCTCTCTCTCTCTCTCTCTCTCTCACACACACACACACACACACACACACACACACACACACACTGTACAGCATGTTGTGGGACTGCAATGCCAAATCAATGCCAAATTTGCACGGCAAATACCTTATTCAATTCCTGCCGACATAAACACAAATAATGCTTTGGTCAGTATTTCATAAGTAATTGATTTGTCAAGACATGATTGAAAGACTGAAGGATTGATTGAAATCGACTTTCAGTTTGTCATTACAATGACTCTTTTTCCCTCAATGTTCCTTGTTTGTCCTCTGTTCAGTAATGCTGAAGTAGGTACTCAAAGCTATCTTGGATATCCTTCTGTCTGTCCTCCAAGTCCTTTTCTCAAAAATCCATTAACATTCTGGCTCTCTGATCTACCTTGATAGACTGATAGACAATTAATAAAATAAGATGGTGCTAATTGTTTGGCTATATCTAATCCAGAGGTCAGTATGGTCCTCAACCTTGGGAGCACTCATTCCCCCTGGCCTGGGCGGCTCAGCGAGGCTGCCCCCTAGTGTCCAGAGGATGAAATGGCAGCCTGGCCTCACTCAGCCTACATCAGAGGTGATGTCATTCATGCTGGCAGCGGAGGACAGGACGGAGGCAGGCTGTGTTGTGCGCGAGCTCTGTGACCATGTTCACAGTTTGAACAGCACACAGTCTTGGGATCAGTAAACGCCATCTGTGTGCCTTTATATGGCAGCAGGCTGTACAATATGACCCTGGCTGGCACTCAGTGGACCTGGTAGAACCTGGCACAGCCCTCTTTAACCCACACTACAGCGCCGGGTGGCTGGGTCATTGGTGGTGCTGCTGGTTTGAACATTTCTAATATTGTTTACTTGTGAGTTGGAGTACCTGTGGCGCAGTGGAGACACAGGCCAGGCCACCGTAGCCTGATAATCTAGGGCACTACTGTAATTAACATGCCCCGAGCACAATGGGAGCCCGCGCACCCAAACACATACACCTACACATACACACACATACACACACACACACACACACACACACACACACACACATACACACACACACACACACACACATACACACACACACAGATACACTCGTGAAACACGCCTCGTTGTTTTCCTTTCCAGTGTTTTCTACTTGTCCCAATCTCTCCATCTCGCACCCGAGTTCACGTGCTCTTTATTGCTCTCTCGCAATCTGTTTCCCCCCTATCCATTCTCCTCGTACCCAGCTGGGCCTTCTGTGTCCGTATCTCCCCGTGTCCTTACTCTCCGAGACACAGCCGAGTATCAGAGCCGTCGGTGTTATCAGAGCTCCAGCAGACACACGCGCATCTCCAACCTGCCCAGACGCACGAGCAGAGGCTCAGCAGGCATGATCGAACGCTTACACACACACACACACACACACAGCATGCAACCCCCCACCCCCAGTCTCTCCTCAGTGAATCCATTACTGCGGCTGTTGTTTAATGCAGCACTCTTCCTCCCACATCCTCCCCCACTCCCCCTTCCGCCTCCCTCTATCCACATTGTGAGTGATAAAGCCAGCCGTCATCCCACAGAGCTTCCTTGTCACCATGACGGATAGCCTCAGCTTATCTGGAGTGGGGTGGAGAGCAGGGGCCCGCTGAAGTAAAACCTGAGACCTAGCTGTCCTGCCTGTGAATGGAGGCCTTATCACAGACAACACTGAGAGGTGGAGGACAGAGCAGGGGACAAGGGGACCTGATGGTCCTGTAGGGAGAAAGTCAGGCCAGGGGTGTGGGGCTAGGGGGCTGTGGCTTATGCTCTCACATTAGCTGCGGAGCTCTGCTTTCCCTGGAGAGCCCATGCTCATTATGATGCGAACCCACTCATGACAGAAGAGAAGACAACAAATGCTTTCTTCAATAACACGGGTTATTCACTCCACATCCGCTGTAGATCAATATACTGACATATTGAACCCCCCCTGGAACACATAGCCCTATGTGATATTTTTGACCTTCGCTTCATGCTAAATGATAAATGACTATCTGCTGAAAGAAACAGAAGCACTTTCCATCTCCTTGTGTGGTTTTGGTTCCAAAAGAGGAGCCATTCTCGATATGCATCAATGAGGTATCTTCTCTTTTAGTGCATTTTATTGATTTGCTAGCTCCATTTTGTGTCAAGCAATTTGATGGGTCATTTAAGCCAGGATAACGTTTTCGAGCAGTCTTTAGGTATATGTTCTAACAATAATCTACAGCTAGTCACTTGCTCCACCTAGTGTTCACTCTTGTGTATATCAAATAGTTGGCCTTGCTGAGACACCCTAAAATGCAACATTGTATTTGCTGTCAGAGCATCAACATATAGTTTTAGTCTGATAATGAATATGGACGAGTGCATTGTTACAGTACTATAAGCATTTAGATGGTGTATGTCATGTTATACGTAACGTTCTGCAACAGACAACCTTACTTAATTGTACCCAGTGTGACAACTTTGTGGATATTTGTATCACAGGGTATCCACGGCTATGGCTTAATAGTATATCTTCCTCTAGACTTAGACGAAAATCACAGAGGGTTATAACAATAACTGTGCACTTTACACTAACGTTAGTATCCGTGCGCCAGTTGTCTAAGGTCAGAACCAAAGCAACTGTGTAGTTTGTAAAACATAAGATAAAATACAAATAAACTACACTCAAACTGTCAACAATAGAAGAGCGAGAGAATGTGTGTAAAAACGCTAGACGGATGCCTGTTGTCATCCCCGTTGATGTAGGTCGATGCATTAGGTCGAAAGTGGAAAGGCCTGCATAACCCGTTTACCGGGCGCATTATCGTATCGCTTTACATCAATTTTTTGTAATATGAGAGGGAAACTATTCTCTGCCTAAGAAGGAAGCACAATTCCAGGCTTTATTTTCGATCACTTTTCTCCAGACTGATCCAGAGCACAGCAGTTTAGAGCATACACGCCCTCGTTTGCCGGAACATCAAGACCTCAAAATTAATGTTTAATGACCATTTTAGCAGTCACAATGGCAAATGTCCGTTAATGATCTTCCTATAACTGGCCCCGCCTCGATGCTGTCTCGTCTACGCCTTTGACAGTCTTTGATTTTGCAAAACTTTGTTGCATATTCTCGCTTTCACTGGAATAGCCTACCAGAGGACTGCTGTAGTTGAGACACTGCTTCTGTAGAGAAATTATGACTTTCCCCTTGAGAAAATCTACTTCAGGTAGGTTCCTACTTGTATTCAAATTGTTCTATTTCTTTAAAATCTGTATATTGTTGTCCGTGACTTCAATCTTGTGATTACATGTTTTCAGAATTCGTCCGTAGGCCCTTAGAACGTAGGCTATTGAAAGTGTGAGGAGAAATATTTTACGCTTGATTTTGCATGTTTCCTCACCAAGGCGCTGTCCTTGGTTCTGAAGTAGCAACGGCCTCACGTATATGGTCACTTTTGTATTCTCGTTTGCACTGTATTTCTCAGTCTACGTTTTATGAAGTAGGCTTAGGCCATGATTCAAAATGTTATATACTGACAGTGATAATTGTTTGAGGGACTTCCATGCCTTTTATTAAGCTTATTATCAGGTTCCTTAATTGTGTCCTAAAATGAGGACATAACTAAAGTTCCTTGTAGATACTAAAGTAGTTTGTAGATAGCACAAGGTACAGTACACTATATACGTGTCCCTCCCCGTAGCTTCAGGTTTGGGCTCTAGATGGCACCATTGATTGGGAGGACCGCTTGTTAAAATGTACTCTGCAACGAAAACACAGCGAGACGTGGTGGGGTGGAGGATCCTGTATCAACACTCATCACAGTTTATCTTGTAAGTTTTCATTTGCTTTTATTGAAAGAATGAGCCCTCAGTGCCATGACAACGCTCAGCTAGAAATGTGGGCGAACCTTCTCGTGTTGTTTCCACGTGCTCATCTCTCTGTTTGTGGAACAAGCTGACAGGTCATCTAATGTCGAATGTTCCTGTACAAAACTGCCTGTTGTTGTTGCTTTTCAGACGTTTGCTAGTTTGTCTTCATCCGGAGCCGCAGAGACCAGATTTGTCTCCATCTCCGAGCTACGGTTACAGAGATTCCCATTTGAAAACACGATCACGTTTGTTTAGGTGTCAGCCACACGTACACAGCCCTGTCCGAACCTAATGTTCGGGTAAGGTGGCAGGCTATACGCTCCTTGCTTATTCAAGAGTGGGATTACGTTAAATTAAGACACATTTAACCAAACCGTTTTTTACGTCATAAATGTAGGCTAATGAGTGTACAGACTAGAGGGTGAATCTATGCGTGCGTATTTGTAAGGGTTATATCAAATATCTGAGGGAATTGGGTGTAAAAGATTCCAGACTCCGTCTTCCTCACCTCACTCACCCCTACCGCCCCCCCCCCGCTCCCCCCCCCTCCTTAGTTCTGCATCTATGTGGGATGCTTCCACGGAGCTCAGCAGTGTAGCTCAGTGAATCTGAGCTCTGCTTGGGTCGGAGTTCTTACTACATCTGAAATATATCCCTTTGCTTGCTTTCTTGATATTGAGTTATATGCATCAACATGCTTTAACATGTATTGGGATCTCATAAGAGATTTGTTCAGCCCCGCCATGTGGCTCTGCAGATAGCTTATCCAGAAGATCAACCCTCCAAAACAGCATTGGATTCGTTTTCTCTGCGTTTGCAAACAGGTGTTTTTTTCTCTCTGGCTGAGCATTGAGCGCTGTTCCTGACCACCTGCCCTCACTTAAGCTCCACTTCTCTTTATGTGAATGCATGGTCTCTTGTGGTGTGGGAGCGTGTTAAACGGCTTCATGGATCAGGTTTGTGCGTGTTAGTTATGGTGCTGAAAAAAGGCATATTTGGAGGACCGATGCGTGCTGAAACTCTTTGTGCTACAAGAGTGGAACGTGTGTCTCACATTTTTTGTTCGGTAGACCACTTTTTTCCAGGACTTAAAAATGCACCATTGCGGAGCGACGCCCAGACAATCATGAGATCATCTAGTATATCACTTTACCGCTCTAGCAATATATTCAATATTACATATTGAATAAGACTTTCTTCTGAATTGCATACTTAAGGTTAACAGAGCAGGATTGCATTTTGGTAATAAGGACATTTTGCATTCCAACTTCTTGTCACATTCTCTTTATCCACTGCAAGAAAAAAAGGAAAAGGGGGCAGATCGTTTTTTATAGAACCTGGAAGTTTTCTCAAGAAAACCGTCAAACTGGCAATGGCTGCAGCGATAGCCAGCTCCCTTATTAGGCAGAAAAGACAGGCGAGGGAGCGGGAGAAAACCAATGCCTGCCGCTGCGTTAGCAGCCCAACTAAAGCCAAGGGGACTTGCGAGAAACCCAGCCGACTGAGCGTCTTCTCTCGGGTTAAACTATTTGGTTCCAAGAAGAGGCGAAGAAGGCGACCAGGTCTGATGAGTGCTTTATTCATACTATTCACATGTTAGCATTGTTATCATTCAATTGTTGCATCCTCACTTAACCAACTTTTTACTCTTCTGCTTTAACAATCTGTAATTGAACATTCTTTAGTGCGTTTAATATAGCATATGTCGTATTTTAGGTTGATAGATGTCCAAGATATAGCCTGTCTGAACTCAACCGAACTGAATCCTTTCCCACGTGGATAACAATTGTAGTTGATCGACAGTAAGGGTGAAAGGAGACGATTCGGAGTGCATTTACTACAGAACATCATCACTTTAAGTCTGTTTATTAAATCCTGCTGGACTACAAAGGGAAGCCGGCTAAGCAGGTTCTTGTTTAATTAAAGACAAATAGCGGGAAGAAGTTCATGGTAGAAGCTGTATTGTAAACTGTGTTTGTTTAGTTATGAAATGAAAGCCTTAAACCAGGAGATACACTGATAACCCATAATGTAATCAGAATTGCAAAGACTGTGAAAACATTTAAAATTGGACTTAAAACACAACTAGAAACGACACAGAGCCTGTGACTGTACCGTAATTAAAGTGCAAGCCTGAAATGCCCAACAACTGTTTTGTTTAATCAAATCTTTGATATGATAAGGAGCTCTCACTTTCTTGTTCTTATCAGATCTATGATCTGTCCTCAATCCCAACAGCTCCGCCCTGCTCTCTCTGTCCATCTCTCTTTTAAGATATTTAGTCTTTATCAGTCTACCTCCCGCCTCCTGTTTCTCTGCCCTTCCTCTCTCTCTCTCATTGAGGTTTACAAAGCTGCTTGAGCCAGGCTGCAGGTTAATGAAGATCGTGGAGGCTTGCTGAGCATGACTTAATTCCACTCCACATAAGTGATTGTTGGCTTCAGTAAATGCATGCAGGTGAAAGTTACGGTGCTTCCACATTGTAACTGGCTGTGATTGGTGGGGGGTTGGGGGGGAGGAGGGGCGTGGTGTGTTCCTTCACCTTTTCCAAGCTCTAAATCCCAAAGCCAAAACCGAGTGAAGGGACGCTCATGGTTTGAGGCTTACGTAACCTGTATTTAAAGCCCCTGCAGCCAGCTGCTTAGAAGTTCTGCAAGTGTGTCTGAGTCCGTGTGTAGAAAAACCATGGACCTCCGTCTTCAAATGGTTGAAGCAAAAATATGTTCATATTGTAGCTAGATCTAGTTTTGCAGGGGCAGAAAGGGAAGTACTGAAGATTGGGTAGATGAGAGGAGATGAAAGGTTCGGTTAGCTACAGTAAAGCTGTACTCAAGACAGTCACAGGGGAAAGGACAGCACTTAAACGAACATGACACTTATAACACGACCAGCATTTTTAGTGCACCCAACAAGGCTCCCTCTCAGCTTGAAAAAAAAAGTAATTTGTTGCTGAAGCAAAAATTTTAATGATTTACTGTAGAACAATTTTACGAATGTGAGTTTCCATTTGGAACCCATTTTGTGTCAGAAAAGGCTAATGGCACATAATGGTGCTGAAAAGGGAACATTTGCATTCTTCAGATGGTTCTGCTAATACAAACAGTTCTGTATCTAAACCTTTTATCATACCTAGTTTTAGAAAAAAATTTGGTTGTATTTATAGAATCTTTAGAACAACAACAGAGCGAAGCAGTGTTTTTCTACCACACAAAAGTATCCCTAGCTGTACAAAAAATGGTTCCTTAAAACAGGGCATTTCTCCTGGGTGCACCAACGCGATACAGACAGTTGACATTTTAAAAGAATTCAAAGTGTCTTTCATCTTAGAAAAACATTTGCTCTTGGTTATGAGCTCATGTTCCTGTATTCGCAGCCCTCAGCGGCAGCGAGACAGGGCCCTGTGTTGTCCACACAGATTGCCTCTATAGAGCTGGATGCCGGACAGCCTAACAGGAGGATCCTGGAGTTGTTTGTTCATGTTCACAGGTCTGGCCTGGTCTCTGGAGCCTGTGGCAGGGCTGTGTTTACACTCCAGACCCCCACAGTCTGAGAGCAGACTCTGACACTCGGACCACCATAGTGACAGTCTGTATACCAGAGCTGCCAGAACCAGTTCAGCAGGTTTTCAGGTTTTTACTTGTTTGAATATGAACGACGATCAGGTGGTCTGCGCTTGAGAAGATGATTGATGTCTCCAACGTCCTCTGCTTAATTGATAGTATCTCACTGTGCCTCCCTGTCATGAGTCATGACACACCGTGATAAACGAGACCAACCTGCTCATAGCTTTGGTGCCGTCCGTCTGATGTTCTATCCCTCTCTCCTGTCTCACCTCCCTCCCTCCCTCCGTCCACAGAGCCCCAGTTGAAGGGGATCGTGACGAAGCTGTACAGTCGGCAGGGCTTCCACCTGCAGCTGCAGGCTGATGGAACCATCGACGGCACGAAGGAGGAGGACAATGGCTACAGTAAGTGTCCATGCTGCCGTCCTGGTCAGCTCTCGAGCACTACGTTCAGCATTTGGAGCACTTTAATTGTAATCAATTATCCCTATGTCCTGATAGCTCATTACTCCAGATCTATAAATAATAATGAATAAAAGCCAGTTCTCAGTGATAGTCCTATCTCAAGTTTTCTATCCAGTTCATGCTGAGCTAGTGTAACGTGGGGGGGGGAGTCACGCTGCACGGACGTTTGCTTCCTTGACTTTCCCCACACTCATACCTTAACCGGGTCCCCTAACTCTACAGCACCACTGAAAACATGATGTCTGCATGCTCCTCTAACTCTATAGCACCACTGTAAACATGGTGCCTGCATGCTCCTCTAACTCTATAGCACCACTGTAAACATGGTGTCTGCATGCTCCTCAGTTAATGTGGTTTTACACAGAGCATGAAGCCTTTGATCTGACTAGCTTTGCTTGCTGGAGGAAGGCGGTGCCAACCTTCTCTTGCTCAGTCTTTTGAAGTGTTGCACATATTTACAGTTTACCCTATGTACTTCCTTATTTAGTTCAGATGTATTCAGCCACCGGAATTAATGCAGTTTTACACCCAGACCGCTCCTTTAAACTCTCCATTTCAGTAGAGTTCTTTTGGAAAGGGATGATAAATCATCCTCTATAGCAAAACCACGTAGCATCACTTCCTGTTTTTCATTCCCGTTCGCTTCACTGCAGTAGCTGATTGGCTTTTTTAATCTAGCCCAGAGCTGCCGTGGTAACGGAGAGCCTGTGGTAATCTGTCCCGTATTGATAGTCCGCTCTGGCTAACATTACTCCCACAACTCACAACACTTTGCTTTCCAATGGGTTGATTAAAGAAGGGATCAATGGGATCAAACAACATCAGAGAGATGGATGACCCAACTATTGGACAGGCAGACAGATGGATTTAAATACAAACTGGCAGATACGGAAACAAGAGATTGGACCTACATGCTGAGACAAATACATACATGTATTTGAGGGTATTACATACGTATTCCAGAAAAGACAAAGTCCTCAACTGGACAGCCATTAAAGCAATAACAGGAAAACGTTTTCATGTTATTTTACTGCCTATGGTGAATGCCAAATACACAAGGCTAGGCTATAGATCTCATAGTATTCGTATGAGATTTTTAACAAGAATTGCACAGGAATTAACTTTTTTTTGTCACATGCTTTTACCTCTCTGCCAGCACCAAGCCACTTCACACAGCAACCCTTGGCTTGACCACGAGATGTGATTAAGGCACATTGGGAACAGATTCATGACACCTCATACACCATCCCAAACAATAAATGGATATGGCATGTTGGCAACTAAGTTTGAGTGACTTTATTCAGTAAGTCGCTTTACATATGTGACACATATCTCAGACATTAACACAGACGTTTCTTGTCAGTCATGAGCAATAGGAGACTTGGTAATCTGCTGATTTGTTTCCCTAAGAGGAAAACAGGGAGAGGGAGGTATATGGCAAAGCTATAGAAAGCAGCCTACGTACTGGAATGAGATTAAGGACACGGATTGGATGCACATCACACGCTGCCAACCAACTAGAAAACCAGCCAATTAACCAACCAGCCAACCCACTCCTCATAACCTTCTCTCAAAGCTGCACGAATCTGCAGCTCAAGTCTGTGTTCTGTCGAGATCACTTACATAACTACTGGCCTGTCTCCTCCCCACACCCCCTCACATTTTCTCGTTTTGAAGAGAAAATTAAAAGAGCTGCAGAATAAGAAGTAGAGAACAAGTGAAGCTCTTTGCACCGGTCCAAAAATAGCGTTGTTAGGCGCTGGGTGCTCTTGTCTCCATGGTGACGGCAGCGCAGTCCTCTTGGAGCTCCTGGTGTCTTGTGATGGTGGGAAGGAGACCTACTCAAATGTATGCATAAACACACACACACTATTCCGCTCTCACTCTGGTTTTCTGTCTCTCAAAACAAGACTTACATCATTCACTCTAGCGTTTCGCAACACAAGATATACAAAGGTATGCAGTGACTCAACTTCTCATTTTAGCTCAACTAACTAAATGTTAATACATTTACCCAGGGCAAACTGGCTTTGTTCAAATGAGAGGTTCAGCATTTCAAGCAAGCACTTTTCATAAAAGCTAGGTAAGAGAAAACAAGTTCCATAATCTTTGTTACTGCTGTACATAAAGCACTGAGAGACCTCTTCTTCAGTAATCCTGGGATAAATTCCCCAGCCATAATTCACACACTTTGGAGGTTGGATACCTAATCTGTTATGTTCCAGATTATAATCTATGTTGATGGGTTCATCGGTCAGGCTCTGAGGTAGCACCAATCTGTGCTACCCTCCCCAGGTATCTCCAGTTTAGAACGGTTCCACCGATAAGATCTCCACTAACTTCACTAAATGTCCCTCTCATGAGTAATACTGTCGGTCTGCTCGTAACCAAGATAATACTATTCTATGAACCTGTCAGTCAGTCTCATCTCACACACATCCACGCACAAAATCAGGGAGACGGAAAGAGTGTGAGAGAGCCAGCAGTCGTGATGACCTCCCCCCGAGCCTTGCAACCCCCCAGCCCTTCCCCGTCCTGCCAGGAGAGAGAGGTGGCAGAGTGGGTGGAGGTCTTGTCCTCCTCCCTGAGTGCCAAGGTGTTCTAGGAGGAAATAAATGAGCTTCCCCTCTTCATCATCCCTGCCAGCAATACCTGGTAATCCCTCGGAAATTAAGTTGTCTGGAGTTTTTGTGCGTGGGTGTGGATCTGCATGTACTTGTGTAGTGGCATGTATGGATATAAGCATGAAGGACAGGGTGTATAAAGAGGGAGTGACATGGCGAGATAGATGGAAGAAGTTAAATATGATGCTGAGATCCCCTGGAGTAGGGATGGGCTGCTGCATCAGACACGTATGAAGAGGACATCAGTAGGAGAGCTTCCAGATGCCGTGTAACCGGTCAACGCACCCAGGACCACTGCGGTGGGACGCCACACCACTTAACATGAGAGTAAACACACAGAATGTGACCCACAAAGTGCTGGGCCCTCCCTTGCACTAAGCCCAGTGCATCTAGGAAGGACTGGAGAGATATGGCTTCTGGAAATAACTGATCCCGTGTCAGCGCTGAGTGGAGGAGGCAGCAGATGGGTTGGGTTGAAAGGGGAGTGAAGGGGCTCCTTGGGGATTAAAAATCAGGGGGGGGGGCAGCGGTTTTAGGGAGGTTGGCCGGGTCTTGATGTGGATTGGGTTAAGAGGCTGGAGAGGTGTGGGAGGGCCCCCTCTATATTTCAGGGGTTTTGAAGCCAACTTGAAACAGTCACCCAGCTCTGCAGTGGGTACAGCTGTTTTACAGCGGCCATGAAATATTCATCCCCACAGTGCTCGGTTAGTTGGGATGAAAGCCTAGGGAAGAGCGACAGTAACAGAGATAGAGATAGAGCACAGAGAGACACACAGATATAGTGAGACAGAAGGAGAGAGAGGGTAACTACATTACAATATGTGGTGGGGAGGTCTAGCAGTCTGTCTTTTTCTCTGGAGAAACAAAGTAGACTTAGAGAATCTTTTAAGGCAACCAGTTTGGTAGATCGACGGTGATCTATCCTGGAGCCAGCTGACTGGCATAGTATAGAGACAGAATGTGAAAGGACAACAAAGGCAACCTTTCACTAGACAGCTCTCTTCTCACCTGTCTCTGGCCTGCTGTACCTGGCAGTCTTTCAGCTCCATACCAACTGGTGTGTATGTTCGTGTGTGTTTGTGTGTGTGTGTGTGCTGTGAGAAGTTTGAGCAGACCTTAATCCCTCCACACTGGCAGATGTGACTCTTCATCCCATAGTCTCTTTGACCCAGGCCAGTGGTAGAAGATGTGGGGGAGAAAATACCAGCCAGCCAGGAAGTCAGGGCAGCAAAGCCTACAATATGTCACACAGTGCTTTTGGCTGTGTGTATTGACATTGCAGTTTTCAGACCACAGATGGCTTGCTCTGTCTGCCTGTTCTCGGGGAATGGAGAGTAAGAGAGGAGAAAAGTGTCTGTTACGTAATGTCTAAAAAGTTAAGGCGGCTGGCTCTGTATTCGCTTGCTCTCTTTCCTGCCTCTTTCACTCCTTCTCTCTATTTATAAGGAGCTCTCGCTTTCTCGTTCTTTCTCTTGCTCTCTCTCTCTCTTTTGCTCTCTCTCTCTTTTGCTCTCTCTCTCTCTCTCTCTCTCTCTCTCTTCTCTCTCTCTCTCTCTCTCTCTCTCTCTCTTTCTCCATCTCCCTGGCACTCCTTTCTCCGTGTTCCTGCAGTCCTCTGTGGCTGACTCCCTCTCCCCCATCCTTGGCAGAGAAGCTGGGGTGTGGTGAAGGGAGATTGTCAGCTTCCTGGCTCACAAGGTGACAGGAGGGGAAAAAGGTGTCCAGGAGGAGCTCTGGGCTGAGGAAGATCTTTGTGTAGCCGCTAAGCGCTAGCTAGCACTGTAGCTCACGGTTCAGGGGACCCAGAGCGTTGGGAATGTGGCTGGCAGTGGAGACAGGAGTGCAGGCTGTGTATAAACCTGAGCCCACCTCTGAATTGTCTCACATCCTTTAACGATGTTTCCTCCCTCAAGCTGTCTCCCTGGAACACTTCCTAATCAAATACTTTTTAGACTGGAGGTGCAACGCAGTTTTCACCTCTGACTAACCTGTTTTTTATTGCGTTTTTTCTTTTCCTCTGTCTGTCCTCTTCTCTTTCTCTCCCTACCCCTCTCTCTCCCTCCCTCCTTCCCTCCCTGTCTTCTCTCCTCAGCCGTGTTCAACCTCATTCCAGTTGGGCTTCGAGTGGTGGCCATCCAGGGGGTTCAGACCAAGCTCTACCTAGCTATGAACAGCGAGGGCTATCTGTACACATCAGTAAGTCTATTGTTCATTCCTTTGTGCTGTGTGTGTGTGTGTGTTTCGGAGTCTCACTCAGGGCTTGTTTATTCTCTGTGTGCTGAGGAGAAATTGTATTACTCTTACCAGCCGTTTTTCCATGCTTAGAAGTAGTCACCCTTGACTTGATCACTTGTCACACACACACACACACACTCCTCACACACACAAACAAAAACACACAAAGAGCTGCTACAGACTCATTTACACCTGAGAACTGAGAATGTCTAGTCTAGACATTACAGCCACGTTAGGATAAACTTCTCTTGATCCCCTCAGCTGCACACAACAATCAACATGCAGAAGAGCAGTCCATACTCACATAACAGAGCTAATCGGTGTCCCCTAGTTCCACAGTGCCGTCCTTGCAGCTCCCCCCACCCCCTGTCTGAGTCGTGTGGTGGGACAGGTGCTCCCAGTAGTTTACCATGTGGTGCGAACGCCTCCTTCCTGCAGGTGGCCAGAGTGGCTGTTAGTGGGAGGCCTGGCAGCCTGATATGCTGTGGGAGGGCTTGACAAGTGCGTGTGTGTTTGTGTGTGTGTGTTGGCACGATCATCCCTGTGTTCGCTTGTGCTTCCAATCTTATATTTATCTCATTAACTCTATCTCAGTGTGTCTTTGTGTGTATTTGTACACAACCTCACGCCCCATGGCTAACCTTACGGATGGCTGTAGGGGGACGAAATGCCGGTGTTCTGGCAGTGGTCCGGGTTACTATGGCGACATGAGCAGATGGAAGCTGATGCAGTAAGTGGGCTGAATGAAGCTCTAGTACGTTATCTCCATTACTCCTACTGGAGAGAGAGAGAGAGAGAGAGAGAGAGAGAGACACACAGAGAGAGAGAGAGAGAGAGAGAGCGAGAGAGAGAGAGAGAGACCGTCAAAAAGAAAGAGATTCAGAGAGAGGGTGAGAGAAAAATGGGTGGGAGACA
The DNA here is from genome assembly GCA_903064625.1 of Mallotus villosus. Taxonomy (NCBI): domain Eukaryota; kingdom Metazoa; phylum Chordata; class Actinopteri; order Osmeriformes; family Salangidae; genus Mallotus; species Mallotus villosus. The sequence continues at coordinate 1,103,522 of CAEFZP010000039.1, forward strand.
AAGGGGAAAGAGTCAACACAGTTCTCTTATATCATCTCTGTGATAAGTACAATTCAAATAGGAAGTAGGCTCCTTGTGAAGCGGCCACTCCCAATGCATTTCATTTCAGTCCATAATACCTGCTGTTGCTCACTTTCTGGTGGAGTAGACTAAACCTTTCATTCTCTGTCCCAGACTCCTCAGGCTGCACATGAGTTTGAGCCAGACTGACAAACTGGGTTTCAGATCAAATTATTAAAGAGCTAAAAAAATTTGCAAAAGTTAATTCCAATGTCCTGTAATGGCAGCTGGATCTTCATCTTTGATGAAATGTCCAAAGTAATTCATAATTCAAGTCGCCAGCCAAAAAACTCATCCTTTTTATCTGCCACGCAAAATGTCACTATTGCACAGTGTGTACGGGCGTGACTAGCAAGAATAACAGGAAAACACACACACCCAGCCCCCAGAGTTATACCAGATGAGCTGTCAATTTGGAAAGGTTTAATCAGAGAGAGAGCATCCTGATGATCGAAACATGCTGCGGCAACAAGTGGAACCCTTCCCACCAAGCCCGACCCGAGCAACAACCAGCAAACCTACCTAGTGTACACATGTACACAGGTGGTAGTTAGGATAAACATCCTCTCTCACTAAAATCAAGTGAAACTTCACCATCACAAAATGAGTTTGTCTGCTATAGCCTCCCAGGCCTGTCTACAGCAGGAGTGTAGAGGGTTCCCTGTGTAATTATCTGATCAACCCAATCACAGGCTCGCAAACACATCCACGAGGAACCTCGCTGCTCAACAAGCCTGAGGGGCCAAACAGAGGAATAATACTAAAGAAAACTGTACGCCCCCCCGCCCCCCTCCCCCCACACTGTATTTAACAACACTCCCTAACAGTGCTGCGTTCCTGCTGAGTGACTTTAATGATACGAGCTAGGCAGTCGGTAATTAAAATATATGTATGTGCCAACTCGCTGCTTTAATTGAATACAAATTGATACGGCAAGACTTCCCGGACTACGTGTAGGACTAGGCTACATAACATGCTCAGGTGAGCCTGCTGGGAGCGTTCCTGTATTGATACAGAGACAGGAAGAGAGCTAGAGAGAGAGGGAGGAAGGAGACACTCGGAAATGCAATATTTATAGCAAAGGTTGTATTTAACACACCTGGTGAATCATAGTAAGCTGAAAGGCTAAGTGACTGTCTGTACTTTTGTGTTGCTGTAGACTGGAGCAGAGAGAGAGAGAGAGAGAGAGAGAGAGAGAGAGCTAGAGAAAGGGTGTGAGAGGTAGAGAGATAAGTCAGAGGTGTGTGTGTGTGTGGGGGAGGGGGGGGTGGATTTCCATTTGGATGTTTGTTTTAAACCAACTTCAAGGTTGTGTTCCATATTACACTGCCTCTCCACTTGACAACAATTGTACTCATATGTTGTGTTACCTTAACCTTTGATCAAGCTCCTTAGAAGAGATTAAAGCAGTGATTCACCGGTTCAATTACAGCAACACATTATGTCTAGAATTTTCACTAAAGCTCTTTACAGCTGGTGATCTGAGCTAAGATGCTATTGTTCCTGGAGCAGGAATAATGCATCCAGCCATGTTCATTGGATGATTGCTGGTTGAGAGTGCTGCTATGGTAGACTACCAGTTGCCTGTAAGCCGTGCACTGAATCCAGCCAATGACAGGCCAGCTTTGCAGGGAGATCCCCAATCAATGGTGGCGACGCAGTGGATGACGCAGGTTAGCTGGGGAGGGGAGGGGGAGCCACTGCTGTGAGCTCGCTACAGAGGAGTAGTCCCCTTTTGGATGGTGTGTCTTTCTGTGTGTTGTCTCATCTCATATACAATATAGACATTTATTCATGTGCATGAAGGTCATCTCATATTCTACTTGTCCAGATATTTTGCAGATATCTGTGCTTGAAGTGTTTGATCCCCTTCTGAGATGCTTTGTGTGTGTGTGTGTGCTGCGTGTTGGAAGACAGAGCACGGGGGAGAGCAGTGAGAGGAAGAGTGCACGTGTGTGGGTGAGGGACCAGCAGAGATGGCTTCATTCGGCGGTGTCACAGTGTGTGGGAGAAAAGGGAATCAATTAAACATGTGTTTTTCACTCCATGTTCTCGTCTTCTGCACTCTCCTCTTACATAGGAGAGTCGACTTCACCATACCATATGTGCTACGCTGTCTATGGAATTCAAGTAATTAAACAGGTTTTTTCGTTAACAAATCCCTCTCAATTCAATGCTTTTTTTCGAATCAAGTAGGGACCTCTAGAAAAACTGTTTTTAAACTGTTAATTTATGTTTTTGTTGTTGCCCTGGGATCAGTGGCAGCAGTGGAGGATGGGCTGGGTGTGTTTGAGGCAGAAGCCAACACTCAATAGTGTCTGGGTTTTCTCTGGAGGTGCCTTCAATGCGGAGTAATTCGTTGTCTATGGTGGGTCTGTGGGATTAGACCCTGGAGCATTAGAGTGTCAGACTCGTCCTGTACAGGCTTGGAGGCTCTGGAGATACTTGCATCACGTGCATAAGCACAATACTGTTCACACGGCCACGAAGCCGTTTGAAACCGTGCTTGGCAAAAGGCTTGTACAGAAACTACATAACGTGAGAAGATAGACACTGTTTTTAATGCTACTGAAGCCGAGTGAGTGTGTGTGTGAGAGGGTATCGTGTGAGTGTGTGTGTGTGAGTGTGTGTGTGTGTGAGGGTATCGTGTGTGTGAGAGGGTATCGTGTGTGTTTAAATAAATGTATGTGTCTGCGCTGGTAAGCCGTTGTTTGATGAGCCCTAGTAACTAGAGTCTAGTTGACACTCAAGCTTTACAACCATAGAGTAAGCAAGCACAATCCCTTCGCTCAATAGCCTCACCCTCATCGGGTTTCTCTCCAGTGAACTGCGTCATTAACCATCCAGAGTGAGTGTGTTCGTGTGCTCACTTCTATTTGCCAAGGGTCTTATCCAGCAGCTTGAAAAGGGCCCTCTTCTATCCTAAAACAAATGAACATAGTAAAAGCGTTATTGTCCGGGATGGTGGAAGCATGCTTTTCAGCCCGCTGGCGCTCGGTGAACAGGCTGGGAGGCTGTTAAGATGTGTTGAGCAGAATTAGTTTGCCCGAGACACGGCAACATTGGTTTTGTGAGGCTCCTGGGTTCTGGTGTTGAGGAAGAAAGGCTAGCATCCTTAATTGTATTGGCATCATTGGTGTGATTAGAGGTAGAATGTGACTCCAGCCAGATGTGCACGGGGCAGCCACCTCTTTTGATCAGGGCTCCTCCATAGAATAACCCAGCCAATAACTTCACAGTGGAAAATCAAATCTATTATGGTACTATGTCTCATTTTGCCTTTTGAATGGGGAGTGTTAATGGGTTTTAATTCCCCTTGTGCAGACCTTTGATTCCAGCTTCAGAGTGAATGGTAATGCCTTGTGTTTCCTAAGCTCCCACATCAGTTGAATATTCATGTGAGTCAGAAGACTGCAACATTTGATGCGCACGTGCAAGCCTCATGTGCTTTCTTGCTCTATAACTAGGTGCATGTGTGTCCTTATGAGAGAGAGAGAGAGAGGTATGTGTGGAGGGATGTTATAGATGTGCAGGGGAACCATCCTTTAGTATGTCACACTCATTGCTGGCGTCAGCCTTTAACCCCCCCCCAGTAGTTAAATTATATTGGATCTGAGGCGCTACGACTAGTAGCCCGTAGAGTCTTGTGTGTGCATGCTTTTTTATGTATGTGTACTTTTTTCCTCTGTGTATGCGTGTATAGTTCTGTGAGTCAGTGTAGTGTGTGTGTGTTGTTGGTGTGTGTGTGTCTTCCCTCCGCAGGGAGCATTATTGTGAGAGACACCTGCGGAGAGAGAAGTGCTCTGGAGCGTTGGAGCCCGCTCTCTAAACCAATGAGATCTGTCAGCCCCCCTCTGACGTCCCCTTTTTCAGTGATATAGGGAAAGAGGTGGAGGGAGAGAGGGAGAGAGGGAGAGAGGGAGAGAGGGAGAGAGGGAGAGAGGGAGAGAGGGAATGAGTGATTTCTGAGATTAAAGGAGAGAGGAATAGTGGTCAATGACTGCCAAACCACTTGAAATGGGGGAGGGATAGAAAGAGAAATATGGGTGCTGTGAGTGGAAAAAAAGAAGAGAAATGGAGAGGCTTTTAAAGATGGACAGAGTAAAGATGATGAATAATTTAAAAACAAGGTGGGGAGATGTGCAAAAAAAGAGAATAAGCAAAGAACTCAAAAGTCAAAGAAGTGAAAGGCCGCAATGAACTAGCGCAGTGCTCAGTCACATCCATGTAACCCACATGCGCACACTCATATACAAACACACCCACGCACTCGCAGTAATGCACAGACCTCATCCGCCTTCCCTCGCCTTTCTGTCACACACTCGCGCACACGCACACATACAAACTCTTCGGTTGTATTTGCGTAGGAGTCTAAATGTACAGATGCAGAAATACAGACGCACAGAAGGAGCCAAGGTGTTAAGGTAGAGGATACTATGTTGGTAGGGGGAGGTGGCAGGAATTGCATCCCAGTTTGGGTGGTGGAGGGGGGTGTGGTGGTGGTGGTTTTGGGGGCTAGCAGGGTTTCCCCATGCAGTACCAAAGTGGAAAGGATGGTGGGTCACAGGTCTCTAAGCAACGTGATTGCAGTACACAAGCACAGATTGAATGCCTACGTGTGTGTGTGTGTGCTTATGAATGCTCTTCTTACACACACTCTGGTTTATCTGCAGTATATTTCTACACAGGCTCCATCTAAAATTGCATCATAGACTATTGTAATCATAGACGATTTAACTCCTGGAATCTCTCCCTCTCTCTCTCTCTCTCTCGCTCTCTCTCTCGCTCTCTCTCTCTCTCTCTCTCTCTCTCTCTCTCTCTCTCTCTCTCTCTCTCTCTCCTCTCTCTCTCTGTCTCTCTCTGTCTCTCTCTCTCTCTTTCTTTGTCAGCCTAATTAGCTGGCTCACTAATTATGTTACCGTAGAATACTTTGTTCTTTATCGCATATTTACACTGCTACCCTGTAGTGATGGAGGCTTGAATGGGAGGCGCGTGGCGGAGCTGCTAGGTCTGATGGGAGGGAGAGCCTCCAGCTGGGCAGCGTCAGGGCCGGGACTCAGCTCATCAACTCTCTATGCGCTGCTCCTGGGAAAAAGCCCATCTATTGTAATGGGATCATTTAAAGGCCATTTACGCACACTATTTCATCATAGACAGGCGTGTTGTTGTGTGTGTGTGTGTGTGTGTGTGTGTGTGTGTGTGTGTGTTAGAGGGTCCGTGGGCGTGGGTAGTCACGACTGAGATTATTTCCATGCAGATGCTTTTCCCTCTCCATCTCTTTTTTTCTCCAAATGATGTTCCCTCGCTCCAATATGCAGTACTGCTTCTGGCTGGGACGGAGGGGTGAATACAGAGATGGGGATATGAGTTTCACTTAACAAAGGGCATTTACCATTGACTCTAGGAAGACCACTGGAGCCTATCGAAAGGCATCTGAATGTATCTGTCAGTCACAAGCCTGATCAAGTATGCACCCTTGCCGTGGCTACACCAAGCACGGAAATGTTGCCTTGCGAACGCGGTGTGGACTCAGAAGAGTTCTAATTCATGGGGTGGGGCATCCCACATCCCAATCTGGCAATCCTCTCCGTCTTGGCGCAAAGACTGTACGCATTTGTGCCAAATCCACATAAGCTCATTTATGGAGGTAGAACAGGAGTCCTGGCTCAAAAGCTGAGCACTTTCCCACAGAGCTGCTGGCTAGCATAGCTAAAGACTCAGCAAGCACGACACAGCTCTGTGACTGATACTGGCTAGCCAGATTAGTATTGATGCTCATAGTGTGGACCAGGAGGAAGAGGGAGTGTCATCGAAGAGGGGCCCAGAGAACCAGAGGAAGAGAACTAGCCAGAGTGTACTGTGCTAGAGTGAGAAAGTGTTTTCTCATGTTTCGTGTGCATTTTTAGTGGCTTTTAATCAAGTGGCCATGTCTCCACACAGGCCAGACAAATGGCCTGTCTGGCTCCAGAAGGCTGGGTGATGCATGCTTGGGGCCACAGAAGAAACAAAGCACAGAGCATTAGTGGAAAAAAACACCCTATTACTGCCTCTTTACACTGCCGACCCTCATGTTCAGAAGGTGTTTCACAGTCATCCGTGTGAAGGTGCAGAACTTTCCGGCAGCTATCTCTGTTTTGGGGCGAGTTCCACCACATCCCTCCCTCAGCCTTGCTCTAGACATTGTTGTTGTTTATGCAATTATCATAATTATAATTAATTACCTTTCACCAGATTTTCCGGTTTAATCCGAATGCTCTCTCCAAAAGTAGATTTGCATTTAGGCACGAGGGGTTCAATTGATTTTAATTAATCTGACCTTCAAACGGAGGCATTAGCTCGCCTCGGTGCCAGCGGTGCGTTTACGTAAGTGCCACAGCCTTTTGGGGAAATATGTTTTAACTGTAAAGAGGATATGCCGGTAGGTGGGTGGAGCACCTGCTGTTGTCATGGGGATTGTGTTGTTTATCTATCCTGACACAGACCTACTGCTTTACCTGTCTGAACACATTTAGCTGTAGTTACAGGATCAGGAATATACAGAAACACAGACACTATACAGACCCAGTGAGAGGCACATACAGTACATGAAGATACAGGCACAGACATCCACACTTACACATACAGATGTGGACAGACACAGACAAATGTTCCCTTCATGCCCCCAGCTGTAAGAATATACTCTGTCCGCCGAGTAGTCAGTAGCAATCGGCTTGTTCTGGTTGGTAACAGTACTCAGGTCTTTATAATTATCTTGAGAATCTAGTATCTTGAGAATGTAGACCAATTTGAACCAGGTTTCTTTCTGGTTAGCCAAGGGCCTAGCGGAGACCCAGGTCTGTCTGAAGAGTTAAGTCTCAGCGGTGGTGTCATGTCATCTGTTCCATGTGACAGCATGTCTGTGTTCTTATCACCTTGTCTGGGCTGGCAATGTGTCTGCTGGTGACAACCACGAGGGGAGAGAGGAGAGGGTCACTGCCTGGTCCCTTCTGTGTGAGGCTGAGAGACAGGTGTTCATGACTGAGGTAACCTGGGGAAGGGAATGAGAGATGACTGGCTCATCTGGATGGGTTAGAATAGGACTATTTTGCTTCATAGTAGATACATATTTGTATTCCGAGCATGATATTCTTTTCACTCTGAGGGATTCCATCGTTTATCCAATTTAAGATAATTGTGATGACTGTGCATTGTACCGTGTACACATAACCATATAACCCAGAGTAGATACAAGTTTAGACACCCGTTTAATCATTCTAAGTGCTCCCTTTGGATCTCCTGTGCCAGCGAATCCATGTCCACTGACGCCGTTTATTGACGAGCTGCTGTGTGACAGTGTCACAGTGTTAGTCATGATCGCGTGTCAGATCTTCACACTCTCGCTGGAGGGACACGTCATCCGTCTTATCACGGACATCCACCTACGCATCCTCCCCCCGGTAACAACCGCTTCCAGTTGAACCTTTCCCACGATGAAAATCATATCCATTCTGTTCTCTAATTAACTCTCTTTACGCTCTCTTCGCTACATCCCACAATACTTGATATTTCCCCCTGTACAACTCAATGACATTTCAAGTGTCATTTTGTCGTTTTTCTTGGGGCGCAGATTGGTCCCAGGGAAGCTAATGAATCAGAAAGCAGTTGGAAAGTAATTAGCAGACGAGAGAAAGCAGGAGAAACAGCCGTGTCCTGAGCTGTGACTTGTGTTGTCTGACCAGATAAGTCCAATTACGTTCTATATAAACATCTTTAAGAACATTCCAGAAATGTAACCAAATATCTGAGGTGAATGTCACACGCTGACACATTCGTGCATACACACATATGTGCACACTTACACACACACACACATACTGTATATCCACATATGCAAATACACAGATCCACTTTTGTGCGCACACACTCACACCTGTCGGTCGTGCGCTGGGAGAAAAACAGCAGCTTCATGTTTTACGAGCCAGGGGAGCGGCAGTAATCATCTCCTTCTGGGGAACCGAGACTCGAGACAAATGTGGACAGCGGAGGGGAAAAGATGACACAAACTGCAGTTTGGTGTAGGGAAGCAAAATGAGGTAATTTGGAGAGAGAGGGTGGAAGAGAGGGTGGAAGAGAGGGAGACATTTGACAGAATCTGACAAATATCTCTAAAGAGTCCCAGAGGCTTCCAGTGGATCTAGCTCAGTGCTCCACGCAACCGCCAATTCATTAGTAAATGAGAGACAGGGGAGCCTGGACATTATGCAACATCTGCAGCACACACATCCATACACACTGTAGCGCTTAAACCTATATTGGTGGCATTTATAGATTCATTTGTTTATGTATTCATAGAAGAGAGAGAAAGGTAGTCATTCTGCATAGATATGTTAGATATTAATGATACTGTAGATATAAATCGACTTATTCCAGAACAAGGCTCAACATGACCACATCCTCCTCCTGCTTATTAATTGCTCCATACATAATTAAATGTTTAAAGGATGAATGTTTAATCATAGAAGACCTTTAATTAATGATCCTCTATATCTTTGTCATATAGGGACTAAATTATTCAACATGATGAACATAATAGCTTTTGAGAGCTTTTAATTTGAGATGTGGAAGTCTTGAATCAGATGCTTTAAAAAGACATTCTGCTTTGGTGTGTGTGTGCATGTTGGAGTGCTTGTTTTGTTAGCTGTAGTAATGAGGTCTTACATGAATGTCCATTTCACATTAGTGAAATGGACCTTGAAGACCTTGAATGTCGCTCTGAGCTGTGTCCACCTTTTAAATCCCTCGGCTGTGTTTCATCCTGTCTCCTCTCTCTCTCTCGCCCCCCTGTCTCCTCCCAGGAACACTTCACCCCAGAGTGTAAGTTCAAAGAGTCGGTGTTTGAGAACTACTATGTGACGTACTCGTCCATGATCTACCGGCAGCAACAGTCGGGTCGAGGCTGGTACCTTGGCCTCAACAAGGAGGGGGAGATCATGAAGGGGAACCACGTCAAGAAGAACAAACCAGCAGCCCACTTCCTTCCCCAAGCCTTTGAAAGGTCAGTTATTGTTCTGCCAATGCAGAGTTGTTGTGTACATATATTCTATTCTGGATCTGTGGTGTTCTGTGGAGAACCGTGTCAGGCGAGTTCCATCATGCAGACGGTCTTTTTAAAATGTCCGTTGGTTATTTAGTGTGACGTGGAACACGACGCTTTGGCGGTGGTTATTTGTTTCTGTGGGATTCATTCCGGAAAGGAAATTGGGCCTCTCTTTCATTACGTTTCCAATTCCCCATACCTATGCTTTGTCTTTGTCTCCGCCTCTCTCTCTGCCTGCTGATATCCCTGTGGCTCCTCTCCCTCTCCTACTCCCCCCACCCCAACCCCCCCACTCGATCTGCATCGGGGTGATGGTGTATCGGGGTGATTGTGTGTGGACAGAACCATTGAGGTGATCCAGCTGCTGTTCACGCTCCACTGAAGCCACACGGCCAGAGGCAGAGGCAGTGTCTGTGGCTGGAAGCTGTTGGGAATGATAAAGTTCCCTCACTTCCAATAGAGATGGCTAGGTCCTGTTGTATTCCAGACACGTCAAGATGGTGCTCCACCCATTCCGGCCAGACATCTGTGGGGATAGTGGTCGTAGATGAGTAGGGAGGGAGGGATGGGGGTAGTAGGGGCGGATACAGCTCGCGCTTTTGAAAAGGCCACAGGTCCTTTCATTGAGAACAAGACACAGACTTACCTGTCAACAGAGTGAGAGTGAGAGAGAGAGAGAGAGAGAGAGTGAGAGAGAGAAAAGCATCAACTAGATGAAAAAGGAGCTTTCAGATGAGATTCAGCCTCCGCAAGAAAAATAATCGCTGGCTATGCAAATTACTCACCCGATGAGGAAAGCGCGGGGCAATTTCTTTTGAGGGGCTGATCAATTGTGAAGTTGTTGCCATGATTTGGATCTGTCAAAGCTCGGCGCTTACGTGCCGCTCTGATTCTAGCACACAGAGAATGCGGACTGCGCTGGATTCATTGTGACAGACACACTCTGCATTGACGCATCGTTAAAAAGAAGTCGCAAGCTTTAAGACTACACGCTTTTCTCTACAATAAGGGCGTAAGTTCATAGAGAAGGGAAAAACGTTTCCCTACGGCCGAGGAGGAGAGGAGCGTCTCTCCCAGTTTTCACCAGACGTGCCTTCTGGGATCTGCTCCTTTCATCGTCTGGCCAGCACCTCGTTAGGAACCCTCATCTGCCCTCTGAAATCTCTGCCATAGCTTTTCCCTTTCACTTAACTACCCATACAGGGGGCTCAGCACGCAGCACCACCCAGAGAATGATTGCCCTGCCGTCCTCGCAGATAGAGATAAAGAGAAAGAGAGAAGCAGAGAGAGATGGAGGGACACAAGTAGAAAATAATAGGTTGAGGGCGTGCATCAACAGTTATGTGTGAGAATATACAAAGATGTAGTGCGCAACTGGAGTATTTTAGATATTTAAAGTCATTGTATGTCGACAGGCAGAATTACAACAGTAGAATGGGTTGGCTACGAGATTCACTTTCATACCCACGCACGTCAAATATTCACAGAGTATTTACCAACGACTCCAGATTATACCAAAAGCAAACATTCCTACTCTAAATGTATCTCTTATCTAGAATTCCAGATGTAGCTTGCAGAGCCTTAGAGAAGGAGAGGACATGAGTGTGAGGGAAAGACAGAAGCATTTGTTCCAGCAGCTCATAAAGATTGGGAGGCAGCCGCAGCGTTCCAGCCGCAGCATTACAGAGGACCAATTAAGGAGCCGTCTCTGCATCGGCAGCGGCTTCTCCTCCAGCCGCTCCTCGTACCCCTTCCCCTTCCAGATCACCAGCCCCCATAGCTTCGCTCCCTACTCATCCTCATCCTCACCTCCCTTTTCTTCTCTCTCTCTCTCTCTCTCCTCTCTCTCCTCTCTCTCTCTCTCTCTCTCTCTCTCTCACACTCACACACCCTTTCGCTCTCTTTTTCAATTCCTCTTTCACACTCGCTCTCCTTCTCTCGCTCCAGATCCTGTGTGGTGGGTGAGAAGGTGTGTACGATCTGCGTCAATTCAGAGGCGGTTTGACAGATCCTCGGAGACTTACTGTGATGACACACACACACCACCACCAGATCTCTCTGTAACACTGGGTCGGGAAAAGAGAAGCTATGCAGTCGCATTAACGCCACTGCTAATAAGTCCCAGATCGATCCCTGATGCTTCCCTTTGTGCTCCTCTATTGATTGGCTTGTGGAAGCAGAAGATGCTTTGTGCACAGCTGCTGTCACCAGAAAGTCAAGGCTAAAGGAAAGTGTCTTTGTAGCGTCGGGTTGCAGCCTTCGCCCCATCTCCCTGAGGACCAGGGCGTCAAACAGCATTGTGGGAGACATGATCTCAAACCCTTCATGCTGGAACCCAAGAAGTTCCACGTCAGATGATTGCAGGCTCTACCGGAAAGTTAGCGAGAGCATCGCACAACGCCAGTGCACCTTGTATGCAGCGTGCACGCAAGGAAAAAGCACGACATCTTCAATTACTTATGTCTTGCAGTAGTTGTAAGAACACTTGCTGTCCTCAGAAAGGTTTCTGCTCTCCCTGCTGCTGTGTTTATGGTAGTTTGACAGTCTGGAGTGATCCACCTCCAGAGCTCCTTACTTACTGGTAAACATTCTGAGCAATGGAATTGAAGCGAAATGTTTTAAATTGACAATGACTTTATTATATTATATTGTATTCTATATGTTAGTATAAGGGTGGATCATTATTCCCCTACAGCACACCCCATCATTATGTTTCATCCTAGGACTGTCCATCAACCATATCATTTTTATGTTTGAAGTCCATGATTGGTTTTGTCCGTTCTGTTTGTCCCTACGGTGGCTGCGTATAGCAAATGAATGCAGCTCCAAACTGCGCTGACTCACTGCCCTATCGTCTGCTCTGTGTGTCTCTCCAGTGGCCATGTACAGGGAGCCCTCTCTCCACGACCTGACGGAGTTCTCCCGCTCCGGTAGCGGCACGCCCACCAAGAGCCGGAGCGCCTCGGCCGTGCTGAACGGGGGCAAGGCGGTGAGCCAGCACGAGTCCACGTAGCCTGGCGGGGCCTGACCCTAACACCGCCACCCGGGCCGGACCAAGACGCCTTACCTTCAGAAGAGCGTTACTCCAAGCAGACTTCTCTCTCCAAAAACATCGGCAGTTCAGGACTACTACCACGGCAACCATCACCACAAACACCACCACAGACCACATTAGAATACACTCGTATTACGTCAATCTTTCTTTTATCGACGCACTGTAGCATCAACAGTAAACCACGTTACACATCAACCCCACTTTGAAGACACTTGACTTACATATAAAAGAAGACACTTGCACAATATTTATTTTTCTGTATATCACTCTATGGGTGTAACGACTGTGTAACCAGTTAGAGCATCTTTTAAGGTTTTCTTTTTCTCTTACCAGATGACAGTGACCAATTTTCCTAGGTCCTGTTCGTTTAGACAACCCACAACCCTTGCATCTGTTGACTAAGTCGGTCAGGCGGTCAGGGCAACTCCATTTGGCCTGCCCAGGTTGAGAAACGCCCCTGTCCTCTGCATCACCAATGCTTCTGTGAATACGAAGCTACACCCCCCTGGTGGTGTGGGCGGGCCAACCCTGCCGGAGCTGCAGTCAGCCAACCAGAAGGTAGCTCTCCTGCAGTCAGCCAACCAGAAGGTAGCTCTCCTGCAGTTAGCCAACCAGAAGGTAGCTCTCCTGCGTTCTAATGCACACGCTGAGAGACGGAGCTTTCTAGCATCGGAAAACAAAGCCTACATTCAGCTGACCTGAAACCTGGTGTGGAAAGCATGGCTCTGACACTTTTTTTGTTTGAGAGACATCGTGGATGCACCCTGCTTTGCAAATTTTCTGAATTCGCTGAGAGCTTTTTCTTTAGATTTATTATTTTTCTTTGTTTTATTTTTTTATCTCCCTCTTGTTGGTGTTGTCCTCCCCGTTCCTCAGTCCACACCACCCCCTCTCAGAATTGTGTTTTGTTGCTGATTCCACAATGAAAGGTTCCAGAACACCAAAGACAGAGCTGACAGAGTGTCCCTTTAAGCTGTATGAACCAAGCCATCATGGAGGCACAGCTGGAAATGCTACACTATTTTTGGGGTTTTGTACGTTTTTGACAAGGCAAAGTGTTTTAGGCTAGAGAGAAAAAGAAATGGACAAAGTGATTTCACAACCCATGGGAGTTGTAGACTGGTTCCGTGTTCTAGAAAGTGCACTCTCAGAAAGAGAGGTAGAGAGAGAGAGAAAGGGAGAGAGAAAGAAAAAAAGGGAGGTAGAGAGAAAGAAAGGGAGAGAGAGATGTATGATTTGAGCTGTTCAGTGTCCCCATCCCTCTGTTTCTATCGTGTCACTTTGTCTCTGTCTTTTGTCCCTGTGATCTGTTTCTCCCCCCTGTGCTTGTGTCCTGCCTGGCCCCCTGCCCCAACCTTTATTGGCCGAGTCTGTCCTCCATCCAGACACGCTAAGGCCCCCACCCAGGACCCCTGTTTCGTGTTTGAGTAACTTATCGTGGTGACAATTTTCTATCTAAAAAAAATTATAATAAAGAGGAAAAAAAAGAATACTGTGGAATTTTAGGTGGCTTAACATTTTATAGGATATGTCATATTTGTAAAAGTGGAGAAAAAAAAATCGTACAAAAAAAAAGACGAACATCTTCCGTTTTCTTGCACAGGGCATGTACAAACACGGTTGTGTAGAAAGAGAACCCCTTTTTTTGTGGGCGAAGTACTCTTTCCCTTGAGCTGCATAACTTCTTCATATGGTACATGCTTTTGGGAGGCTTTTGTTCGTTGGTTTCTTTTGGGGGGTTTGTAGGTGAACCTATCTGTTGCATGGAGACAGCCGGGACTTCTGGACTAGAGCTGCATGATGTAGGTATGTGTATTAACCCATGTTGGATCATGTGTTCCAATCTACCAGGATAAAACTGAAAAACAACACGTACAGGCAGACATTGTTCCGCCTGCTACTTTCCAGTTGTTTGTTATTTGTTGTATACACAAAATGCACTGAATAAAATGTTTATATTAAGATATACTTTTAAAATGTGCCCTCTCTTTCCTTAATTTGGACTCACTTTCTTATAACCTTTGCTCCATAATCTATGATCAGATAGTGATATGATGGATTCTTAGGAATACATTCATAGGAAATGATCCAACGGTTTCTGTTGGTCACACATGCAGCCACTGTACAACGCCAACTGTGTCATGAGATGCAGCATTAAGATAGACCTGCTGAACACATTGTAGACGGATGGTGTCTAACCATACGTTTTTCATTCCCTTTTCCCGCCCTTTTTGTTTCGGTTGTCTTCTCTCAGCCACACCCAGATAAATCTACAGTAGCATCATGTCTTGCATAGACAAGTGTTGTATCTTCAAAAGCTGAAAAGGTCAATACATGATCAAAGTGCTGTTTATTTTTTGGGGGCGTGTGCTTGTATGGGTGAATGTGTGGGGGTAGGGTTATGGTGCTGGACATGGAGAGGGGGGTTACTGGTGTAGGATCCAGAGACAGTACGAGGAAGCCACCCATGTCTCATGGGGAAGTAGGGAACCAGGCTGGATCCTTCCTGTTTCTAGCCTCCTATGAATCCCCCACGGGAGCCATGATTGGCCTTTAATTGCCTGTGGACTAAAGGATCTAGGAGGGGCTTACGCCTTACGGCCTTCAGTGGTCCAAGCTCCCTCAGAGACAGTGATCCAAAGCCTGGTTTAGCACGACTTCCTACTTTGTGAGGTTCTGGAGAGTGAGAAGATCTGAGATTAGAGAGAAGGCATCAGTGATGCAACTGACCAGATGCCCTCTGTGCTCCTTCCCGAAGAGGTGGCTTGCATGTGGAGCACGCACTCACAACACTTGATGTAATTAGCTCTACAGAGGCTACACGCCCCCTTCTGACGGGCCCAATGTCTCGCGCAACACTCCAGTTACGCAATCCGCTCCCCCCTGTGGGCCAGGAGGACGAACAAGGCGGTAATGCTAATTGGTTAGCTAACCCAGAGCCCATACAGGGTGATTTGAATGGGAAAGTGAATGACACTGAGCGCTAATAAGGGCACAGCTCCTCAGCCCCTCCATCACTTCAGAAAGGACTCGCAGCGCTAACGAGGGGTTCTTGTCCCTTATCGCCCTCTCTGATAGGGCTTCACCTGCCGAGCATGCAGACAATTATGAGAATGAATGATGGCGAAATGTCACTTGGATGTGAATGGGTAAAATGACTCGTAATTACTGGATTGACAAGGGAACTGTGTGCTCACACAAAGCAATGTGTTAATATGACATCACACCTGCTTGTGTGGTTTTACTCTCTTACTACCATCAAATCACATCCTGTGTAACCTTGACAGTGCCAGCATTCAGTAGGCAGATTTACTGGTCAAATATTGGACTTACGGTAGATATACAGACGAGATAGAGGATGTGGCCCTGGCTAGCCCATGCTGTACAGGAGGGGTTCTATTTCATTGTTACATTCCTCTGACATTGACTTGTGTGGAACAGAAAATGCCCCTTACTTCCACCACCATCCCACCACCCCCACCCCCCACCCCCAGCCCACCCACTTGCTCCCCTGGACCCCATGGCCACTCGTTTATAGTCCCTCTCCATCACACACATCCAATCCCACCGCACATGAAGAGCGCTGGAGGACAGCAAAGCTGTTTGCCAACCAATGCATGGTGGCTGTAGCCAGTGGCTTTCAATCTGCACACATACAATACAGTTAGACAATGATGAACACTTTCTCACACAAGCATCATTAGTGAACTGAGCAACACAGCGTGGTTGTACCCAGGGGGTTGTACAGTACATACTACTATGACATAGTGTTTCTACACCCAGTCTTGTCTCTGTGTGTGTGTGTGTGTGTGTGTGTGTGTGTAGAGGGAATCCGATCCCTTGATCTTGGGGATCTTTAATCTAAAGTGGAGGGAGATACAGTAGGCACACTCTCCAATTACACCATGTCAGCCTCATTAGTGGCTATGGGCAGTACAGACAGGAGCT
This sequence comes from Mallotus villosus, assembly GCA_903064625.1. Taxonomy (NCBI): domain Eukaryota; kingdom Metazoa; phylum Chordata; class Actinopteri; order Osmeriformes; family Salangidae; genus Mallotus; species Mallotus villosus. Next base: position 1,119,661 of record CAEFZP010000039.1, read on the forward strand.
CTAATAGGCCGAGCTAATATAGCCTGAGATATGAGCTCCTTCACTCTTCATATAGGCTGACAGATCCCTCTCACTCTCTTTCCTCTTCTCTCTCCTTCCTCTGTGTGCTACATTCATTAGCCAGACAGTCCGATTCATTAACAGGGGGATGAGTTTTCTTGTTCAGCCATGAGAGGGAGGAAGAGCCAAAGCTCTCTCTCTCTCTTGGCTGTAGTATACTGTAGTTGTCTCTCTTTCATTTTCTCTCTCTCTCTCTCTCTCTCTCTCTCTCTCTCTCTATCTCTCTTTTTCAGCACCCGCTGCAGGTTTGGGGCTATGCTAGGCTAATGAGACATTTCTCTGTGTGGGATCTGACTGAAGAACAGATGTCTACCCTGAGGGTATATCATGGAACACACACATACACACATAAGTCCAGACAGACTCACTTGAGATTCACACTTGAGAAAACATAAAGGCATGTAAAAGATCTCATAAGACATGCATATGAACTTAGAAAGCACAAGGTGCATCATCGAATCATGTCGTATCTACCCTGGCACGAGAGTTGATTTGTTAGAAAACTGCTGTTTCATTTTTATTGGATTTCAATGCACTTTTAATGCCTTTCAAACAGAACCAGGTGATGCACAAATCAGTCCTCAAAGGCTGTGAGATCTGGCTGGCTCTCTAGCAGTCAGTGATCATCTGTCTGCTATCAGGAAGAGACGTGAGGAAGCATGATTCATAGAGGGCTGTGTACCTGTGAAAGCTCTAACTCATCTCCTATCTCCGCCAACACACTCAGATAGGGCCACAGCAGCTCCATCCCTCACATTAACACCCCCTTTCTCTCACCCTCCATTTCTCTCTTCCTTACATGGCTTCTCTTCCCTCTCGCGTTCTCTCCCTCCTAGACATGTATCATCAGTCATCTGCTTTCCAGTGCCATGCTGAGTAAATACATAATTGTGACCTTATAATAATACGTACTAGGTGTGTTTGCACATGTGTGTGGGTTTTCCATGTTTTCTTGTAGAGTCAGCATTAACACAATGCCTGAGCCAGAGGCGTCTTCACCCTCCATTTCCTCGCTTATCTATTTTTCATGAGACTTAATATTTCATAGCGATGTGGAGTTTTTTGAGTATTTTTCACAAAGATGAAGATCTATGCTTACAGATGATGTGCCTGGTTGCAGGTAGCCCCTCCCACAACAGTTATGTTTAAAAGATAACAATTTCCTAGCTGCCAGTCAAGTAATCAGTGCATGAAATTGCTGTAATTGCTAAATGTTCTCATGAAGTGCCACTTTGATCTCATTATGGGCTTTGGTGTTCTGTGTATTCAACACCATGCAGTTCACAGGAAGTATTGGTATGTTTATGTGCTTCACTTTACAAGATTGAACTGACTGACATGCGTACTGTACCTTGAATGAGGACAACGCTACAAATAGTACACACACACATCCTAGTACTGCCTGTGAATGGTGATTCTGAGTCCAGTGTTCTTAGTGTTCTCAGTGGTCTCTGTGTAAGAAAGCAAAAACAAAAGCTTACAGTAATATTAGAATAAACAAGGAATCACACTATGCAGCAGAAAACTGTTTTTCTAAACCCCCAGAGAGAAGAAAGAAGAGATGAGTGGCATTCCAGTTTGATTATGGTATTAAATAATGTGAAACCCAGCAAGCATCTCTGTTTTCTGCAATAACAAAAGATTCCCTAGCCGTCGATAGAACATGATGACAACACAGTCCTACTGAGAACCTTAGCTTGCCCGATCCCTCAGATCATGTGTGGAGTTCTTCTGCTCTGCACAGGACTGATGAAATCCACTGAAATGCCCCACTCTCAAGACTAAAAGATAGCCTTGGGTGTTGTATATCTTTTGTTTCAAGCTTTTCAGTATACAGACTGGGAATCTGGATCTAGGTCTGTACCCCATCATCCACCACCCTCTCTTGCCCCTCCGGTGCCCCCTCTCTGCCACCCCCCTTGGTAAACCCCCTCGTCATGCACCAGCAAGCTGGTTTCATCATCAGTAGATTACCCTGGGCATAGCGACTCATGGTCCCCACCCTTATCTGTCTTCCTGGAACATCAGAGCTCCCAGGACAGCAGTGAGGAAGAGAAGAGAGCCTGATAAGACCACAGCCGCTGATAACAGCAACCACGAATAGTAACACGCCACCGCGTTTCCCATCAGGGGTGACACAGCAGCTGGCAGAGTCAGTCCTGAGGGTGAAACTGGCCCAGTCCATGAGAGCAGAACAAGACGGTCTGGATGAAAGGGTGAAGGGGGGTGGCCGGCCGGGTCCCTAACACAAAGTGGAGGGTAAAAGTATTGCATTGAGGACAAACAAATGGCTTACCGTGAGGAGGTACGCATTCCCAATGGTCCACTCTCCGTCACTGCGAGTTAAGAGTTAATACATGTGTGATGAGCTCCCTCACCACCTAATCCTAAGTGAAATGACATTGGTACGTAGCGGCGCGTTCACAGAGAGGCTTACGCAAGCTAAGTGCTTGTGTATTCAGAGTGCAGTGCTACGAGTGAGTTCACTGGAGGACAGTTTAACATAGTACATGGGGAGTAGCACTTTCAGCCTACGAGTGATAGAGTAACCATCATTCACTGGTACCGAGGTGGAGGATGATGACAGCCACCTGCTGGGCCTCCCCTCAGTGGGGGAGGATGCTCGTTGGAGATACAAGGTGCTGATGGTTGACATTTCTATACACATTCTGCTCTGTGGATGGCCTGACCCAGACACTGTACAGTTTGTCAAACCCAATGTGGGATTATGATAGTGTGCATTTTGATCAGTTAAGAAAGGGTGTGGCTACTCCTAGGTTTAGAGTTTAGTTGATTCTATGGGCCAACCACATAGATGCAAACCCATGAGGTAATTTTAGAAGATCAAATAATCTATACCGTATTTTATTACGGCAGTAAATGTACATCCCCATTGAATGGGGTGGAATTCTGAAAGCTATGCTGTTCCATAAAGATCCATTTTAAACCTTTTTCTGTCTGCATCAGGTGACAATTATTCCCTTTTCAAGAGAAAATAAATATATTGCACATGGAGTCCTGCCTGCACAGTGACAGCTTGGTGAGAACATTTCATATATTTACTAATGTGACATTTTCCCACTGGTTTTAGTTAAGAAAAGATGAAAACATGTACCTTTGCAGGTTATAACATGCGCCAACATCTAGACTACACATGATTGCTTGATACACAGCACGGAAATCCTAAAAGGTTCTGTCTGCCCGAAAATGATAACATGTACTCATTCTCCTGCCCAAAAAAAGTGGGATTAATGTAATCCAGGCAGGAAATACAATCCACTCAGTAAATAAATAAACCCTAGCTAATAATCTGGGACAATGGATTTAATGACTTTAAATCCTGCATTACGGTACATGTAGATAGTCTAATAGATACCACCCAGTGCTCGTCACAGTAGGGCCCTCGAAAGGTTATGACCTCTGTCCTGAGAGGCACTACAGCACTGACAGCGGTTATACAACCTCACTCAGGCCCCTCACTGTTCAGCTTGTTTGTTTACACACAGGACCACACCCTTTCAGGATTCACTATGTCGCCAACAAAAAGATAGAGATACAGAATACAGTGGAAGCTGGGGGCTTGTTGATTTTGTTATTACATCAAATGGTGATTTGAGAGACACACCTGGAGCGGGCCTCAGTGGCATGGCCGTAAATCAATTCAATGGAATATGAATCTGCTGCTGTTGAGTATTTTGGACTTTAAGGCAGTGTTTTCCTCTTGTGCAATTGATTCATTTGGAACGTCCTTTCAGTATGACATCTGATTTTCTTTTAAAACAACCAATGCAAAATGACTGAAAGTATTTCATTGCTGCATCGAAAACCTGTATCATCAGATTTACCGTGGTGTACTTAAAGCATCATTGATTGTAATGAATAAAGAGGGGTAGAACATGGAAACATCCATCACCAATGAGTGGTTTTTCAGCCAAAATGTCGATGGAATCTAACCTTGGAAGGCTGTGAGGAAAAACCATCACCCAGCCTTAATGAGGGAAGAAGTGTGCAGTGGCTTCTAGAAGGACAGACTACAGTGTCACCTTATTGTCATCCAGGCTGGGAAATTGTCTTTGGTCTCATATTAGATGAGACTTGCCTATGGCAATGTCGAATTCTCACTCTATTTTACGGCACACACTGATATAGTTCCTCTTCCCACACACAGCCAAGCTAAGTCTTCTCGCCTGGAGGAGAAAGACAAATTTAAATACTGCCATTTCCACACTCACCTGCACTGTACATGCTCAGGGTCTGTCACCAGTGATATGAATAATCTTTTTCTATTAAGCATAAACAGCTAGGCAATCCACCAAGGAACAGTTATCCCTTCTTCCCCTGCCTGGCATTGATTATGATACACAGCTACAGCTGCTCTCAATATATAGTGTTCTGCACATTCTTAGTTGGTACATTGTTTTGCATTTGTGGTAGCTAAAATGATTTAAAGATTGTTCTCCACCCCCCTCACTCTTTTTCAGTCTCCCTGCTCATCCATCTTTTTCTTTCTCCCTGTCTCCACCCCTATCTCCCTCCCTCTCTCCTGTTCTCAGTGCAGGAGGGAATCCCAACTTTAGTCTCACTGCAGTCGGTTAGGAGAAGGATTATGTAACAGGGAGGCAGACAGTGGGCTCTAGCCATGCAACCAGGCAGGCAGCCAGGCACAGAGACAGGTGGGATAGTATTATCGAATATTCATGAGGCCTTTGCAGCATCAAAAATGAATTCTTCCACCCTGTTTGGAGTAGGGAGACCAGTACAGCAGCATGTCAGCCGGTCTCTCCAAAGCTGGCCTGGTAACAGATCTCGTTCCACCCCCTGCAACCTCAAACACACACAACATATACAGAAGAGGAGAAGAAAGGATCAGGGAATTGAGAGAGGGAGGAAAGGGAGGAGAGGGGAGTGTAAGGCATGTGTGCTCCTATCTCACGACTCCATTCATTGTTCATGGAGCTCACAGTTGAGTTGGTTGGCTGTAATGGAGCCTATCCCCACAACATGAAACACATCAGACGTTTTGTGATGTTGGGTTTGACTGTTCTTGTTCATAAGCAATGTCATCAAAATAGACCAAAAGATATGCAAAAAAAGCAGCTTTAATATCCTGTGAAATTGTCTGTCAGCAACCAAGCTCCCCATGCATCAATATTGTTGCCCTTATCAGATGTCTGCTCTGACATGATTTACAGATCTGGTATTTTTAGAGTGCCATTCTCTATTCAACAGTAAAACTACGCTGTGCTACACGTATTTACACACACACTAACACACGGACACAAATAAAACAACCTGCCTCACAACACGAGATGAGAGAAGAGGGGAGAACACTGGGTGTGGGGAGAGGAGTGAAGCGTAGGACAAAAAAACAAGGGAGCAAAAAATAGAGTGACAGCGTTATATAAATGGAATGCATGAAAAATAAAAATTGAGGATGGAAGATAAACGGAGGACAGAATCAAAGGCCGTGACTTTCTCCGCTTGATCAATCGCAGGCTGTTTCCAATAATTGAACTCTTCATAAGGATCCAGAGGGGGCATGGTGTTCCTAATGACGGATGAGGGAGCTCTGGCGCTATCCAGGATGGAGCACACCAAGCCCTCTATTCGTCAAACGTGTTCACCCCTATCCTATACACACACACACACACACACACACTCAAACTCACGTTGTGCAGGGAACTCCCTTTGGCCCCTCTCCATTTCCCTCTCCTCCATCTTTATCTCTCCGTATCGTTCTGTCCATCTCTTTCCCCATCACTTTCCCTCTCTCGGGTTTTCTTTTGGATTCTGCCTCTCTGTTATCTCTGTGTCTCTTCTCACCGCTCTTCCCTCCAGCTCTGGCTCTCCTTTCCCTCATCCCACTTCATTCTCCATATCTTGTCTGAATCTCTTTGTTTGATTGTTATCAAGGTTGCTCACACAGACAGCTCATTGGAGCAGTAATTGCTTCAGCCCCTACACCCCCCCCCCTTCCCTATACTCTCCTCTCCCCCTCGTCTCCGCCTCCCTTCCTCGTTCTTCTCCCTTCCTCCCCCTCCCCCTTCTCCTTCTCCCTTTCTTCAACCTTTCCCCCCCGCCCCTCCTCCTCTCTTTTCCTTTCCTCTCCTCCCCACTCTTACCTCAGACCCAGTTAATTTGGTGTTCAGGCAGTCTGTCAATAGGAGTGTGGTGTTAAGGGCCAATAATGCATATAGAGAGGCGCGATGAAGCTGCCTGTCAATAGCTGTCTATCAGCTTCCTAAGTGGTGGTGGAGACGAAGGCTCCCCTGGGAGACAGGCTCCCCTCTGAATCAGCCAGCTGGAGACAGCTTGTCAGCATCCACAGATGCACAGCATACCTTCAGCATGGACAGTGTTCACAGCATACCTTCAGCATGGACAGTGTTCACAGCATACCTTCAGCACGGACTGTATAGAGACGGTGCAGTCATCATCCCCTGTCACCGCCATTGTCATAGCAACAATATTTGGTGTTGGCGTCCCCTTACTCAACGTCACTGTCGCTGTGTTTGGGATCATGATCATCATAATGCTAGGCAACCAACACGATCACCAAGAAGGCCTTTGGGATGCATCTGTTATCACCTTTATCTTCTCTACTTCCCCTCATTACCTCCACAGCCTGAATCCTTTTAATATGGAGTTGTGACAGAATACTCAGATCCAAAAGTGTCAGAATTATTGATGAAGTGGAGGAACACAGGAAGGCTGTGCTTCACAAGATGCGCCAACGTATTGTACACAGTACTACCTACAGACACCAGAGTGCAGCGAGTTTATACATTCACTGAATAACGATCCACTTTAAACACTCTGCTAACAGAGTTGTATAAGCCATGTACAGTGACGGCAGCTAGCTAGAGGTGCAGCCAGAGGAGCCAGCGAATCATCTGATCTTTTATTTGCATATTCATGAAGAGTGTTTACACTGTGGGCTTAAAGACGGTGGCACTGAGACGCATTCATGTCTGCCAGGCTCTCTGGGTGAGCTGGTAGCAGCAGACAGCCACTGTACTGTATCACACACACACACTAGAAATCTACATCTATCCTAACAATAACATGACATACCCACTTCATAGAGTAAAGGCAAGCACACTTCCAAATACATCCATACAGCCTACACAGGTGGGCTGTCTCCAAACTCTAACAAACCCAATGCCTCCCTAGCTTCCGTCCATACTGAGGGAATGACATAACTGCTATCTGCTTCCAGTTACGGATACACCTTCTGTTCTGTGCGTCCTACTTACCTACTTACGTCCTGTTTGCCCCCTGTGTGTTCTGAACCTAATGAAGGCTCCCAGGCTCTGTCAAGGCAGGAGCAGCTGTGGAGAAGGAGCGAGGCCGACACACAGCAGCAGTCTCAGGAGGTGGGCAATGGCACCTCTACCGTTGACAGCGTGGGGGCCCAACCAGGGGGGCCAGCTGGAGGTGATCGTGCCTTCATCCTGCCAACCTATTTTGGATGGGGGGGCGGGGGGGGGTGAGGGGTTACGATGAGGGGTTGTGGGGTATATTAGAAGGGGGAGGGCCTTATTGTGTGTCAGCTAGCCATAGATCAGGCACTGGTCCAGGAGAGAGGGGTTAGGGATGGGGGTGGGGGGATAATTGAGGGAGGGTGGACTGAGGAGAGACAGGCTCCCTCCTGTCATGGCCTGACGGGCACAACATCAATTCTTTCTACCCTGGGAGAGGGGGGGGGGTGTCTACAGCCTGCTGTGAAGGGAGAGAGAATGGACAGTGAGGAGAGAGTGTGTTCAGGTGTGTGTCTACAATGGGCTTCACAATCAGCCAGAGCTAAGACACAATAGTGGTGTCAGTGTGTATTCATGCACGTATGTGAAAATGTGTGTGATTGCCTCAACTGTATTGTATAATTGACTGCATCAGGCAGCCCAGCCTCTAAAGCTACAGAGTGATCTGAAGGGCCCAGAACACTGCGGAAGAAATAGAAGATCTGAAAGATGAAGTAAAGAGGGGCCGGAGGAGTAGGAGTGGGTCGTCATGGGCAGTCTGCGGGGAGGGTGCTAGTTGCCATGGTGTTGGTGTGTTAAAGCTGGGATGGTGTTGCTGGGCCGACTGGAGTGAGACAGCTGGCTGTCTAACACACCGACAGATGGAGCAGATTTAGTTTCCTGGAAAACATAGCTGAGTTCCCTTGTCGTGACGTCCCTGTTGATACACACACACACACACACACAAACACACAAGCACACAAACACACAACACACCCACACACGAGCACACTAACACACACATACCTTGAGTCAGTCTGGGGAGCAGTCTTGTTCTCGGGGCCATTCCCCTGATGGCATGTTAGAACAGAGAACCATACTGCTGAGTTAAGTCAGGATCAGCACCCATGTCTACCGGGTAGGGAAGCTACCATATGCACTCTCCAGACACAGCTAATTGAGAACATATTCTGTTGATTTTGTTGGACATTGTTTGCTGGAGAAAAAGACCTCTCGAGTATAATTATGCTGTACCATAATTCATCAGTTTTATTCCTGGAGCTGAGCATCCTCATAACAACTGAGAATTGAAGCTATTTTTGAATAGGCAATAATCTTTGTGGATTTGCGTCAAGGCAAACACAAGCACACACACATAGTGTACACCCCAGACACACACTTTACAAACACACACACACAGTAGTTGCACTCACATGCGCACACACACATTATACAAAAAGTTGCTTGTGCGGGGCTTTGAAGTACCCTGACAGGAACAGGAGTGGAGTTCCTGCTGTTTTCTTTGGAGTGTCTGAGATATTTCGAGTTGAGAAAGTGAGCTAAACTGAGGAAGTTGAGGGAGCGGGAGAGAGAGGGAGGTAGAGGGAGGTAGAGAAGACACCAGAGAGGTGGAGCAGCAGAGGTCAGCACAGAGCAATAACCAGAGGATTGCTGGACTCCATAGTCTGAACTTTAATTGACTTGGCTGACATGTGCACTCACCCTGCCTAAAATCAGTTTAAACATAGCTGGGAACGATGAGATACAGAGGTAGCTCTCTCTCAGACCTCCCAATCCAGATGCCATCGCAACATATTCAGAAGCATTGAATTACACTGTGTCTGGACAAATAAGGGAATTGTCATTCTGCTGATATACGAGTAAATTTAAAAAAAAACTATTTTGCCAACACGTACAACATCGATAAGCAATGCAGCATTTCCACTGCAAATTCCATTGCCCTAATTGAACATTCCTCCCTTAAAGCTCTGAAGAGAACGATGTATCGTAGATGGGATTTTTGCTGGGTTACTATGGGAACGGTAATTGGGTTAACCAATACCGACCTTGTTCTCACCGGGGCTCTAAACTCTGCAGCATTGTGTGGTATCATTACGGATTAGGCACGGTGTACAGGATGCAATCTGTCTGCAGAGTTCTCACCACTGAACATGATGTGCCCTGGCTAAACCAGCTTGCTCTAATGTTGTGTAGGACCATGTACGCAGAGAGAGTGGGCTGTCACTGACTCATACGCAGCCGCACAACACATCGCTGTCAGACCCAGACACGTGCACTCACATACACCTCACCCCTTCACACACACCACCACCCCCCTCCCAACCACTCACTATCTGCACGTTTGTGCATAAACCATAAACAAATCCGACCCTGATGAATATGCATACCCTGCAGTGTTTGTGTGGACCCGGGTGAGTGAATCTCTAGCACAGCTCTCCCTGACAGACCTTTGATATCTACACCCATGTCAGTGTTGTACCGAGTCACTCTCCCTATCCGTCTTCCTCTGTACAGGAAGACAGGCAGATCGGACAGACAATGGAAATATTCCAATTAGAATCCTTTCATTTCCTCTCGGGAGGCTGGAGAGGATCAGGGTTATAAATTATGTGGCAGCCGGGTCCAAAAAAAGGAAGCGTGCTGTGGCAGAGATGGAGGAGCACAGTCACACTGAGCCCTCTGAGAGAGCTGAACCTGCTTGGGATGTGTGTGGCCTGTACCTGGGCACACACACACACACACCTGCACACACACTCACACATACACACAAATAAATATACATGCACACAAACACACACGTGCACACACACAGACATTGGCGCATACACACACATGGTCATATGCACAAATCCACACTCACACCGACATGCTCACGGACGTAAATGTCCATTTCCACATACACTTAACGAACGCATGCATGGAACTCTGGTCCCAGTGCATATACTCAATGCATTGATTCCGACAGTAAAGCTTTGGCTGGTGATTCATCATTTCTATAGAGCAGTGTGCAATTTCTACACCCTCATAAATCACTTAAGTTAATTTCCCACAAGATACAACTGATTTTGCTGGATCAGAAGTACTCATGTGCAGCACTGTCCAGTAGTATGGATTTGAAGTTGTGTAACTGTTTTTCTTTGTTGTGGTTGATGTTTTGTTACCAGGCTGTCATACAGACGTCTGATTGGTGGATACCCGTGACTCCTGTTGCTGTGCTCTAATGGGCTTCCCAGGTAATGATGTCATCACATTACCCAGAGCCTTTTTAGCTAGCCTGTTTCCTCCTCTAGGCAGAGTCACAAATCATAATGGTCTCTCTAATGCCAGTGATATCTGTTGATAGACCAGAGAACAGTATTTTGTGCATGTCTGTATGTTAGCTAGTCTTAGATGGATTTTGGAATAACTGTGTACAGTGTAATAACGTAGATAGCAACAACACATCCCTAAACTGAGTGCAGTGCTTTAACAACGTACCCAGCCGAGGAGTCCTCACTCTGACCCTCACAAACATGTTAGTCACAACAGGGGCTTGTGTACATATGTTTGTACATATGTGTGCTTTTGTGAGTGTGTGTGTGTGTGTGTGTGTGTGGGAGGGGGGGTGTCAGTATATGTGTGCGTGTGTAAAGTCAGCACCAGTTGCAGAGTCGGTTCCAGATATTCCTGTGTGTGAACAGCCGGAGCACAGCACCAGCCCAGGGCACTGACTGTTAGCTCACCATTTCACCATCCTAAAGTGTCCATTGCCCTACATTCCCTCTCCTACCCAAGGCTTTTTCACTTTCACCCAGTTATAGTGAGTATGCGAGTGTGCATGTGTGTTTGTCAGCACTTGTCTGGACACATGAACCCCTTTGCAGACCACCCTCTGCCTCAACCTCCAATATTAATGACCTGAGGGGAGCCACCTTGGCACTTTCCTGACTTTTGCCTCTTTCTCTGTTTCTCTGTTTCTCTCACTGCTCTGCTGCTGAGATCAGCCTTCACGGCTCCTCCTCCCTCCTCTCCAGCCTGGAGGCACACAGTCACCACCGCTGTCACCATCGTCCTCCCTCACCATCGCCCTCCCTCACCTGGGTCATCCTGGCATGCCGGGGTGGTCAGGTGTGCACTGACGAGCATTTCAATGTAATGCGTTTGGAGAAGTCTGAGGGGCAAGCATAGAACAATCCCGAGGTTTCTACGTGTAATCAAGCAGCGGCGTGCTCGGAGATGTGGCTGAGGCTGCTGGAGGAGATGCCCCGTGCTTTCAATGAGACCTGCTGATGAAAAATTCAGTAGAAGGGCCACAGAATTTTAGGTGCATTAATTTTTCATTAAATACTCTCTCTTGGTGCTCCTCCTCTATCTCTCCTGATGTTTTCCTTTTTCCTCTTCCTTCCTAGCTGTTGACACAAGGCTAAAGGCGAAGGCTTTCACTCTGGACTGAGTGGGACAACTTCCTGTTGTTTCACTTCACTTGGGTGTTTGGTTCCATGCAAGGACGCTTCACACTGACACCAGGTGCCAACAGAGCTCATGGCCTTACCTGAGTCCAGTCAAAATAATAGATCCACTGTCTATGGATGGTTTACAAACCTGTTGGTTTCTTTAGTGAATGTACATCTTTTTTCAAAATACATAGTCTTTTGGAATTTTGAAGAACTTTCAAGGCATTGAAACAATACAGTCTCTCTTCTTGATACATCCTTTCCCAGATTGCGATTCCCATGTATTCCCAATGGTACGCCTACAGTAAAAAAGTATGACATATTGTGTTGCTCCAATCCTTTACTCATAATAAAAAGGCATGACGGAATTCTCGAACATCTCCCCCGTACAGCACTAATAAAGAGTGACACAATTTGAATAACGCCATAACTGCATGACTGGATATGCTCATGCTGCACTTTCTGACAGTAATGCTTGTTACAATAGGTTTCAGCTTGCTCCTTGCATGACAGCTCCCCTGTGAGCCAACAAGAGTGCTGTTATTTATTCATTAGATCTCAACATGTTGTTTTGTTCCTGTAGCAACTCCGCCAGAACGCTGAACGCTTTCTCCGAATGCATGGGGAGGACAGCCATGTCAGAGCCAACAGCACAATGAAGTGAGTGAGTTAGTTGAATGAGAGAGTATGTGTTTGTGAGTCGTTGTGTGTGTGTGCCTGTGTGTAGGTGTGCCTGTGTGTAGGTGTGTGTGTGTGTTTGTGTATCTGTGTGTGAAAAGGGGCCCTTTTCAGAGATGAATGTGTCTGTGAGTCTGACAGTCAAAGAATCTATGGGAGTAATTCCTTACTCCAGCTGAACTACTGTGTTTTCTGCTCTCTCTGTGTGTCTGTGTGAGTGTGTGTGTGTGTGTGTGTGCATATCACCCCTGTCAGACCCCCCGGTACCCAGCTCCTAATAGTTTAATGGGCTCCCCGCGGTGCCTCTGCAGCCCCCCGGAGCGGGGGCCACTCAGAGTGTGAGGGAGCACAAAGGCTCTGCCGTGCCTCTTAGAGCAGGGGGTCTTTGTACTGAGGCCAGGGCTGCTGTGACTGGTGCTGGCCCCATGGTGATTACCCCCCCCAGGGGGTCCTCATTGTGGGCCCGCAGGCCCTCCAGACTCACCTTTACATCCCCTCCTAGAGTGCCACAGCAGGGCGCCGCCACGCTCCTCACCTCCGTCAATCACCCTGGGCTCTCAGACACGCGGAGCAAGCCTGCCGCGCTCGCTTCCTCGCTACCATTCCACCCTCTTGAACAGGAAGAAGAGAAACGCGCCCTGGAGGACGGGGGGGTGCGCGCCATGTTGATTCACGTGCACCTCTTTGTTTTCCTCCTACGGAGATGGACATGTCTCTTCTCTCTCACGCGCGCGCGCGCCATCTCTCTATATCCGTCTTGTTTTCGGGCTCCATCCATCACACCGTTCATTATTTTTGAGGAGAGGGCCAATTACAGCTGGGAAGTTAGAATACAAAGATGAGTTGTCCTGATAGATTGGAGAGGGGTTGTACTACAGACTGCAGTCCTCCTGTCCTCCCTGTGGCCCCGAGCTGAGGGGCCGTGGTGTCAGGGGGCCCATGGTGTCAAGGGGCCGGCTGTCTTCAGGATGTGTTCCCTTCTCACAGCCTCTGATTAGGGATGAATCTGCGGCGTCTGCATGTCCACCCCAATCGATAGACCTCTCGGAGTCTTGAACGGGAACAGCGTTCGTTTACAGCGTTCTGCTTAATGTGGAGATCAATGGGCCCAGACGTTAAAGAGAAAAATGCTGACATGAAAATGGGTTGTGGTGTTGTTTTTTCATTTGTTCTAATTTCTCCCCTTCTCTTCTCGAAGGCAACTTGTTCTCTTCTCTGGGCACGCACAGTTCAGTGACCCTGCATGGTGACATGGCCATGCTCTGAAACTTCAGAGTACAGCGATTGCTTTGCGAGCTGAGTACTGATGACTGACTTGGCCTTGTCCTTGAACCTCATGGGTCTGGACGCATTGATCAGGCAGTGTGGCCCTGACTTTTATGAGGGCTGGTGTGCCTGCATCATCAATACAACAGGCTCAACCTTCTCCAGCACCTCTGCCTTCCCCTGGGAGTCTCTGCTTGTGTTTGTGTACTAATAAACTGTATGTGTGGGTGTGTGTGTGTGTGTATTAGGGAGTGTTTGTGTGTGTGTGTGTGTGGGCAGGGTTATTGTATTGAACCTTAACTGGGCAGGTTAGCTAAAAACAAATTGTTGTTTACAAGACCGGCATGAGGCAAATTACTTCTACTAGTGAAGGGTGTGTTTGTGTGAAAGAAAGAGAGAGAGAAAGAGAGAAAATGGAACAAAGAAAAATGAAAACATGTTCAATCCTCACCTAAAAACAATTTGTTTGTATTTTATTCTTCCCTTTGCAACAAGAGTCATGTAATGCTGAATCTTTTAGAAAGTATCTTCCAGTAGTTTTAGAAAAAAATGCAGATGAAAACAACCACTGTTTTGTCTTCCTAGCCAAGACATTTTTCTCTTTTCCAGTAGAGTATTCCTATAGTCTCAGGCATAGGATGTGTCCCTGATAGTGTCATTATGTTTCGGCTCATCCAACTCACATGTATAAGCAATCCTCATTTTACTACCAAGGATAATGCATTTTGTCCTTCATCCTGAAACCTGTTGGTTTTGATCCTTTTCGCTAATGTTCTGGGGAGTCAAGGGATAAAACCAGTTCACTGCATCCAAATGAAAAAACTTTATTTTCATCATCGCATCATCTTACTGAGACCTCGTGAATCTCCTCAGTAGGCACATCTCTCAATCTGCCAATCAGATCCATGTCTTAAACACAAGGGCTGATTCCCAGCCACAAAGTCACTGCAGTAATGGATTAAAATGCAATCGATTGTATCCCTCCCTCCCCCCCCTCCCTCCCCTCCCTCCCCCCCCTCTCCCTCCCCCCCCTCTCCCTCCCCCCCCTCCCCTCCCTCCCCCCCCCCTCCCTCAGGAGGTCTCCTCTCCCGGCTCCTCTCAGGGCAGTGAGTCGTGACTGAGGCCGTGTTGTCGGCTTCCTCACAACACACGCTCCTTTTCAATTAGCTTCTTTCACGCTCAGCTACGACGCGACTCCAACACAAGCGTGAAGGCTAACATCCAAAGGCTGGACCCCATTTATGCGGAAATGCGGTTTAATGGGAACATTTGGACGGGGGGTGTGGATGTTCAAGTTGACTGGTTTTCATCCTGTTCTGTGTGCTCAGCATCTATTCAGACTGCCCACTAATTGAGGCTGTGTCTTCTTGCTTGAGGAGCGTGTCTTTCTCCACTGAGATAGAAAATGTCCTACTCTGACACAATGGGACATGTTTTTTTGACAGCACTACGATTCAGCAACTTTACCAAGATTGTCTTAATCAACACACACGCAAACACACGCACAACCACAGACACACAAGATAATGAACACAAGCCTGGTAGAGACTGCCAGACAGGGAGACGAGTGGCCACAAGAGGGCAGGGTGCCAAGCCATTGCCCCCTCCGTCACCTCAGCCTAGACACAACGTATATGAGTGAATGTAATGTAAAGTGAGTGCTACCCTGCAGTGCCTGTATGGAAGTAAATGGGTCACACTTGCATTGCATTATGTAATGTCAGACTTGGCTCATAACCCAGTACTCTGTGTTCAGAACCAGCGACTGCAGACTTACCTCACCAGAAACGGCTATGAACTATTTATGACAGTTCCATTATAGCTGCTTCACTCCCCTTCTTAACTTATTTTTCAGAGGGGTCTGCAAAACGCCTTTGTCTGAGGAGGTCAGAAACGATTAACATCGAGTTAAACCTGAGGTTTTTACTGCATCAATACGTGCTTTCTGTCCACACTTAGAGAGTCACAACACAACAGCAAATGCAGTACAAACTCATCAGTGAAATCCTGCCTGAACTGTATGTTTTTCACTCCACAGTATAATTCCACTCGTCATGTTTGCCGTGACTGACTTGGGGGTTGAAAGGCTGTCACAGTTCCAGCATGAAACTTTCAGCATTGGAGTATGAACACAGTGATGGGAAGAGACGCAGCAGTGATGTCACCCTGCAGGAAACAGACAGTGTTCAGCACCACAGAGCTGCAAACCTCTGTTTACAGAAGGGACTGGGAAGGAAGTGAACAAGTCATGAACTAGTTCTGAAGAACGAAGGAACGAAGGAGCGTGTCACTTGGTTCCTGCTCTGGGCAGGTTGGAGGCAGTGGAGCAGGCTGGCTGATTCCTGTGGCCCCAGAGAGGGAGGCAGAGCTGGGTTACTGCTCCTCTGGTCCACCTTCCTTGTGTAGTACAGCACAGACTTCCCTCTAGCAGGAGACGTTACTGGATGCAGACACACATACATAGACTGCTGACATTATAATGAAGTTAATCTGTACTGTATTCAGTTCATGGAATATTTTGGTCTTTAATTCATGAATATGTAATTATGAAATCCACAGAACCCAATTGTGTTTCCACCTCAGTCCCTTCCCCAAGTCCTGTTGAGGCTGAGTTTATGATGAAGCAGGGTTGTTCGAGGTGTACTGTAAGCTCCTTTACTGCAAGGTTGTTGATGGCCATGGTGCCTGCTTATTCCCAGTGGTGTCTGCCTGGGGTCCTAGAGCAGCCATATGAGCCAGGCCTCGCATTCAGGCCTGTTGTTCTGCCAGGATCCACTCAATATTGCATTAGGCCTGTCATGCAGAATATCCATGAGAGGAACTAGTCTGGTTTGCCACACTAGAAAAACTCAAAGTTTACCCTTCACTTCAAAACAAAGTAAAACTGTTCAACCCCTTCAAAATAACTTCTGAATGACCTAATGTGCGTTTGTAATCCTACCGTTGTTTTCAAATTCAAGGAGGTGCAAACCAGTCCTGTCGATGCAGCCGACGTGACCGTGAAAACAACAAGGGCTCTTTCATTTTGCAAACATTCGATGGCGGCATCGACCGCAGGCTCTCTGGCGTCTACTCTGGAGGCATTAGTGTAACATCCTGGGCTCGTGCAGGGAGAGACTCTGGAGAGAGCTGCAGTAATGAGGTATGACATTACAGAGGAGACACTCCCTAATCTCTCAGCTCTCTCCAAGGATGTGGAGGCTGGGGCTGCAGCCGAGAGGAAAGAGGAGAGTCCAGGTACAGGTAAGGACGGTAGGAGGCAAGGATGCAGGAAGGAGGAATCTGTCTGACAGCCAGACGAGTGAATGTTAATGATCCAAGCAGTTGCAACCCTGTGCTGCCTAATGACTGAGAACGCCCTCGCCACAGAGAAAAGATGAACACATTGTGGTTTCTCTGATGACTGTCCTAAAGTGGGCCTCTTTCGTGTGCCGGTATCATTGCAATGCTTCCCCTGGTGTCTTAACACTGCTAACATCACTAACACTCGTTCTAATCCTCACTCCAGCTACTCTAAGTAGGTTGTCAGTCTCCAGTCCCCCCCCAAAAAAGAACTTCTATTGAATCAGGTTGGCTGTTTCTGACACAGCAATGTATTTTAGCCTCGCACACTCTCGCTCTCTCTCTCCTGCGCTCCTCTCTCAGTAGGTAAACTGTAAGTACTTCTGACATATGCCATATGGCTGCTCCTGTGCATTCTGTGGGCCATATGTTGTGCTGTAGCTCCAGAGGAGAGAGGGGTCAGATATAGAAGGATGCAAGGCGAGGAGGATGAGGGAGGGAGGGAGGGTGAGCAGTATGGGTGTGAGGTGGGGGCTGCAGACCAGGTTATGCAAGAGCTGAGCTGAGCGGAGCGTCGGCCTCTGAAGCCTCTCCCATCATTAATTCATGTCACCCAGGGTAACGTTCACCGGAGCTGAGGAGGCTCTATAGGAGACACGGAGAAGGAGGCCACTCCTGTGGGACGATCACAGAACAGGGAGGGTTGGAGGGATGAGAGGAATGGAGGGATGGGGGATGAGAGGAATGGAGGGATGGGGGGATGAGAGGAATGGAGGGATGGAAGGGCAGAGGGTTCGGAGGTACCAAAATAGGGCAAAGCTATCAGAGGTCAAGTTGAGGACTACATTCTCGGATCTTCGGAAAAATACTCTGATACACTCACAGATATGTAAACATACAGTCCCCCCTACACCACAGTACACGTAGTGCTGTGAGGATTAACTTCACGCTGAAAGAATGGTTGGAAAGGTATGTGTTTCAGCACTCCTGTATGTGACCGAGTGATACATTGATAAAAACCCACCTCTGATCCTGTGACCATTATAAATACTTGAGTATGAGTTTAAGTAATGAGATTACATCATTTGAAACAGGCCTGAGACTTTCTGTTCTTTCTGCTCCACTACAGAATGTGCTTAACCATAAATTTGACTGACTTCCAGGGACAATTTGTGTGAGCGTTTTTTCTCTGCAACTGCATTTCTCATTATATTACTTCCCCGAACCACAGAGCTGATGACAAGAGAAGATCACCAGTAATGAGCTCTGACCGTTTAACGTCCCTGTCAACTGGTGGGACGATGGCAAGACCCTACTCCCCCATCGACACACACATACACACACAGACACATGCTTACACACACAGATGTGGACTGTGAGCACTAAAGATCGTGACCTCTAATGAGATTGTTTCACAGACTTTGGAATGTCTGACATTTGGAGAAAAAAATCTACAAAGAGAGCATTGGGAGCTAACTGGACACAACGTCTAAAACAAAAGCAAAGGGAAAATGTCTTACAAAATCATCCTTGGTGACTTTCTAAACTGTTAGACCATCTGAGCTAGTCTCAGGACTTCCTCAAAAGGTAAGCTGGCAATGGGCCTCCCAACCTGTGGGGGAGTGAATACTGTACTAGTGTTTCCTATGTTTCTTCCTTCCCTGGGAATTGGAACACAGAAATGAACAGGTTTCATGAGTTTGAGGATTTGTGGATTATTAGCAGTTTGCACTGTCTTGGCTTCTGCCTTGTCTCATCATGGTGATCCTTGAGCGTAGACTTGACATATGTTGTCAGTTTCAGGAAGGAGATTAGTGGGGCTGCAGTTGACTTTGGGGGCCAGGGGGGAGGTTCGGGGGGAGGTTTCATGTGCAAGTTCAAGGGGGAGGTTTGGGGGGAGGTTCGGGGGGAAGTTCAGGGGGGAGGTTCGGGGAGATCCAAGGGGGAAGGTTGGTGGGTCCATGAGGATTGCGTGGTGGCAGAAACACAAGAGCTAACTGTTAGCCTTCCTCCCTCAGGCCCAGAGAGCTGCTCTGAGAAGCGCTTAGTCACAGTGTTGAAAACATCTAAACTTCCTTCCTACTGCAAGATAGGAATCTGTTTAATAACTCTACCTTTCTATTTCTCTCGCTCCTCTCCTTTTCTCTATCCCTTTCTCTGTCTCCTCTTCACTGCTTACTCTCACTTATTTACAGAGGCCAGTCATGTCACCCGTGGCCTTAACCTTAACCTGACCTTTGCCAGTACTTAACCCCGTCCCCACCTCTCCCCAGGGCCAAACAACATTGTTTTCCACCCAAGCCCGCCCCCTAAACACAGCTCCCGCAGGAGAAGATGAAGACCCTGCTGCGTCTGGAAGCAGATGGAAAGTGTGTCCCCTTAGGGCTTTGCCTCAGAGCATTTACTGTGGGGGTTTGATGCAGAGTCTAAGTGGCTCATATTTACATTTGTTGGGGAAGAATAAATATTTGGCATTTTAGCTAACAGGAAATCAAAGTTGGCCCTATTAGTTGAAGAAAGCTCATATTTTTCTTCAGCGAGATGACAGCCTGCTCAGCTGAATAACAAAGTTATTGCCATCAATCAATAGAGAGTAAACAAAATTGCCCTGGCGCTTCCTAAATAAATGAGAAAATGTCAATCGATAGCAGGCTTCTGTTTTTTGAAGCTTTCAGACTGCCTTTGAGGCTTTCTGATATCCATAGATGTTAGCAGACCATAAAACCCCTATTTGACATCATACAAAAGTGAAGCAAACGTGTTTGATTAAAAACTTTTTGGGACATATTCTGAAGTATCTTTTCAGATGTACTCTGTTGTCAGGCATGTGTTTCAGGCCTGTATTCCAGGGAGTAGAAAGGGTGCTCTCTTTATAATAATTTTCCTCTCTCCCTCTCATCTCAGTTTTCAGACCGTGTGTGTTATGTAATTGCACCGTGGCTGTTATATATGGAGGTCTGCTGATGGGGTTCCCTCCCTCCTATCATCAGCAAAGTGGAATAGTTGTTATGGGAGTTGTAGTTTTGCCCCTGTGCCGTGTCCAGGCTGGTGTACCACTGTGACACTTGATTGAAAGCCCAGAGATCAGCCTGTCAGAAATGTCTGAGAATGAGCAAGTGAGCACTCTGACAGGAGACAAGAGAGGAGTAGTGAAATGGATGGGTGAATGTATAAGGAGAGATCAGGTTCATGTTGATCTCCTCCTGGTCTCAGCCCGGGGCTAGCTGAAGTATGGTGGAGGAAAAATGGAGACTAGGGCCAGGCAGATGATACTGGAACCTTTGTCCACTGTGATGAACTCACCTGGCACACACACACACAGACACGGACAGACGGACGGACACACATACACCCAAAGGCATTAACAAATCCATCCTCACCCAAGCATGCAAGTGAAACACATTGGCCTCATAAAGACAGGAAATAAATAATGAAATGAACATACTTTACAAAGTTCTCCACCAAAGCCACTGATAAGCTGCCATCGGTGAGTCTGTCTCCTCTCCTGTCAGAAAGCGAGCACCCCTGGAGTCAGTGCTGTTGTGGTGTCTGTGGCTGATGGATTCATGCAAATGTCAGCAGGGCTTTGAGGAGCTGCTTGAGCCTTTGGAAATAATGTCTCCAGGGAGGACCAGAGGGACTCGCAATTCACTTGTTTCATCTTCAAAGAGTCTCCCAAAATAAGCAGAAGAACTCAGTCACCTGCCTGCTCTTGATATTTACCCATGTTTGGGAGTGAGGAGCTCTGTGTGGCGCTCAGGAAGAGACTAAACTCGAGCTAGAAGACGCAGATCCTGCCGTCTGTCGGTGTGTGTTCACACGATCCTGAGTCATGATCTCGTGTGTGAAACAGGGCTGTTAGACCACCAGAACAAGTCGTTTTCAATGTAGCCTATAAATGTCCATCCTCCTTTTGTGATTTAAAACTTTTGTTTTATTGTTTTTCGCCTGCATTCTCACAGCCATTACTCAGAGATATTAATAGGATGACAAGGGGACCCGAGGATCACGCTTTAAAAGTCCCTCGAGGCTCCAGTCTAAACATGAGCTGGATCATTGTTATGCGAGCACAAAGGATTCTTTGGCAGTCTTTAGAAGAAGCGAGCCCATCTCTCAGCTGCAGACAGACACAGAACATCACACTAGATATAAATACACAGGAGAGACAGATGTAATTATGGCTGAGCTGACACCTTATGGATACCAGTAATACTTACCAAGACATTCCGAGTACAACACTGCCACCTGTGGGATAAACTGAAGACTAGCTCCTGACTCAGACAATATGATTTCATCGGTGTTTCATATTGTCATCATGATCCCATAAGTTATATAAATGATTTGCATGATATATGGAAATTCTACTCGTTACAAAATGACAATGTAAATACATGCTAGCATTGGGATCTCCTCTCCTGGAGAGCCTGGACGTTCTGTGGTGTTCAGTAAGTGGAGTCTGGGATCTGCAGACCAGGGAGATGCCCTCTTATGACCAAAGTAATGACCAGGAGATCCTCTTCTAGCTCCCCGACTCTTCCACTCCAACACAATTTGTAAAGAGACTGGCATTCAATGCCCTGGATTATTGGGCACA
Source organism: Mallotus villosus (assembly GCA_903064625.1). Lineage (NCBI taxonomy): Eukaryota > Metazoa > Chordata > Actinopteri > Osmeriformes > Salangidae > Mallotus > Mallotus villosus. The sequence continues at coordinate 1,141,236 of CAEFZP010000039.1, forward strand.
CTGGATCAAGAACAGCTCTACTGGCATCCATCTTGGGGTGCGGATATAGCACGTCTTATCAGACGACTCATGTTCTCAGACGCTCTCAAACAAGGCGGGCGCAGACTAGACAAGTCTTAGACAGAGCTGGGTATCCTCTTTACTGGCTGGGCTGGGCTCGGGGCTTGTCAGGCGTCAGGGGAAGGGGCTACAGGGATCAGCTTAGCTGTCCTGTCTGTGATCTCATCCCATTAACCTGCTACACATTCAATTAAAGGAGTGCGGCGGCAGCCCCAGCAATGGAAGCAAACCTGGAGGTTTAGACAGGCGAGCTTAATTAATACTAGTGAGTGAGATTACTGCATGCCTGTGTATCGGGGGGCGTGGCCCCGTGATCATGGGGGGTCTGTGGCTAGACAGTGTATGCTCACAAACCAATCTTCTGTTTGTCGATCTATGTCTCTCTCTCTCTTCCCCCGTTCTTTTGCTCTCTTCAAAATTGAGCCCTTGATAAAAAGTCAGCAACCCAGAAAACTCACAGAGAACTCCCAATTAAAACATGAACAGGAAGATGGAAACCTAGGCTTTGTTCCATTAGCGTCGACAGACATCCTTCACAGGCCTCTGGTGGCCAAACGCAAACACATACATCGACATCTGCCACTCACACATGTACCCATGCACCCACACACGCGCACACACTTGACAAAGCTTCACACAGGAAGCCACCTCCTTGACAGAGTTGAGTTGTTGCTTTCACTCCAGATGCATTCAGCGTACACAGACAAACACACACCCAAGGGAAGACGGAGAGAGGAAAATGCACTCTTACAACAACACCTTTCATCTCCGACTGTCTGCTGTAATCCTGTGTTTCATCAGCCACCACGACCTGGAAACATGGATCACCTCAGATCCCCTCACATCCCCTCTGTGTGGGTAGCATCATGTCTGGGGCCCAGACCGAGCTCACATTGCGTTAGAGCGTCACCTGGTGACAGAAAAGGAGAAACTGCAGAAAGACATACGGACATACAATTTCATTTTTGCATTCAATTTTCCAAGTCGGCATCCGATATGAAGGCAACAAATATCTGTCCGAAAAATATAAATACTTTGTTTTATTCAAAATAAATGTTTATTCAATCTACACAGCGTAAAACTCAGACAGAAACAGTCAGGCAATCAAACTATCCAGTTGGCAACATGGCCGGTGCAGGACACAGTGCTGTAACATGGTGCTGTAACACGATGTTGTAACCCGCCCCTTCTCTGCCCCTCCCTGCCCCTCTCAGCCCCACCCGCCCTTCTCTGCCCCTCCCTGGCCCTCTCTGCCCCTCTCTGCCCCACCCCGCCACTCTCTGCCCCACCCCGCCACTCTCTGCCCCACCCCGCCCCTCTCTGCCCCACCCTGCCCCTCTCTGCCCCACCCTGCCCATCTCTGCCCCACCCCGCCCCATCCACTGCACCGGATTCCACTCTTAATTAAATAATGGGATGAATTAATCGACTCAATTAATCCAGGTGGCCATCTGTTCCCAAGCCAGCCAGGAGACTGGCAGTCTGCCCCTCCTCCTGACCCCCCCTTCGTCTTGCGTGTCGTCAAAGGCCCTCTCTCATCCAACATACAGCCTGCTGAAGGACACCAGTTTAGGAACCTTGAGCACCAATGAAATCATTCCATTCCAAGTAAGATGCGTGATCTTTCACTCGGGTGTCTTTAAGCATGTTGGTTTAAAAAGGCACCTTGGAAAAGACAACATATGTTTGCTGCGAGGTGTTTTGACATGGATGTCAGAGTGAGATTGGCTCTCTGGTAGTACATACTCCCCCACATCAACCTGCTGTCTCATCTCTGCTGTCGTTACCGTGATAGGAAAGCTACATGGCAGGAACTTGGTGTCATGTCATTTTTGAATAAATAAAACTGTGACTCTCTCTTTCCCCCTCTCTCTCTCTCTCTCTCTCTCTCTCTCTCTCTCTCTCTCTCTCTTTCTATTCTTTTCTCTCTCTCTCTCTTGGTTTACCCTAACTTACTCAACCCCCTTCCTCTCTCTTTCTCTTTCTCTCTCTACCCCCTCTTCGTCTCTTTCTCTCATCTCCTTCAATCTGGGACCCCATGCTGTTCTCAGCTTTAAAACATTGCGTGTTCAAATAGGTGCAGCTTAGAGAGCTCTGCACACACCCAGGAAGCAGGGAACAAAGGCCAACCTCCACCTTCTCTACATCATGTCAACTGGAAATCAGCCATATTACAATGTCTGGAAAAAGAGGCAGTGAATTTGAATTAAATGTTTGTATTTAAAATACGTAAATCAATACAGCTCAGCTGAAACCATACAGCCCGTAAATGTAATTGACTAATACCAAAATGTCTGTACTGGGAGCACAAAAAGAAAGTCTATTGTAACTGTTGGTTGTCGCTATTTTAGTCTTTAAAAGGCAGGTTGCCAGCAGGTCTCAACACCCATATGCCAAATCTTAGTGACACCAGTCCGCCACCAAAGAGAGGATGAGTGGGCTTTTGGTGCTAAAATAACACACTTCCTGTTTACTTCCCTAGCGTGCACGCTATCAGAAAGAGCACTGTTCGTGTCACAGGTTTTATACTGAGCGCATCACACAATCTTAAAGACCCATATGCCGGAGGCACATCACCCGGGAAATTGTAATGCTGCTCTATTGTTCTTTAGATGTAATGTATCCTTACTTTAATCATCATTATTAATAACAGTTATTCTTGCAGACTGAAAATCACTGCATTTGTTTGGTTTATGTACCCTGAAGTAAAACTTAAACTATTAAACTAATTTAATCTAATTGTTGTAATAATAATAATAATCATATTCCACACATAATTGTCCACATGCAAAAGGTTTATTTCCCGTATGTGAATACTTTAGATTAAGGGCTAATGACTGTGTTTCAGCCAGTAGAGGGCAGCACCAGACTCTTAGTGAAGTGGCTGAGATCTGTAGAGTGAGTTGAGATCTGTAGAGTGAGCTGAGATCTGTAGAGTGAGTTGGGGTCTGTAGTGAGCTGAGGTCTGAATTAAACTGAAGTCTGTAGTGAGCTGAAGTCTGTAGTGAGCTGAGGTCTGTAGTGAGCTGAGGTCTGTACTGAGCTGAGGTCTGTACTGAGCTGAGGTCTGTAGTAAGCTGAGGTCTGTAGCAAGCTGAAGTCTGTAGTGAGCTGACAGTGATCAAGAGACATAAACTGAACATCCTCTTGTACCAAGCTCAGAGACCAAGCGTAACACCTCAGACAGATCAGACAGTAAGCTGGCAAATGGCAGCCAGGAGTTGGCCCAGTGTCAAACATCCCATTTAAGTACCTACAGTGGATCATCCAACTTCATACAATCCAGTGAAGATATACTTTGATAAAAATGTGTTTATGGCTGTAGATATGTTCCAAAATGTTAAAACAAAAATGTTTTCATGGGAAGCAATCATCATCTGAATGTCAGCAGTGGTGCAGATGTGTGTGGGGGGTGCTTGTGTGTGCTTGTCACTCAGAACCCATAGCACAGGAACTGTTGCACATGAAAGTCATAGATCTAAATCGACCAATATGGAAGCTTGTGCCGCGCTGGGATTTTTGACGCTAAATAAATCCCTTTCTTTTGGCCCATAATGAGCGAGAGGAATATAGAACTCAGAAGAAAAGAGAGAGAGAGAGAGAGAGAGAGAGAGTGAGAGAGAGAGAGAGAGAGAGAGAGATGAGAGAGAGAGAGAGAGAGAGAGAGAGAGAGCAAAGAGTCTTTTTCTTCCTCTTGATGGTTTGAGTCAGGTCTATGATACAGGAAGAAAGGGGGGATAGATATATAGATATATGGAGAGTGAGAGAGATACTAAGGAAGAGAGAAAGTACTCTTGTAGTCCCATTTGAAACAGATGCTGTTTATAACCCAAAACCTTAATGGGGGACTCACTGGTCTGGCCTATGATCGCGTTCCAGCCCAGCTTCAGTGGCCATCTTTTTTTCTTGCATTGGGGAAAAATGCCACAGGAAAAAGAAGAAGAAGAAGAAGAAGAAGGGGGGAAAAGCCCCCCCCATCAGATCAAACAGGGGAGTCTCTGTGAAGCTCTAGATTTATCCAATCAAACCGGGCTCTCTGTGTTCACTTCAAGTATAGAGCCTCTCGGACTCCTGCCTCACTAAAAGGAGCTTGTAGTCTCCTTTCTGACCACGCAGGAGTACAGCCAAAGACATGCTTATTATTTCATACGCTGTGATCCCGCAGCACATGTCAAAGAATCGCCCAGGAGTGTAAATATTCAGGTTACACATGAACCTTCATAGAACTGCATAGGACCATGTAAAGTGGCAGAGATGAGAATGTTTGTTATATAGGTTATGGACAGCTGTTTCAATTAGAACTGTGTGCGTACGTTTGCGGATGTTTTGCATAAAGTTAATTTTCGACTTAAGCGTCGCCACTAAAAACCAATTTGAGATTTATTTGAGATTTCATGAACCTTTAAATCTACTTCTTCTTGGTGAGTGCACAAGATCAAAGAGAGTGCCGACCATTTCTTCTTGCATGGAATAACACTAAATGTATTCCATTGCTAGAAAACATCTCCCAGATTAGGACCAATGATTACTCATGTATGTGATATTTCAAGCGGAGAATGAACTCTGATTAACTTTTTGCAGACAAACCCCGATACTAAATGACTGGAAATCATTTCAATCTAACGTCATGACTGAAAACCTGCGGTCATTTCGTAATTAAGTTATTTTCCGATATAATGAAAGCTCAGTGTGTGTTGTGACAGGTAGGCCTACACATACTGACAGTAGACATCAAGCATTGTTTATTGAAACAGTACCCACTATTCAGTGATGATGCAAGAAAGTTTTAAATGGGATCACGTTTGCTTCACCATCCATTGATCAGGTCTTGCTGTGTCCAACCTGCAGTTTGAAGATGCTAGCGCTCCCTGTAAGAGAGACATGGTACTCCTGATGGATCATAGAACCAGGCAGTGAGATCAAACAGCCCGTGCTGAGGTCTGGATCGTTCTTCACGGTAGACCTGGACACAGAAAGTTAGTGTTTGTGATTTACAGCCTTGATATCTGCAGGAGCAGAATAGATACTCTTTCAGTCATGGGCTGAGAAGGACTTTAGCCAGAAACTCTGTGTAAATACTCTCCACAGAACCACAGTGCTCTTTGACACTGATTTCACTACACACACTTAAAGAAAAAGATGCATGGGGGAGATGTTTCATGTATTTTTCTACTTGAACTTTAAGACGTGTTCCGTGCATGTAAAGCCAAACTTCGCAGCTACTGTTCATGTTCAGACTGTGTAATTCTCCCTCTGAGAGTTTGTTACCGCAGGATTCTTTTGGGATGCTCCAGGGAGAAAAGAAGATGGCTGCTGCAGGGATTATTAGAACGCAGAGAACACAACAGTCACTCACTGTTCTGCTGCTAGTGTTTTTGGGGAGAGAGGAACAGGCTGAAACACACAGAGCAGGGGGTGGTGGGGTGGAGGGGAGGCTGGGGGGTGGGGAAGTGGCATCGATGTACACTTGATGCTTTCTGTTCTGTTGGATGCCTGTGCCAGTGTTGTGCACCATGTTGGGTCGGAGAGCTAGCTCCAGGGTCATGTTCAGTTCCTCTTCTGCTTGAGCTGAACTCCGACGGCATGATTAGCTTCCTCTAATTGGATGTCTGCATTGACAGACCCAACTTTTCCCGACTGCCTCTGTGTCAACCTGTTTATTTGCACATTTTTTGTGTTTGACTGCCTTTTTAATTTGTAAAAACCCAATGTTGTTCAAACATTTCAATGCTCCTCTCCCTGCAATTTACAATATAATTGATTGTTTTTGCCAGCGCATTAGGCCGGGATCACAGGCCCCCAAGGTCCACACATCTTTTCAGCTCAGATCAAATGGAGTCAGCGAACCAATGTGCAGAATTTTCTCTCAAGGAAAATTGTGCTGCATAAATATGGATTTTAATCGCTGGCCGGTATTTATCTTTCTTCTCCTCTTCTCTTTTGATGTTGCCACATATTCTGGCCCACATATGAGCAATATCTTACTCTGAGTACGGGGAGAGAGCACAATCCTCCATTTCTTTCCCTCTTACTTTCATTTGAATGGAGATCCGCTTCTGTAATTATTAGTAATAATGTCCGCGGAGAGCCTCTAGGAATCCCACGTTAGGATTTGCTAGTGCCGAGGCTGAGCCAGTGAGCCACATCCAAGTGTATGTGTTTGACTTTTCTCATGGACCCAGAATGCAGACAAAGACTCTAAAGGGGGTCCAAGTGGGAACGGCATAAAAAATGTGCCCAGCCAGCTCCTTCCAGACCCAGGAGAAAGGCCGGGGGAATTTGGGGCTCGAGGCAACACTCATTGTTTTCCAGCCTCCTTTTGTGGCCGGAGCCACATTTCTTTAATTGTCACTGACTCTCCAGCACCATCCATACACATCAGTCACAGAGGCGGTCTTATTTATTTTATCTGTTGTTCCCCCTCTCTCTCTCCCTCTTTGTTTTCCCTCTTTTCTAATGTCAGGTATTTAAGCAGCCTGTCGACTTTATAGAGACCAGTGAATGCGCCTGATGGGCTGAACTCTCAATGGACAGCATGTGACCCATCTGCCCGAAACTCCTTTATGAACCCTCACTCTTTGTTGTTTTGTTTTTGTTTGTCTGTGAGAAAATGAGAGAGACAGCGCTCTTCATTGGGTAGGAGGTTACCAAACTGCTTTAATACAGCTCTAGAGGTTTCGTTAGCTGTAGTCAAACAAGTCAATAAATAATAACTTTTGACCTTTGAAGTCTAAGAGTGTGTAAGCTTGGAGAAGAAGTGGGCCTCACTCAGGCAGCGTAAAGGACAGCAGAAACAAGCTCCTTCAGACTGCACAAATTGTTTGCATGAACGAACAACCAAACCAGTTATTCTCATAGTTTCATCTCTCGCTTACTCTGGAAACTCTTTTTCCTCACACGATTGCAGGCAATCACAGGGGAAAAAAAGCAATCTGAGGAGTGACTGGGTCCATGAAGGCCGCACTGGGCTGGTAGAGCCCTGTGTAGAACGAGGTTCATTATGAAGTGTGGGAGAAATGGTGCCTTCACGGTCCAGCACACACATGTTTGCTCAGTGGTGATTAACTGCCCCCCAAAGAGGAAGCACTGTATTACTCTAGCTACTGTGTTTCTGTGGCGCTGCTGGTGGGGAGGGGAGGGGAGTGGGGGTGCTTGTGGCGGGGGGGCAGTAATCGCAAGGTAAGAGGTTAGACCTTACGAGCCAACCGAGGGAGATTCTAAAATCCCCAGAAACAAAAACAACATACTGTAGTCTTACTTATCCGCATCATAGTTACGTATGTTACAGTGCCTTGCAGACCGACCTATGATGTAACGACAGAAAAAGATATTGACATAAAAAAAACACAACTGAGTCCATTCAGTTAAAGCAACTGGTGTTTGCTTAGTTGCCTGTCTTTTTGTCTATGTGGTGCTGAGACAAAGACCAGAGGGGCTCTTTAATTGAAGATTAAGAGAGGGTGACCCCCAGCGGCTTGTGTTTCATTGGGCCACAAACGTGCACGACCTGGTCTGGAAGGGGGCTTTCGCTGAGCAGGGCCCTGCGCCCCATGGAGCGACCCCGCACAATGGCCCCTGGGAATGCACTGCCAGTGTCCCCAACTGTGCCCCCTCCCCAAACTCCTGGGGTCCCCCCTGCCACTCTGCGCCACTTCCTGCAATCATCCCCACATGTGGTGGTATTCAGCCCCCTCCACCCCCAGATCCACCTCCCCCAGACGCACACACACACACACACACCATGGCACACTTCATTAGGCCTAGGCTTCAACCTGGGCTACCTCTAGCTCCAGGCCCTGGGGGAAGCTGTGTTTTAAGGAGGTGGGGGGTGGAGGGGGTGGAGGGGGCGGAGGAGGGGAGGAGGCAGTGGTTAATGAGCGGCTGGATAGATTCTGCCACCTAGAGAGGTTTTGACGTGTTGAAGGAGCCGGGGCCCTGCGTCAGCGCGGGGCAGACCCAGTCAGACCTCTCGGCGGAGCTCATGTGTGGAGAGTGTCGGTGGGGGGTCAGGGGTCAAGCCAGTGAAAAGCTGTAAATCCCAGAAGGGGGCCGGCCCAAAGGTCAGGCAGTCACGGCGATTAGAGGGCTCGGACGTGCCATGAGAGAATCAGGGGTGGCACGGCAACAGTCCCCACCGGAATTCTTTTTCAGCGAGTCACAGCCAACACTTTTGTTTCGAGAAAAGCACTTAACAAGTGTCTTGTGTGTTTTTGTTTTTAAGGGGATAAGAAGGGACGTGAATGAACTCTGAGTGATTGTCCAAACAAGCACATGATGTGTTTGGGAACAGTGGTAATAGCTCTTGTGTTTTCTATGCTAAGTGACTGATGTTTTTTTCATGGCCCTTTGGTTGTCGTTTTTGCCGTATGGATTTGAACAGTCCTTTTCTTTACACTATAACGCTGGTTTACACTATTGTATATTTTTATGGACTGTGCATATATTTTCAATGCCCTTGGAGATATTCAATGTCCTTATGTAGGATTGCATATCACTCTCTACATTTTCAAAACGGGCACGGATGGTTTTTAGCACTCCGTAATACAGAAGTAAAAGTTGAGAAAAGCCCAACTTCTGTGTCCGTATGGGTGCGTGTGACCAATGTTTCGCAACTCCTACACAGTAGCCTATCAGTGTGTAGCACCAACATTCGGACTCACACAAGCACACACACAGAGACACACAGTTCCCCGTGGCTCCAGACTAAGGGGTGACTGGTGTACCATGTGATGGTGTAACATCCAGGCCTGGACGAGGTGTTCCTTCTCTGCTCTCTGTGTTCACATCTTACATCTTAAATCGAGGAGAGAGACTTAGAGATTCCAATCACCTTTTCCTTCTTTTTATGAAACATAAAGGAATAGAGAACAATTTGGACCGAGGCCAAAGCAGGCAAGGCGTGCAAAGTATTGCTGGATGATTTCCACGAAGTGATAGCGGGGGAGGATAAGACTGCTGTCTTGTTAGCTTGGTGTGTCATTGAAGACTTTCACAAGCCAGTTGGTCAACCCAAAATCACAATGTTCCATTCTTTTGTTATGAAACATTAACAAAGAATAGGGCCCTGCACTACTGAACATACGTGCCTCAAAAACAAATAATGAATGAATTCAAACTAATATGATGATAAACAATTCGTTTTTATGTGGGGTGTTTCTCTCATATTGGTCACCGGAGACTTTGGCTTCGTCTTTCATGTTGTTGGTTAAAAGGAGCAAGAGTGGAGGCGTACAGAGGCTAAGAAGAACTGCCTCTGTTTGGTAATCTTTCTCTCTCTATCTTTTCATATGACCAGACCTTTTCTTCCATTCCTTTCACCTCAAAAGAAAAAGAAAAAAGTTTGTCAGTCCCCTGTTTCTTTTGTTGTGCTCTTTCTTCTCCATGCTCTTTCTACTTTTCTCCTAATCCCAGCCATGCATGAGCGATCAGTTGTGTCCTGTTGTTTCACTGTTCTGCTAGTTTTCAATCAGTAGGGTTCCTCCTTTGTTCCTTTTCTTTGCCAAACACAGAAAAGGTAAGAAGAGGGACGGGTAATGAAATCTCCTCTGTAGACTAAGGCCTTTGTGTTCCTCATCAGCTTTTTTAGATATAGCTCTGACTGTAATTAAGGAGGATTGTTGCTGTGATGTTGCTCTCCGGTGCCCCTGCCATGTCTTTAGAGAGTTAGGTAGAAGGCTGCATCAAAGCATGTTTCTGGAGTCCAGCAGTTGAGGAAACCTGCCCATGTTTTGATGTGTGAATCCAATATAAAGATCAGCGACCCGTCAGGCTGTGTTGAAAAGCGATAGCTGACAGTTGGAGAAGTCTCTCCTCCCTGGGAAGACGAGTTAACCTGAGACCCACGCGGGCTCGTGACGAGCACTGCTGCTGCTGCTGCTGCTGCCGCGGCTCACAGACATCTCAGAGACTTCCCTGTCACGGAAAATATCCACTTTGATCGCGTTTCATTTCTCCAGCTCCCTTACAAAGTGGATCGACGTGCTCTACTCGACTTTGTAATTTCGTCAGAACCCTGTTGTTTTGTTTTTGCGTCAAAGTGCGGAGGCAGAGTGTTTTCCAACACACCTGTAGAGGGTCGTTGTCTATGAACCTCAGCCCGTAGGTCAAGCTGCGGCCCATGGCTCCGGCCCATGGCCACGCTGGTGTTGAGGCTGTGTTCGCTGACTGATGCTGGGGTGATTGTTATTAGCGTGATCATGGCTCGGTGCTGTCCATCTGGGCTCAGTGGGGACAGAGGCCAGGGCACGTTCAAAGAGGCAGTCATTGTTGCGGGCTGATCTCGGGTCTCTGTGGTTGTCGACCCTAATTAAAAGTCTGGCGGGGGCATGGGGTGCCCAGGCCTCTGCTCTGCAGGAAATTATGATCGCAAACGTCTTCCTGTCGAGTCCTGCACTTGGCACTACAAAGTGATGCTGGCCGCCATTACCTGAATGGATCTGGAATCAGAGCAGACAGCCGCATCATCTCAGCTCTTAGTCTATCAGGGCTGTGCACAAGTGGCCATTGTTGATGCCAAAGACGGGATTAAGGAGGGTCTTCAAGGGAATTGATTTTCATGTGAGAACAATGGCGCGTTGCGGAGAGCCGGGGGCCGGGTCTGAATCACACGGCCAGAGAGCTTTATGAAAGGCCTGCACCGCCGCCGCGAGCACTGAGATTAAAGCAATCAGGTTCTTTACCCCCTCTCTCTCTCTCTCTCTCTCTCTCTCTCTCTCTCTCTCTCTCTCTCTGTCTATCTCCCTCTCTTTTGGATACCCATCGCCCAATCCAACCACCTTAGTCCACCACGCACAGTCATGTTAGTCCCACGGCCTCACCACAGAGGGGTAGAGAGGTGTCATAGAGGAGAAGGAAGGTGGAAGAGGAGATGGAAGGAATAAAAAGGAGGTTGTTTGCTTTTCCTCCACATTTCCTGTTTCTCTTTGACCCTAAGGACGCTGAGGGCCATCGTCAGGGGCCAAGGTATGTGGGTCAGCCAGGGATGAGGGAAGAGGGCTGGATGGAAGAGGGCTGGATGAAACTGGACATTATGGATGAGGCAGCGGCCCTAGACCAGAGTCTCATCTGTGCATAGAGGCAGCGCAGTAGGGGGGGCGGGGATTTGGGGCATGAGGGGGGGGCGGGGTTAAGTTTTCTATTCGGAGGCCAGTGTTGGGGTGAACATGACGTGTCGCTGTGAGGGGATCAGGGGTTACAGATGAAAGGCCCTGCCGCCTGGCCCTCTGTCTTTGGCCGTCTGTGTGCAGCTGTGGGCGCCATTGTGGCGGCACTCATTTACATACGTTTGGCAGGGACTCCGGGCGTCGGTGCAGGCCAGGGGGAGCGGCCCCCCGTTTAAACGTGGAGGCGAAAGGCCGGACGAGTAAACAACCAGTGTATGGAGATACACACCCCCCAGACATTATCTGCTCTTCGCCGTGCACACCAACAGCAGCCAAGGGAGAAAAAAAGGCCCGTTATTCCAGGCTGACATGTAAATACAAACAGTGTAGAGAGGCAGTGTGAGGACCGGTGCAGCGGGTGACGAGGCCATGTCACCCTGATGTCATAATGACTGAGTGAGAGAGAGGGGATGGAGGGAGCGAGGGAGTGTGTGGGTCTGCTGGCGAGCTCTCGGAGGGGAGGGTCCCGCCCTGACTAGAGGACAGGTTTATTGGGGCTGATGAGTGCTAAGCCCCTGTGCCTGGCCACAATGGGGCCTGTGATCTCCCTTTGTGGCTCATTGGGAAGCGCTAGTGCGCTCGGCATCCCCAGCCCCCTCTCTCCGTCATTAGACAGATTGTGAACAGGCTGCACAAGGCCCGGCCAGCACTGAAGGACCCCACCAGCCACTTCATTAGGGGCATTATGGAGGGGGAAGGAGGCTTTCTTCTCTCTGCCTGTGTCCAGAATGCTCAGGTCTGTTTAATCACATAATTCTTCTCAAGTGGCCGGAGGAGACTGCCGCACAGCAAGGGCCCTTTAGACCCCTGACAACTTGGAGAGATTCATTATATTCATCTGCTGGAATATGCACAGAATAAGAGGGAATTTGATATCGGCTGGGCTTTTTTCTGTTGTTGCTCTCTTCCCTCTTGTCTTTTTCCAACTGGCACTTTGATGTATTCCTGTTTGTGTTGGGAGGGGTCTGCGCATCCCTCTGCTGGGGGCTCTGTGATTGGCTCCAGCCCGGGGTGAGGGGTGAGCGTCCAAGGGTCTAAGAAGTCCTTACTCCTCTGTTGGAGAGGCTCTGACCTCTGGACCTGAGTGCTGGCGAGGGAGACTCCAAACTCAGCCTCCCTTTGATGTGCTCTCTTTTCACAGCAGCTAATTAGCCGGGGTGGCTAAACGTTTAGCTTGGGCGTGAAAGGCTGAGAGAGAGCGTGTGCGCTTCCCAAGGTCTTTTGAAACAATGTGGTACTTGGACACAAACTTGTTTGGATAGGGCGGTGGGTGAATGCAGCCAGGCCCTCTTGACGAGAACGCTCTTAACACCCAGGCTGTGTTACCGTGTGCGGCAGACACACATAGTCCTTGACATTTCACTGATACTTCCTTATCTTCATCCGGATTTTACACCGTGTCCTTTGTTTGCTGCTTTCCATGCGACCATTATGGCAAAGAAAAAAAGCCACATAAAGGCTCTTATCTGACAAGATGCAGCTGCAGCCAGTCATTTCAAGCTACTGTAGGTCTACATATCTTACTGCAATCTTCATACCCGCTTTGAGAGCGCCTAATATCAATTTCTGAGGATATAGCTTTCATCAACTATTCCTTGAGTAGCTGGGCTTTTCTTGCAGGATCGAATTTCTCCTTCCTCCGCTCCTTTCTAAGCCCATAAAACACGCTTGAGGCCCGAGTCTCAGCTGTAACATACTGGATTCATCATGGCTGAAAAATCAATTCTTTATTGCTGCACTTTGTGGATAATAATTTCCCTGTGTCTCAGTAGGAAAGGGCAAATAAAGCCTGTTTGTTTCATTTTGGAGAAGCAGTAAAATTCCCCCATGCTGCTGTCCAGACCTGGTCTACTCTCCCGGCCCTAAGTGCACAGGGCCCAGAGCTGAAGCGAACCAATAAGGAAGTAATATACAGCACCGAGACCATACGGCGATAGGTCTGAATGAAGATTGGTACCACTGGTAGTAAACACTTCTCCACCAGTTCTCCGCAAAACCGGCAATGACTGTGAGTGTACGGAGCCACACGCTGTCTATCACCATAAAATCTTAAGCGCTGGTGACCTATTTAACGTTCCCTCTTTCCTTCTAGATCCTCTAGCCTGAGGCACGCTTCAATCATTTGTCCACGAAAAAAACAACAACATCAAATGCTATTTCATTTCTAGTTGTTTGTGTTGTAGATAGTGGGAGGAGCCAGCCGAGCCGGGTGTAGTTGATACTGAAGTAGTATTGATCTGGTATTGAGTGTACACCCTGTCCAGACACTTCCAATCCCCTGAGCCCTAACAGAATCATTTTTCTCATTTTCGGGAACCGGCACCGTCTGTACAACTGCCAACTGTCTCACAGCAGAAGCCCAAGTTTGGGAGGAGAAAAAGAGGGGGAAAAACACACACAAAAACACACACGTACAGAAAAAACACACACATACACACACCAAAACATTGGAATTTAGTTTCTGCCACGACAAACTAAAAGACATGTTCCCAACCAAGATCCTTTTGTCTAACAAGCATAAAGGGATTTAAGGAGATTTACTCTCTGCCTCTGATTTAAACATCAAGGCTTAACCTATTTCCTTATGAATAAGGAGTTGCAGGGAATTGAGCGGTGCTGCAATGCATAAGTTGATGATTCACTCATTTCTCCATTGGTCTGTGCGTTCGTGCGTTCGGGGAAAACTGTGTTAATGATGTCGTTTCATGAGCCGAAGATTTGCGTGTTGTATCTGATCAAACGTCCTTTCCCATGTATGTTGGTGTGACAGTGTGACCTGCGTGCAGACACGGCGCATCTCCAGAGAGGGAAATTCACACATAATGAAGAGATGCCGCAACCCTGAGGTCTCATGTTAACAAGCTGCAACACTATAAGATGTCTGCAAGGCTAATTGATGGAGCCCCCCTTTTTCACACCAGATAAATTAATCCTGAATACTTTAACCTCTCAATATTTGCAATATTGTGCCAAGTCGAACTTTTAAATGAATTTCTCAAATGGGCTTTATATGTGGTCTGAGTGCTGTGGATGCGTATAAAAAAATGACATATTTTGATTCATTAGATTTTGCACCTCTCAGTGAAGGGTACTTACCGCCCGGCCTGGCTTCATGTGTCACATGGAATGAAGTCATCGACTTATGGGAGAGATGATAATAATAAACTATTGAGTCAAATAACTCTCATATTTCAAACTATTTTCTCAAGTCCGTATATTTCTGTCTGATTTGATGATTATTAGAGTGGCTTGTTCCCTCCCTGTGTGTGTGTGTGTGTGTGTGTGTGTGAGTGTGTGTGTGCGCGGTGTGAGGGATAGTATGTGTGTGGTGTTGTGTGTGTGTGATGAGTGTGTGTGCGTGTGAGTGTGCTCTGCTCTGTGTTTAGTAGTCTAGGCAGGTTTAGAAGTGCTGAACGCTGTTCTCCAGACCGGCCACCTGCCGCTGGGGAATCGATCAGCTCTGCGAAGCTCCCAGCCCCCACCTCCCCCCCCTCCCCACAGCCCCTACCCTCCACCCTCTCACCCACCCTCACTCGCCCCTCCTCTCCCTCCCCCTCACCAGCCACAGGGGGCTCCCTATCCCCACATCCCCCTGGCGCTAGCGAAAGGTCACGTCCTTGCCAAGCAGACTCCCACTGAGGAGATAACTCCAACACCGACACAGGTGAACAGACAGACACGGGTCATTCTGAGGGGGGCAGAGGTAGAGGTCACAGGGGCCCCGCCATACCCTCAGTCAGCCCTAAACAGACCCCGAGGAGAGGCGTTCGGACTCAAATCCCCCTCAGTCTCCCACGACTCCCACAACACGCTGGCCCCTCACTGCCCCCCCGGCCCTGACGGGAACAAACACCTCCTGGGGGAGCCTTGGAGGGCCGTGCCGAGTCTTCGCAGGGAAACTCAGTCAATCAGAGCAAAGAACAGGTGGGGAGGGGGTACCACTATCAAGTACTCTCTCATCCTGGTGAAAGTAAACAATCTGTGTGAATGACTGTTCAACATTTGATTGATGATGATGAACTATTGAGTGAAATAACTCTCCCACTGAGCTGGGAATTACCTATAGTCCACATACTGTACAGCTGTGCGTTCAAAATAGAACGCTGATTATGAAGGAGTCTGCCTTCTGTTAACATTGGCTGACTCTCCAACTTAAGTAGATATAGAGTGTAATTTACGAGTCTACGAGATATTTCCTTCCTTGTCCTCCTCATTCCCTCATGGTCATAGATGAAGCATATGGGAAATTATTGTGGGGTTCTAGAGTGCTGTTGACTGCAGCAGGCATGCAATAAATTAAGCTGTTTGTGTAGTAGAGGGAACACATGGGCTCTTTAGGTATTCTTAGGGCTGATTTCCTGTACAGACCTCACTCCGTTCAGTCTCTAAACCCTCACTCTCCCTCTCTCTATCCTCCCCTTTCTCTCCCGACCATTCCCCTCTCTCTCTCTCTCTCTCTCTCTCCTCTCTCTCTCTCTCTCTCTCTCTCTCTCTCTCTCTCCTCTCTCTCTCTCTCTCTCTCTCTCTCTCTCCTTCGCACTATTGTGTCACAGGCCACAGCACAATCTCATTCTGTTCTCATAGTTGGTGGTAACACAGTGGGACATATCCACACAAATTACACACATAAAACTCGCAAAGCCTGGAAAATATTTTAATAGTTTCCGCACCCCCTTACCAGCAATGAGCTGCATGTGCAGGGCTTGTGAGCCCCGCTAACATTATTGGTGCAATTAAACGTGAAACACAAGAGAGGAACATGAGGGAGAGGGAGCCCAAAATGGCTGTAAACAAGGAAAATGACACTTGACAACTTGTAATTTATGGGCGTCGTTTCCCAGGCATGAGAGTGAGAATTTCGGCAGTGCCAATGCAGAGTAAGACACAGGGATACAAGCATTAAGGGAACTATTCACAGAACTTAAGTGCATCAAAGCTGCACAGAGACAAAAAAGAGAGAGAGAGAAAGCTGTGTGACTTCAAAGTCCAGACGTGATGAGCAATGCAGAGAGAGAGAGAGAGAGAGAGAGAGAGAGAGAGAGA